>CM069904.1:125146177-125500462 GCA_036172215.1 Camellia granthamiana
GAAAAGCACAATATTTGGCTGGGTTGTGTTTAGGTGGGAGAGGATCAGGTAATGGGCGTTGTTCTAATGGCTTAAGATGTCATTTTTTGATCAGCACCCTCAGGGCTTGGCATAAAGGCATGTATAGTGGGGTAAAGACCCTTTGAGACCGAGTCTGGCTGTTTGAGGTTTGTAGAGTTGTTCTGGCCAAAGGGTTGGTAGTCTTGGCTATAGTGGTGACAATATTCACATCGGATGGCTGCGCAGTTGTCCTTCCACTCGTGGTTGCATTGGAACTACGTGTAAAAGGCCTCCTGGGCTGCTACTTCTCATTAGTTATCAACCCCTGTTTCATGGCATTTTCAATCTGAACCCCTATCTCATAGAGCTCAGTAAATGTGAACAACGGCAAGATAATTATCTTCTGCAGTAATTTCCCTTGCAGATTGCAGACCACCTTCCTAATTTGATCTTTCTCAGATGGCCTGGTAGTCATTATCAAAGCCTTGGCCCTCCACCTCATTACAAAGTTTGAGAATCCCTCCTTTGGCTTCTGACGGGTTGCCTCAAGATCACGGGTTGTGACCTTGATCTGTGTATTGTATGAGTATTGTGCGATGAAGGCCACAATCATTTCCTCTTAACTCCGTTTCACAGAGTCCTCCAGTTTTGCATACCAGATAGTCGCTATCCCTGACAAGGTCCGGCCAAAAAGCGACAACTTTTGAAGTCTGGTGAGGCCCATCGGCCGTAGGATATCAGAGAACAACCACAAATGGACAATGGGATCCCCAGAGCCATCAAACCGGTCTTTGTGTGGCATTTTGAACCGATCTGGCAAAGTCACTGCAGAGTTAGTGTATCCATCTTCAATGTCGGGGATTGAGTTCACACCCTGTGCCCGCTTGAGAAGCTTCTCCAGCTTGTTGACCTTTAGTATAGTCGGGTCAACTTCGAATTCAAGCGGAGGCTCGGTTTGGTACACTGGTGCCTTAGAGGCTTGTGGTGGGATCAGATCTACCGGATTGCCCAGATTCTCTTAGACATTGTCAGTGATCCCTGGTGTTGGGATACCTACAGGGGGTGCATGGAAAGCAAAAGCTGCTGCCGGCTGTGGTTACTGTTACTGCAGCCTGTTTATCACTTCGGCTTGATGGGCTGTAACTTCAGCTTGGCGGGCAGCATCTTGCTGCATGGTTTCCACTGTTTGTTGAAGATAACGGATCAAGTCCTCCATACTAGCTGTAGGGTACTGAGTTATCTGAATAGGTGAGTGATCTCTTGCTGGCCTAGATGTAGAAGATTGAGCCTGGCTGGATGCAGGTGATTGTTGAACTGGTGAATTGTGCCTAACTCTCATTTGTCTCGTAACCGGTGGGAGCGAAGCAAACACAGGTTGTACCCTAACAAGATCCCCAGATCTATAGAGTCTCCTTACACGGGTCCAGAGTGCTTGGGGGGTAACCAAACTGTCTGAAGCAATTGTGATAAACTACCTTGTAAAAAAGAAATAAAGCAAAAGGAAAGCGAAAATCAAAAACCGCACAGCACCTCAGCTCAGATGTTAACAACACACAGTTGTAATAAAAGTTGTAGGACTGCACTTTAATACTGAATTCTACCTTCCAAATCTGATACCCAAACTTGCAACTGATACGCACATTCCTGTAGAGTTTCACTCTAAAAGCACATACCAGTTAAGTGAGAGCCAAAACACCCCTATGAGGGGGTAAGGTTACCCTATCTTAGTTTCGTCCGAAACTAGGGTTCACTATTCAAGCAAAGTAGTTTCGCATAATCCTGGATTCGGGTGAGCAACCTATCCTAGTTTGGAATAGTTTCTATGGCTTTCGATATGCAACTAGGCCGATTGGTCAAAAAGGGTACCTCAGCAAGACTACCTAATATACCTCTCACACCTAACACCGAGAAGTGAAAGGATGATCAAACGGTACAGCGGTAGTCCAGATCCAAGGGTTGTATTCCCATCGTGGTAGAGCCCGCAATCGGTCAGCCTTTTGGCAAGCTTTTCCAAGCAAGCCTCTGGCAATCCGTCCAAGAATAGCAGATGGAAAACACAGTGACTTAGGCGCACCAATGCAAATGCAAATGCAAATGTAAAGAAACATATAAGTGTAGATAAAATTTCATATCATGAGTTTGAGTCAAGTTCTTTAAGTCCCCAGCAGAGTCGCCAGAAACTGTAGCTCGACTTTTTCGCGCCCTCTTTTGGAGGTTTAAAAGAAAGCCCTACAGTTCAGACTCCCACGGTTCTGAATCTAATCTCACAAGTGCAATGTAAAATTGATAAACACCAAAGAGTCCAAATCCGGCAAATCTTTTGGAAATTTGATTTTTGAATCAAAAATGCCAAAATTGGACTGCTTTGCCAGATACAGAGTTGCCACCTAAATATTTTATTTTGGAGAAATTTAGAAACCCATGACTCGTGCCAAAGGCCATGTGTCCGTCATCACCAAAGTTGCATTGGCTCAGGAACTTAGGTACAAGAGGGGAAGGCCATAAATTGAGCACCCTCGCTCACCCGATCAAAGATCGGCCTCTACTAATCATGATATGATTTTTTATGTACATTATATGCTCTTGTTCCGGTTTATGCTAGCATTACTATGTGATGCGCACACACAAGTATAGACTATTTTGCTCAAATTGGAACAATTCAATTTCATGTTTGTTTTGTGAAAATGGTTTGATTTTGCCACCTTAAGTGGGCTTAAACGTACATTCCTTCAATTTATTCCAATTCAAGCACCAAGCCTTCATCCATAAGCATTCAAGCAGTTATAGCAACTAAGCACTTAGCCTCATGGCAAGCATGCTAGATATGGCAATCACTCACACTCATGCAAGTATGCTAAAGCACTAAAATCTCACTTAGTACTCTATGGTAAGAAAAAAAAAGTGTTAGAAAAATATGTATGACTCCTAACTTTATGCAATATGACTAATGCAACACATGCGAATAATGCAATTAATAGGCTCGGCTACTAATATGGCATACGAGGCAATTTGATAGCATGTGCTTTAAGCACGTATTCAAAGAATGTATTTAAACGACAATGCAGTTTGAATGATGCATCGAGCCTCGGTGCATACAATACAAGATGAATGGATGCAAACATAATGTATGCTAATCGAAACATGGTGTCCCTAATCTAACCATCAAAAACAGATAAATAAAAGGGAGAAAGACGTGGGGTTGGAAGACATGTACATTATTACATTACGCTCTCACGAAGGAGAGTCCGAATGAATAAACTAAGCTAACTAGCAACTAATTAAGCTAAGCTAATTAAGTTAAGGCTAATTATTACAAACTGAATAACTAGCTAAACTAATTAACTAATTATTACAACAATTGAATTAACTAACTAATTAACTAATTAATTAAAATACAAATGTAAGTATAAGTAATTAAACTAAGCATCTAACTACTCTGCCTTGGGAAATGAAAGATGTGCATGCGCTTGCTTGGTTTCCACCCGAAAAAACCTCTGCTTTGCTCCTCGAAAGCCTTTGTTTGCACAGTTTGAACATTTCCAGAACCATTTTGCTACACCTTACCAACACTGTGCTGAGATTTTGCATCAGTGGCCAGTCGGCCACTGGTGAAGATTGCCAGCCATTTGCCGGCCATAAAGAGTGGCCTGCCAGCCATGGATGGTGGTCTGCCGGCCACCTGCCAGCCATGAAGAGTAGCCTGCCGGCCACTGATGCACAAGTTCATCCTGCTGCAACAGAAGACGAACAGAGCAAAAAAAGGGTATTCTCACAGATTGTTTACACAACTCACCCATCTTTTTCATGAGTAGATTCAAGGAGTGGTGAACTTAAGCCATAAACCACCAACTCAAGCAATTTCATTGCGTGATGGCTTGTGACTTGTGGGGATGTGGTTTTAGAAATACTCTTTTGATCCACTGGGATGCTCGAGATCCTCAGCTAACAACCTGAAAAGGAATAAACACTCTGGTCGGGGGTGCCGGAATTAGCACTCCGACGATTAAGTCAGTATATGCTCTCTTAGTTACTTGTATCTTAAGTTAAGCGTAATAATTCTCACATACCTCTCTCTGGATGATGTTCTTCTATTTATATCTTTTCTTTCTTGGGCTTTAGGGCTGGGCCCACCTTCACTTCATCGTATAACTATTTACTCGGCTCCTTTTGTTACAAACCGCTCTTCACTCGACCCCTTACTCAACTGGTTATTGGCCGAATAGGTTACCTCTAGATTTGTATGTATAAGACGGGGCCGAATGCGATATATGAAATTCGACTCTCCAGGTCCAACTATTCGGCCTGCTTACGTCTCCTGATATTCGGCCCTCATAATTGCCCTCCAAACACTCCACTAACGATAGTTAGCTGGTGTGTTTGGTTTCGAACTCGAAGAGTCAGAGCCGAAATTCGGCCGCTAACCTCATTCCAACGCGGATGTCAGAGCACACGCCTTTCGGTCATCATTTCAACTTCTCGTCCCTTCGTACGCTTCCATTTATTGTGATTTAAAATTTTGTCGTCTTTTCGAATACATACACATTTTTGGATACTTGAAGTTTTTGGACTGCATTCCGACTCACCTCTGCAACTTCCTTTTATCCTTCATTGTCCTCTCCGTCTCTTGTAAGTTCTCTTCCTCTCTGCTTTGAATCCATTTTCCTGGTTTGTTTTTAGTTTAGCATAATCCTATAGGCTGACGAAAATGGCAAAGCATTTGAAAGACCTCATCTCCACGGATTGAGTCTCTGGCTTTCGACGCCATTTTTCTATCCCTGATGACATCCGTTTGTCACTTGTGACAGATGGCACCCTTGATATGGAGAGGGCTGATGAAAGCACAATCGTCTTCCCTCTCTTATTAATTGCAGAGGGCGGAGTCCATTTCCTGCTTCGCCCATTCCTTAGGGCTGTCCTTCGCTATTGGGGCCTAATCCCTTCCCAACCGCAATGTCAACTTTTTAGAATCGTAATGGGGATTATAGAGTTAAACCGTCGCCTTAGGATTAACCTCGGCATACCTGCTATTCGGCATTGTTATGCCTTGGCCAAGTCTTCTGGCCGGCATGGACGCTATTTCCTTAGGGCCAAGGACACCGACCATCAATTAGTGACTATGCTTTCCAGCTCTGGCAAGCGAGTCAATGATGTCATGGTCGTTGTCCAAGGTAACTGGGAATTCGGCGAAGGCGAGGACCGCCTAGATCCTATTCCTAGACGGAGGGGCGAACCAGGTGGCCATATAGCTCATTGCGTTTATTTTTCTTATATTTACAAGGCTTTATTTTTGCGGTCTCATGGTTTTGCTTGCACAGGAAATGATTTGAAGAAAGTTCTGATTTCAAACCGACGACGCCGTTCTTACAGAAATTAAAGTCGTGCTCAAAATACTTTGGCCGTCCAAGCCTTCAGAAACCAGGGAGGGCGGCCCACATTCTCCTTCGATACGAGCCGACGTATACGACATTTTCGATGGCAGGAAAAACATCCCAATTCCAAGGGGGTGAAGAGTTTCTTACGGCTCTTGTTTTAACCAACTTCAAAAACTTGCGGCAAGTTGGTTTCGACGGATCCGACTCGGAGCGGGCGGAAGTAGCTGAGGAGGTCGCTGAAGAGTCAAAACCAGTCCGAAGCTGAAGTAGACGTGGCTTTGAAGTTGGCCTTTAAGGAAGCCGGTCTCAATTCAGCCAACCCTCCGTCCACTTCGGGCCAAGGGGACCTTCCCTTCGACAACATTTTTACTGGTTTAGAAGACCTTCTCCTGCGCGTACCCCGAAGACATGGCCCGGTTGTCACTCACACAACTCGCCAAAAAGAAAAATGCTGAAAGAATGGCCGCGTGGCGGAGAGCAGAGGCCATTCAATCTGAAGTGCTACTTACCGCCGAAGTTGAGCCCTCCCTGCCTGTTATCGAGGAGGAGACGGCTCAAACTCGAAATGCTAAGTCGGAGACGGTTATGCAGGCGAATCAGGAGGCTGAGTGAAGGGCGGAGAAACATCCTGCTGAGGTCGAGGTCGGCTCTGAAGAAAACCCCGCTGACAAACGGCCGTGCTTAGAGGAGTCAGATGTGGTTGTGCCTTTTGTCGTTCAACCAAAGATAAAAAACATGCCAATCTCCTCTGACGCATCGTCTATGAAAGACCCAGTCGTGGCATTGAGCATGGCTTCGTCGGTCTCATTGCCGGCTGACAAGGCAGCTTTCGGGCGGAGCCGGATCTGTTGGCAATAGCATTAGCCACTCAATCGGCTCTTCTAGTATATACCTTGATCTTGTCTTTCCCTTTTATGCATATATTGCTTTGGTTTTAATTTCCTGTTTTGCAAATGGTCGGAAGGATAGCCGAGATAGGTCGTCGCCAGCATGACGCCATTGAACGAATTGGCCGTTTACAATCAGAAGTTGAGGGCCAGAGGAGCAGGGGCAAGTTCGAAGCAGCGAGGGCGAAGATGAAAGGTGCAAGGGCCGAGGCCGAGATGGAAAAGGGTGAGAAATTCAGACCAGCTTAGATTGGCCGCCGAGGAGAGGGCAAACGTGAGCGAAGATGCGCTCAAGTTAGCCCAAGAGGTGATTACCAAGCAGGAGGCTAACTTGGAAGAATCGAAGAAGGCGAAGGAAGTAGCCGACTCTGAGGCTTCCAAGGCGTACGAGGCTGGGCAAAGCGCTTCCCTCGCAAATTATGTGGAAGAAGTCCCCAAATTTGAAAATCGGGGATTCAAACACGGCTGGCTCAAAGCCCTTGTTGCTGCTAATGTGACATTGGCTATGCTGATTCCATACGAGCAAGTGGACATTGAGCCATTGGAGTCTGACTCTGAGGATTGATTAGGGCGACACATTAGTTGTTTTTGTTTAAGGATTTTGAATGTATTGTTGCAGTTTTTCATTTAGTAGTTTTTATGTGTAAAATAAATACATTTTTTAAGTTTTTGCTAAGCATTTCCATGCAAACTTGTAGCTTTTTGTTTAGTAGTTTTCATATGTAAAATGGCTACAGTCTCGTGCCCAATTTACTAATGAAAATTTCCTTTGTACTTTGCTATTATTTGTGCTTAATTTTGCTATTGATGAATGGTATTGCTTTTTGCTACTTTGGATAAAACATTCATGTACACTTGCCGATTAGATAACTAGGCAATTTAGTAATTCATCCTCGTCGAATAGCGATCAGATTAATAAATCTGCCCTTGCCCCAGCCACTGTATGAACTCCGAAAGCCAAATATCATTAGTTCATGGAGTGGCTGCGGCACAGATCGATCAACATCGGGCTTAGATATTTGGCCGATCAGATTAATAAATCTGCCCTTGCCCCAGCCAATGTATGAACTCTGAAAGCCAAATATCATTAGTTCATGGAGTGGTTGTAGCACAGATTGATCGGCATCAAGCTTAGATATTTGGCCAATCGGATTAATAAGTCTGCCCTTACCCCAGCCAATGTATGAACTCTGAAAGCCGAATATCATTAGTTTGTGGCGTGGTTGCGGCGCACGTCGATTGGTATCGGGCTTTTGGAGTTTAGCATTAATGAAATCGCCTCGGGGGCACTGCATGCGTTAGGAATAAATGGCGTGGGTTCTTCGCACCTGTAATTCCATTTATTGTGTTCAGACTCTATTCAAACCAATTTTTTGCAGAAGGTTAGATAAGTACGAATGTCAAATAGACTGTTCTTCAACAGCAGAGGAGAAGGGCGAACATTGGCTGAGCTTGACATTGAAATGAATCGCGGCAACGAGCCCACACGCATGGGAAGTAGGATGTCCAGGGAACGGGAAAAACGTTAGCCCCCAAGTCGTCAAAGTAGATCACCCCGAAGGGAAAAACAGCAATGGGGTAGCTCCTCTCGACCGCGACCGAGAAATGAGTCCGATACGACGCCGTAACCGTTGAGTTTTGCCGTTTTTGTGGGGAATAAACTGATGACGGAGGCGGATTCTATTGTTAACGACCCAGGTGTAGCAGTTGAGTTCGCTCGACATATTTTTCCAGCAGAAGTCTAGCAGTCGATGGTTGGTCGACAAGATTTTGAAGTGTTTCGAGAGGGCATCTGTGGAGCAGTGAGAGGGCTGTATGCCGCCTATAAAGTCGGCATGCATCTGCGCGCCGCGCGGCGGGAGATAGAGAAGAAGGACGAACGAATTCAAAACTTGGAGGCTCGTGTGGAGAAGGCTGAGCGTGAACTAAGGAAGGCCCAAACTGCCGAGCCGCGTGCGGTCGGACAATCTAACCCAGTCATGGAGGAAAGAGTGACCCAACGGTTGATAAGTTATACGATTGTTGATCGAGATACGGCAAGCATGTTTGCAGTAGAGACTGCAAGGTTCATGGGTTATGAAAAAGGCTTCCATGACGGTCGGAAAGTCGGGATAGACAAGACCAAGGAGAAACTCGCAGAAGAGGTATGCCAATATGAGAATCGGGGCTTTAGGCACGGGTGGATTAAGGCTCTCCAAGCCGCAGAGGCTCTCCAAGAAGCAGGAGTTGAATCGGCGTCGCCATTATATCAACGTCATCACTTTCCTTTTGGCGCTTTCTAAATTGAGAAGAGCGATGACGAGGGTGATGCCGAATAGAATTGAACATATTGTAAACACTCCAACGCAGATTGGGCGTCAACTATGTATTTATTGGTTAATTTAATAAAATACTCTGTTTTAAATGTTTGTGTGCTTTAACTTGTTTATACGGCTTGTGTCGGCTTAACTTAATTAAGCATTTCATTTTGAATGTTTGCATGCTTTAATTTATGTGTATACGGTTTTTGCCGGCTCAACTTAATGAAGCATTTCATTTTGAATATTTATATGCTTTAATTTTCGCCGTGAAGGGCGCTCTGAATCCAGAGTCTTATTCGGCCCAAACGTGACGTGCACAGATGGGGCTCCGAATTCGGAGGCTTTTTGTCTTGGCCAATCATGATATCCATGAAGGGCGCTCCGAATCCGGAGTCTTATTCGGCCTAAATGTGACCTGTACGGATGGGGCTCCGAATTCGAAGGCTTTTTTACTTGGCCAATCGTGATATCCATGAAAGGCGCTCCGAATCCGAAGTCTTATTCAGCCCAAACGTGACCTACACGGACGGGGCTCCGAATTCGGAGGCTTTTTGTCTTGGCCAATCGTGATATCCACGAAAGGCGCTCTAAATCCGGAGTCTTATTCGGCCCAAACGTGACCTGCATGGATGGGCTCCGAATTCGGAGGCTTTTTGTCTTGGCTATCCATGATATCCACGAAGAGGCTCCGAATCCGGAGTCTTATTCATCCCAAACGTGACCTGCACGGATGGGGCTCCTAATTCGGAGGCTTTTTGTCTTGGCCAATCGTGATATCCACGAAGGGTACTCCAAATCCGGAGTCTTATTCGGCCCAAACGTGACCTGCACGGATGGGGCTTCGAATTCGAAGGCTTTTTGTCTTGGCCAATCATGATATCCATGAAGGGTGCTTCGAATCCGGAGTCTTATTCGACCCAAACGTGACCTGCACGAATGGGGCTTCAAATTTAGAGGCTTTTTGTCTTGGCCAATCGTGATATCCACGAACGACGCTCCGAATCCAGAGTCTTATTCGGCCCAAACGTGACCTGCACGGATGGGGCTCTGAATTCGGAGGCTTTTTGTCTTGGCCAATCGTGATATCCACGAAGTGCGCTCCGAATCCGGAGTATTATTCGGCCCAAACGTGACCTGCATGGATGGGGCTCCGAATTTCGGAGGCTTTTTTTGGCCAATCGTGATACATGAAGGGCGCTCCAAATCTAGAGTCTTAATCAGCCCAAAGGTGTCATGCACTAATGGGGCTCTGAATCTGGAGACTTTTCTTGGCCAATCGTGATACACGAAGGGCGCTTCGAATCCGAAGGCTTAATCAGCCTAAAAGTGTCATGCACTAATGGGGCTCCGAATTCGGAGGCTTTTTGTCTTGGCCAATCATGATATCCACGAAGGGCGCTCCGAATCCGTGACCTGTACGGATGGGGCTTCAAATTCGGAGGCTTTTTGTCTTGGCCAATCATGATATCCACGAAGGGCGCTCCGAATCCGGAGTCTTATTCGGCCCAAATATGACCTGCACAGATAGGGCTCCGAATTCAGAGGCTTTTTTTGGTCAATCGTGATACACGAAGGGCGCTCCGAATCCGGAGGCTTAATTGGCCCAAAAGTGTCATGCACTAATGGGGCTCCGAATCCGAAGACTTTTCTTGGCCAATCGTGATACACGATGGGCGGTCCGAATCCGGAGGCTTAATCAGCCCAAAAGTGTCACGCACTAATGGGGCTCCAAATCCGGAGACTTTTCTTGGCCAATCGTGATACACGAAGGGCGCTCCGAATCTGGAGGCTTAATCGGCCCAAAAGTGTCATACACTAATGGGGTTCCAAATTCGGAGACTTTTGAACTGAATTGCGCAATGAGAAAACGGGAAACTTTGCATTGCAAAAGTGAAATATGTACATGGTGAACCATTCAAAACAAGTATCATGCCCTACAAGTCGGGTCAATGATAGAATTTATGCAAATGCATGGAATTCCAAGGCCGTGGCAGATTTCTCCCAAACATGTCTTTGAGCTGATATGCCCCTACTCCCGCGACTGAGTCGATCTGATAAGGGTCGTCCCAGTTAGGACCCAATTTTTCGTCGGCTGGATTCTCGGCAGCTGGAAGCACTTTCTTCAGGACCAACTCTCCTGGTGTGTAGCGGCGCAGTTGAACACGCTGATTATATGACTTAGCAAGCTGCTGCTGGTATCGTGCCATGGATGCAAGGGCGCGGTCTCTCCGTTCTTCAATCAGAATCAAATCCAAGGCCAACATCATGTCGTTTCGGCCCAAATCAAAAACTATTGATTTCAAGGTTGGGAGGCCGATCTCCAAGGGGATGATTGCCTGTGTTCCGAAGCACAAAGCGAACAGCGTCTCCCTAGTGGACCGCCTCGGAGTAGTGCGATGAGCTCGTAATACACTTGGCAACTCTTCGACCCATCTTCCTTTAGCTTTCTCCAGCCTCTTCTTGATGCCGTCTAAAATAGATTTGTTGGAGGCTTTAGCTTGGCCATTACTCTGTGGATAAGCCGGGGAGGAATAATAGGGCCAAATACCATACTTGCTGCACAGTTCCCTGTAGACACCACAATCAAACTAGGTGTCGTTGTCTGAAATAAGTGCTCTTGGAATGTCGAATCGTGTTATGATATTTCTCCATACAAAACGCTTTACCTTAGTATCTCGGATGTGCGTTAGTGCCTCCGCTTCTACCCATTTTGTGAAATAATCTGTCACGATAATAAAAAATCGCTTGTTACCCAGGGCACGAGGCAATGGTTCGACGATGTCAAGTCCCCATTGAGTGAACGGCCAAGGACTGGTTATAGAGCTTAACTCTTCAGCAGACAGGTGGGTCAAAGGAGAAAACTTATGGCGCTATTCACACTTTTTCACGTAACATTCGATATCGGCTCTCATTGTCGGCCAGTAATACCCCTGTGTCACAGCTCGATGAGCCAAAGAGCGCTCGCCAGAATGGGCGCCACAACTGCCTTCATGTATTTCGGTCAAAAGTTCTTCGACTTTGTCCGGATGAATGCATTCTAGGTATGGACCAGAAAGGGATTTTTTATAAAGCTTTCCTTGCGGATCCAAGTAGTATCGCAGGGCTTTATTTTGCAACTTGAGCTCTTCTTTCTTATCCGCTGGGAGCTGTTCGGAAGACAGGAATGCAACAATGGAGTCCATCCAACTCGGCCTTGACTCTATGACATTGATCTGGACTTCCTCAGAAGGGCCAATGCTCGGCTCTGGGATGAAACCTACTTCAATGGTCCGTTTAATCTCTAAGTTAATGAAGGAGGCTAGGCAAGCCAGGGCATCTGCATGTGTGTTCTGGTCACGGGTTATTTGGTTCAATTCGTGATGGTCAAATTTTGCCAGAAAGGAATTTACCGTTTTCATATAAGCTGCCATACGGTCGTTTTTGGCTGCGTACTTCCCCTTCAGTTGATTGATCACCAGTTTTGAATCGCAAAATACAAGCAAACGCTGGGCACCCAGAAGGTGTGCATTCCGTAAACCGGCTAGCAGGGCTTCATATTCGGCCTCATTATTCGATGCTTCGAAGCCGAGTTTGACGGCTTGCTCAATTATTGAGCCGTCGGGAGCCATGATTACTACTCCAGCTCCACTGCCCCATTAGTTGGATGATCCGTCACAGTACAACTGCCAAATGTCCCCAACGTAAATTCTCCAATTCGGCTTGGGTTGAATTTGTTCAAACTTGAAGTCGGCAAGACCCCCCATGAATTCAGCCACAAAATCAGCAAGTACTTGCCCATTGATTGAGGTTCTAGGCAGAAATTGAATATCATACTGGCCGAGTTCGAGAGCCCACTTTGAAACGCGCCCTGATGCTTCTGCACTATGTAGTACTGACCGGAGGGGGTAATCTGTTAGTACCCCAATGTTATGCCCCTAGAAGTAGTGCATCAGTTTTTTTGCTGCCATGACAAGGGCTAGGATCAGTTTTTTCCAATGGAAGGTAACGTGTTTCGGCATCAACCATTGCCTTGCTCACATAATACACTGGTCGCTGCTCCCAAAGCTTTTCCTTTAACAGTACGGCGCTGACGACCCGATCGGAGACGGCCAGATATAAAATAAGCGGGTCGCCTGCTGATGGTATTGTCAATAGTGGAACTGATTGGAGATAAGTCTTCAGACCGTTGAAAGTGGCTTCGTACTCAGAGGTCCATTCAAAAGCTTTACCCTGCCGCAGAGTATGAAAGAATTGTCAGCAGCGGTCCGTGCAACGACTGATGAACTTGTTGAGTGCGGTGGCCATCCCCATCAACTTCTAAACTTCCTTGACCGATTGAGGGGAGCTGAGTTCCAGGATTGTTGTGATTTGCCTTGGGTTGGCTTTGATTCTTCGGTGGTTGACAATGTAACCCAAGAATTTTCCAAAACCGATCCCAAACGCACATTTGGAAGCGTTCAGCTTCATTCTGTATTTGCGTAAAATGCCGAATGTCTCTTCCAGATCAACTAGATGAGTTTGCTCTTCTTTGGACTTGACCACCATATCGTCAATGTACACTTCCATAGTGTGGCCGAGTTACTCCTTGAACATGGCAATGACTAGTCTTTGGTAAGTTGCCCCTGCATTCTTCAGCCCAAAAGGCATAACCTTATAGCAATAGGTTCCTCTTGGGGTGAGGAATGCAGTTTGGTCTTGGTCCTTCGGATGCATGGCAATTTGATGGTAGCCTCTGTAAGCATCGAGGATACTCATATGTTGATGACATGCCATAGCATCTACAAGTTGGTCTATTCTGGGGAGGGGAAAACAATCGTTGGGGCAGGCTCTGTTTAGGTTCGTGAAATCAACGCAGACTCGCCAAGTCCCAGTTTTCTTCTTCACAACCACAGTATTCGAGAGCCATGTAGGGTAGGTCACTTCCCTAATTGCCCTGTCGTCAAGCAACTGGTTAACCTTTTCAACAACGGCGACAGTGAGCTCTGCGACTGACCGCCGGCTTTTCTGAATAATCGGCTTGCATTTAGGGTCAATGTTTAACCGGTGCTGCGAAACAGACGAATCCACACCGAGCATCTCATATGGTGTCCATGCAAATACATCAAGGTTGCCAAGCAAGAAAGAAATTAGTTGCTGCCTGTCAGCTTCATTCAGGGAGGCGCCGACCATGAAGAACCTGTTTGAGTTTCCGTCAATTTCAACTCGATCCAGGTCTTCCGTGGCCTTTTCATTTGGGAGCCACCCATCATCGTCGAGGCTCTGTTGATCCGGCACCTCAATAGAATTCACTTCCAACTCTTTTGGTGTCTTTGCAGCAAGGAGATAACATGCTTGTGCCGATTTCTGAGAGCCACGAATTTGCTCAATGCCACGTTCTGTCGGGAAGCGGAGCAGTTAATGATAGGTGCTTGGCACGGCCTCCATGGTATGTAACCAAGTTCGCTCCATGATGAGATTATACGGCAAAGGCAGCTTGACGACCAAGAATTCCACATCCACTGTTTAGAAGCCCGCTCGAATTGGTAGTGTGATTTTTCCCAACGGGTATTCTGGATTAGCGTTTAAGCCGAATAATGGATAAGGAGCTGGAGAAAGATCCGATTTGGAGAAGCCGAGTTTGGTGAATGTCTTTTAATACATAAATTCTGATATGCTCCCCGGATCAATGAGTACGCGCTCAACGGTGAATCGATTTATGCGTAACTCGATAACCAAGGGATCGATGTGAAGAAGTGTCACTCCGGCCAAATCTGAATCATCAAAAGCAATGCTCGCAGCTTCATGGGGCCGTTTAGCCGGAGTGAGTTGATTTTGAGGGTCGAGATTCGACTGAATCGTATGCACCGTGAATGTCATTGGCAGGCTGTATATCATGTGGATCACGCCGAGTGGAGGTGAATCCTGCTGTAAGGCTATTGCTTTGGTTGAGTTGCCTTTTCGGACGTACTATTGTAGCCGACCATCTTGTACCAATTCCTCCAGGTGATCCTTCAATGCATAACAACTCTCAGTATCATGGTCGTGGTCCTTGTGATACTCGCACCGCCTATCCCGTCTTCTCGTGTCAGGAGGTCCCACCATTTTGGACGACCATTTGAAGAACGGAAGGTGTTAGACTTTGGACATAACCGTGTTGATCGGCTCTGACAACTTCATATATTTCTTGTCTGCGCGCCTTGTGCACCTGCTATCTACTTGAAGTTGTTCATTAGCTCGGTGGGAGCATTGGTCGTTTGATCGGCGAGAATCCCGACCCTTGTCTCGTTTAGCCCGATGCCATGGTTCAAGGCTCTGAGGTGGTACAGAATTTACCGGCTGAGCAATTTCAGAAGGGGCTGTCTTGTTGGCCATGTTTCCGGCTTTTAACCCACAAGGCGTCATCTTCCACTTTGCAATATTCCTTGACTTTCTTCATCAATGACCAGACTGTTTTGGGGGGTCTTCTAGTCAAGGAATTGCAGAGAGCATTATCAGGATGCAAACCCATTTTAAAGGCAGTAATGGCCATGGAGTCGTTGCAAGCATCATCGACAAGATTAAAGCATTCCCAATAGTGTGCCGAATACGCTCGTAAGGTTTCTCCTGGCTGGATCTGCATTGCCCAGAGAGAGTTGGCTTGCTTCG
Source organism: Camellia granthamiana (assembly GCA_036172215.1). Classification (NCBI taxonomy): domain Eukaryota; kingdom Viridiplantae; phylum Streptophyta; class Magnoliopsida; order Ericales; family Theaceae; genus Camellia; species Camellia granthamiana. The sequence goes on from CM069904.1 coordinate 125,161,340, forward strand.
GCTGGACCTCGTTGGTGATGAATCTTGCCCTTAAGGATTTCTGTAGTTGATGGAAACTCTTAATCGACACCGGCTCCAACTTATAATACCATCTGATGGAAACTGCTCGGAAATATTCTGCACATGAGAGCCTTGTCGTCTGTATGCAGCGTCATGGCTTGCTTATAATGACGGATATGATCAGTGGGGTTCGATTTCCCGTCGTACAGGGTAAACGACGGGGCTTTGAACTTCTTGGGTAGTACTGCCTTTGCGATCTTCGTCCGAACCATTTCATCTTCGCTTATGCCTTACACATTGTAGACGCGCTCCCGGGAACTCTCCGACATCCGCGCGTGCGAAGCGGCGCAAATCTCGTTTTGTTCTGAGCTACTACAATTCGGACTCAATGTCACGGTTCTGAATCTAATCTCACAAAGTGCAATGCAAGACCGATAAATCACCAAAGAGTCCAAATCTGACAAATCGTTTTTGGAAAACTGATTTTAATAAAGAAGTGCCAAACATGGACTGCTTTGCTAGATACAGAGTTGCCACCTAAATATTTTTTTGGGGGGGATTTAGGAAACCCTGACTCGTGCCTAAGGCCACAGGCTCGTCATCACCAAGGTTGCCTTGGCTCGAGAACTTGGGTACGAGAGGGGAAGGTCATGCAATGAGCACCCCCGCTCGCCCGATCAAAGATCGGCCTGTACTAAGCATGATATTTTGTTTTTGAAAACACATATGCTCTTATTCCGGTTATTAACCTAGAATTACTATGTGATGCGCACAGCATACAAGTATAAACTAGATCGCCTAATTTGGAACAAAACATTGCATATTCGTTTTGTAAAAAATGGTTTGAAGTTTGCTACTCGCAAGTAGGCTAAATTCGGGATTCAATGAATTGTTCCAATTCAAGTAATCCAACCTTCCCACAGGCATTCAGGCAGTTAATCACATAAGCAGTTACCCTCATGACAAGCATGCTTTCATGGTAATCAATAACACACATGCAGTATGCTAAAGCGTAAACACTTACAGTGTACTCCAAGCCAAAACAAAGAACTAGTTAGAAATCATGCGTGACCCTAGTTCATGTTAAGATGGCTAATGCAACACATGCGAAAATGCAACTTAGATAGGCTCAGCTATTCTAAGATGGCATATGAAATGCAACTTGGCACATGTATTCAAATAGGAATTGAAATACAATGCAGTTAGTATAATGCGCCAAGCCGGTGCATGCAATACAGATGAACGGATGCACACATGCAAGCTGTGACGACCCAAAATTTTTTTTGAAACGTCGTAAGATTTAAATAACAGATTTTATTTTTTGTTTTTTGATTTTTTTTGTTTTTTTGTTTTTTTTTGTTTTTTTTATTTTTTTGATTTTTTTGAAACGTCGCAAGTTCACACACAACGTCACAACATAGTTAAATCCTAATACAAGGGATAACAGGATTTTATTTTGTTAAAATCTTGACTCTAAGTCAGCCAAGGTTCGATATTGGCAGCCGCTCCAATTTCAGCCTCAGTCCCTTCTTCGACATAATCTGGCATGAAACGCCAAGGCAACAAAATATATGCCATGAGTTTTGCAACACAGTAAGAAAACATAACCAACCTACCATTCCTTTTAAGAGAAAAATAATAAGATTCTAAACATGGGATAACAATATAATTGTACACATAAATTACCGCCATTAGAATAATTTCAGTAATTTTAATAAATTAGGTGACATTCGAAATCTCACCAGAGAGATTTAACTTACCAACCACTAAGTATGGCAACGGTTAATTTGAAACCCTCCCTTGGTCAAATATTTAGGTGTTGCAAACCGTAACTACCAGGGATGCCCACGTCCGGAGTTATATACCCAAGTAGTGGCATTCGTGGTCTGCCCCAAGGAAACGGTCTGCCAGGTGTAAGTAACCTCCCTGTGTGCCACCTGCACATCCACCCTTATTCCAAAACCGAATACCGAAAAGGGTTCAAATAAGTCCCGTGCCATCTTAGAGTTTCACAACACAATTTACGTGAGAATTCTCAGAAACCAGGGCTCACCCTGAACAACCAGTATTGACCGTCAACCCTTAATTTCGTACACTCTTTAAAACCAATACTCGTTCTAAACAACTGGTATTAACCGTCAATTGTTAACTTTATATATACCGTTATTCATTAATTCATAGATCAAACCCATAATCTAAAAATTTATCATGAAACTAGACTTCTCAAGTCTCATCTTTTAGTTAGAAATTACCATATTTGGCTTAGTATAGGATTTTGAATAAATTTTCAAATACATAGTAAAATCTGTCTCACAGTTTCAGATTTAGTTAAAAATTTGTATAAATTCGTAGAAAGCTCAAAAATTATTTCCCAAAATTTCTGGATAAACTAAACATCATTATCAACAACTTTGTAGAAGAAATCATCTCGAAATTTTGAGTATAAAATTGTCTAAAAATTCAGGCAAACATGCTGGCAGATTAAAAATAGGTTATCTTCAACACAATTTCAGATTTAGTTAAAAATTTGTATAAATTCGTAGAAAGCTCAAAAATTATTTCCAAAAATTTCCGGATAAACTAGACATCATTATCAACAACTTTGTAGAAGAAATCATCTCGAAATTTTGAGTATAAAATTATCTAAAAATTCGGGTAACAGGTTGGCAGATTTAAAAGGATTATTCTCAACACAGTTTCAGGTTTAGTTAAAATTTTGTATAAATTCGTAGAAAGCTCAAAAATTATTTCCAATTTTTTTTGGATAAACTAGACATCATTATCAACAACTTTGTAGAAGAAATCATCTCGAAATTTTGAGTATAAAATTATCTAAAAATTCGGGTAACAGGCTGGCAGATTCAAAAGGATTATTCTCAACACAGTTTTAGGTTTAGTTAAAATTTTGTATAAATTCGTAGAAAGCTCAAAAATTATTTCCAAAATTTTTTGGATAAACTAGACATCATTATCAACAACTTTGTAGAAGAAATCATCTCGAAATTTTGAGTGTAAAATTATCTAAAAATTCGGGTAATAGGCTGGCAGATTCAAAAGGATTATTCTCAACACAATTTTAGACAATATATCAATTGTATATAATCTGAAATTTTCAATTATAAAAAAAATGAGAGGGGTTGAGAGGGTCTTCTTACTTAGTAGTAGGATTGAAATGGGTAATGAAATGATAGAAGAATTTGCTTCCTAAACCTTCTTCTCTTCTTCTCCTTCTGCTGAATTCTTCTTCCCTATTTCTTCCTCACTCGTCCAAAGGAATGCAAACACTAAAACCTATCCTTCTATGCATGACTATTATGTGCATTATATAGACCTCCGAGGCTAGCTCTCTCTCTCTCTCTCCCATCCTTTCTCCAAGTTCTAAGAATAAGGTTTCCCTAAATTTTATGGTTTCCTAATTCCTAAGAGATAATGGGTTTGGTAGGAACTGTGGGTTGTTTACCCACGGTTTGTCTGTTTGTATATATATATATTTTTAACAATAATTATTGAACATCCACAACATTTTTATTCTTAATAGGGTCTTTGTTAGCGATAGAATTGGGTTAATTTAAAACTAATAAATTAATTAATTTATTTATTTTCTTTCAAGAATAATTTAAATATGGGTTTTCACAATCTATGCTCCTAAAAAGAATTTCGTCCTCGAAATTAATTCGTACCTTTAGACTCGAAAAGTTGAGGGTAATTGACACGTATCATGTCTTCTCGCTCCCACGTTGACTCTTCCATCCCACAATGTCCCCAGAGAACTCGAACCAATGGTATAGTTTTACCTCGTAATTTCTTCTCGCGACGATCTAAAATCTTGACAGGCTTTTCTTCAAATGTCACGTCTTCATCAAATTAATCTCCTCCCAATTGATGATGTGAGAAGGGTGTGGCTCGTATTTCCGTAGCATAGAGACGTGGAAAACATTATGTACTCCAGCCAGTTGAGGCGGTAGAGCCAAACGGTACGCCACTTCTCCTATTTTGTCCAAAATTTCGAAAGGTCCAATGAAGCGATGGTGACAACTTTCCCTTCTTTCCGAAACGAACAACTCCTCGTCGAGGCTGTATTTTCAGAAACACATGATCTCCAACTTTAAATGCTAAAGGTCTTCTCCTTGGATCTGCATAGCTTTTCTGCCTACTCTGAGCGGTCTCGAGCCTTTGCCTAATTAGTTTTACCTTCTCGGTAGTTTCTTGAACTAACTTTGGCCCTAAAAGAGGTGCTTCTCCGACTTCTGTCCAACATATTGGTGATCGGCAAGACCGTCCGTACAAAGCTTCATACGGTGCCATACCAATACTTGCTTGAAAACTGTTATTGTAAGAGAATTCGACTAGTGGTAAATGTTTCTCCCAACTACCTTTAAAGTCCATCACACAAGCTCGAAGCATGTCTTCTAAAGTCTGAATTGTTCTTTCTGATTGACCGTCAGTTTGAGGGTGAAAAGCTGTACTAAAACACAACTCTGTACCCAAGGCCCTTTGCAGACTTTGCCAGAATTGTGACGTAAAACGAGAATCACGATCTGACACTATTGAGACTGGTACTCCATGCAATCTAATGATTTCTCGAATAAACAATCGGCTTAAAGATTCGAGTGTGCCTCCTGGTCCTATTGGTAGGAAATGTGCCGTCTTAGTTAATCGATCAACCACCACTCAAATGGCATCATGGCCTTGTGGCGACCGGTGTAATCCTGTTACAAAATCCATTGTTATGTGTTCCCATTTCCACTTAGGTATTGGTAAAGGTTGGAGTTTCCCTGCCGGCCTTTGATGTTCTGCCTTCACTTGCTGACACGTCAAGCACTTAGATACGAATTTAGCAACGTCCTTCTTCATTCCACTCCACCAATACTGTCGCTTAAGATCCTGGTACATCTTATTTCCTCCCAGATGAACCGCAAAAACCGAATGGTGAAATTCTTTAAGTACTTCCTCTCTTAATTGTTCGATGTTTGGCACAAAAATTCTACCTAAATACCTTAAACTACCATCTTGATGGAGCGTCCAATCCAGTGAAGATTCCCCGGACACTAATCGGGCCTTGATGGAGTCGATCTCCTGATCAAATCTTTGGGCTTCCAACACTTTGGTAAGAAGTTGGGGTGTTGTAACTATTGTAAACAACCTACCCTTCCCATTCTGAGTCCCTGGTTGTAACTTAAACTCATTCACAGTGCTTACCATTTCCCATTCTTTAATTGATATGTTGGCTACAATCTCTCTTGTCTTTCAACTTAGTGCATCTGCTACAACATTAGCCTTCCCGGGATGATAAGACAAGGTGAATTGGTAATCTTCAAGGTACTCCATCCAGCGTCTCTGCCTCATGTTCAAATCTCTTTGTGTGAACAAGTACTTCAAGCTTTTGTGATCAGTAAATATCTCAAATTTTTCGCCATAAAGGTAATGTCGCCAAGTCTTAAGTACATAGACCACAGCTGCCAACTCCAGATCGTGAGTAGGATAATTTTTCTCATGATTCTTCAATTGTCTTGATCCATAAACTACTACCTTTCCGTTTTGCATTAACACACTACCTAACCCTTCTTTAGAGGCATCACAATAAACAGTGTACCCAACGTCACGTTCGGGTATGATTAATATGGGAGCGCTTGTCAGTCTCTTCTTGAGTTCTTGAAATGACTGCTCACACGCTTTGTTCCATTCAAACTTTACTCCTTTTTGCGTTAGGCGTGTCATCGGCTTGGCTAATTTGGAGAAATCCTAAATGAATCTCCTATAATAACCTGCTAATCCCAAGAAACTACGAATCTCAAACGTACTCTTAGGTTGTTTCCACCCCATTACTGCTTCTACTTTAGCAGGATCCACTGATATCCCTGATCCAGACACAACATGACCTAAGAATTTTACTTCCTTCAACCAAAATTCACATTTGCTAGCTTTAGCATACAATTGGTTCTCTCTTAGAATTTGCAAAACGGTTCTCAGATGTTGCTCGTGGTCTTCCTCCGATCGTGAGTATATCAAAATATCGTCAATGAATACTACCACAAATTGGTCCAAATAGGGGGTAAAAATTTTGTTCATTAAACTCATGAATACCCCAGGCACATTCGTCAAACCAAATGGCATTACCACAAACTCATAGTGGCCATAACGGGTTCGAAACGCAGTTTTGGGTATATCTTCTCCTCTGACACGAAGTTGGTGATATCCCGACCTAAGGTCAATTTTGGAAAAACATTTTGAGCCTCTTAGTTGATCGAACAAGTCATCAATTCTGGGTAGGGGATATTGATTTTTAATGGTGACTCGATTTAATTGTCGGTAATCGATGCACAGTATTAAGGTTCCATCTTTCTTCTTTGCGAATAATGCTGGCGCTCCCCAAGGGGACGTACTTGGTCTGATGAACTTCTTACTCAACAGTTCTTGCAACTGCTCCTTCAATTCTCCAAGTTCAGCTGGCGCCATACGATGTGGTGCTATTGAAATAGGTGAAGTCCCAGGTTGAAGCTCAATCGTGAAATCTACATCTCGTTTTGGGGGTAATCCTGGTAATTCGTCAGGGAAAACATCAGTGCACTCGCACACCACATGGGGTAATCCTGGATCCTCTCGATTTTCGCCTTCCAAAATTAGGCTTGCCAACCATCCAGTTAGTTGATTAAGCCATCGCGACTTGCAACACGTTGGAGTTAAAGAATCTTGTCTATCTCCTTTAAATTGAACTTTCGTGCCGTTAAGGGAGGATGCTGTCACTGTCTTATGGTAACAATCAATAATGGCTCAATGAACTGACAACCAGTCCATTCCTAGGATGACATCAAAATCAGACATATCCATAACTCTTAGATCACAGATCGAATATGAACCGGAGATTTCTAGTTCACAAGATTTACATACTAGATTTACTCGGGTATGACCTCCTAAAGGTGAAGCGACACTCATAGCTATCTCTAGCATCTCTGGCTCTAAACCCAAACTTGTCACACATGCAGTGGATATAAAAGAATGCGAAGCTCCAGAATCAAACAATACTTTAACCCAAGAATTCATAAGGATTAACATACTTTGAATTACTGATGGGTTATCAACATCTTCTTCTTCTTGGAGAGCATACATTCTCCTTACTGCCTGTTGGTTAGTCCCTCCTGGTTTCTTTCCATTTCCAGCTCCTTGTGGTTGTGTTCTTGGTCGGCCTGCATTCTTAGAGGCTTGAGGCTTCCCCTTGTTGGTCTGAGTATTTTGAGTAGGCTTAGAACCTTGCCCTGGTTGGCATTTGTTATATGGTTGTGCCCATCGCTGCTCCATAAAATACTCCCCACCTTGAGGACACTCACTTCGACGATGCCCCTGTTGACCACATCTGAAACATCTTCCTTTCCACTCACTTACAAAGTTTCCTCCTTGCTGGTTTCCACGATTCTGCCTTTGTTGCTGTTGCATCCCTCCGGCATAAGGTGCTGGCGCAGGATGGTTTCTGGTGTTGCGGACTGGGCCTCCTCCACGTGGTTGGTTGTTGTTCCTTGATCGCTGATTTCGAATGCGTTCGGAATTTGCTAACTCTCGTTCCACAATTAAAGCTCGATCCACCACTTGAGCATAGGTGGAGAGTTGCACTGCGATCAATCTTCCTCTAATGTTTGTGTCCAAACCCCATTCAAATCGCCTAACCTTATCCTCTTCATTTGTTACTATGGCTGAAGCGTACCGTGAAAGAGCTTCAAAACGGTTCGCATATTGCGCAACTGACATTTTTCCTTGTTTCAGTTGGAGGAACTCTTGAATCATTTCTTGTCTTAGCGAGTTAGGAAAATACTTTTCCATGAACAGGTCTTCGAACTGTCTCCAAGTTAATGTCTCTACTTGTCGAGTACTTTTGATCATTTCTCACCAATGATCTGCCTCCCCTTCTATTTGAAATGCCGCCATGGTCACTCTATCTTGTTCATTCCAGATGTCAGAAGTATCTAGCAACTTCTTAATTTGTCTTAACCAAGCTTCAGCTTCATGGGGGTTTGATCCACCAAGGAATTTGTGGGGCCGTAGCTTTTCAAATTTTGCTATCATTTTCGATTTGTTTTGATCTTGGTTTCAGGGTGGTATATTGCCTACCCTGTCAGCAATCGCGCGTATAATTCGAGCGACATCGCCATCAGGCACTCCATCACCATTACCGTTGTTATTATTTCTTGTTCGTCCAGCCATTTTGCATGATGGGATTTTCTTGTGATTTATTCATTTATTTATTTATTATCATTATATGTTACTATACTTATGCAAGAATAGAAAATAAAAAAAAAATTCATTAATTAGACTAGATAAGCTACAACCAGCAATTTACACGCAAACCAAGGAAGAGATTAACTAACATACTACGGGCAAAAGATAGCCCTTACAATCCAAGTTAACTCCTACACTCACAATTCTAAACTAGGCAATTTTTACATGTGAGCATACAAAACAATTGGTTAGCCTAGTTTATAACTCCCCTTAAGACCCCTTAAAATAGCCAAGGAAAATCTCTCCACACCAGGGCTTCCGGCTCCCATGTGGCTTGGAAAAGTCCCATGAATCGCCACAGCACCCTCACGAAGATAGCAGTTTCGCACACACGATGCCCTAGTAGCAGCACCGGCTCCTCTCGATAGATCCCCCAATCCTTGAAGTCCATTGACCCATCTCTCCTCACAATTTTGCTTGGGTCGAGCATGATATACTGAAGGCTCCAAAAGTCAAAAAGGTCGCCCACCCTTTCGGTGAAACCATTCGGAAAGGGGCCTAGTTGATATACCCAGGGAGTCTCTTGTCTTAGAATCTGGATAGGTCCGATATAGGTACCCACCCAACCCTCAGTTTTCCAAGCACAACCTCCTAGGGGATAAAGTCTGACATATACAAAAGAGCTAATCTGCAACCGTTTCGCACATCCCAACCCTCAAACGTGGCTCCTATATCTCCAGGGTTCTCCTTGGTATTGCCTTCCATAGACTCATCCTCAGTGTCTGACTCAATCACAATAACCTCCGGGGGGTTGTATATTGGTACAACTTCTTCAACTTCTTCAGACTCAGGTTCAGGCTCAAGTTCAGGATCAGGTTCAGGGTCAAGCTCAGGCTCAGATTCATAGTCTTCTATAGGCATCTCCACTTCTTCACTTGGGTCGGATTCTATGGATTCATAGTCTTCTATAGGCATCTCCACCTCTTCACTTGGGTCAGATTCTATGTCATAGTTTTCCACCGAATTTTCCTCGTAAGAGTTAATGTCTGATGACCCTGGCATCCTACAAATAAAAGGCTCTAACTTAGTTAAGTCACTGAGAATTACAAATTATCTTAAGGTTTTCTTAATTGTAAAAATAATAAACTACTACCCATGGCCCAAAGGTTCAAACCTAGGCTCTGATACCAAGCTGTGACGCCCCAAAATTTTTTTTGAAACGTCGTAAGATTTAAATAACAATAACTTGCTAGATAAAGTTTTAATTACTAATTAGGAACTTTTAAGTTCTTACATAGTCAAGTCCAACAACCAAATAAAACTACAAGTTCACACACAACGTCACAACATAGTTAAATCCTAATACAAGGGATAACAGGATTTTATTTTGTTAAAATCTTGACTCTAAGTCAGCCAAGGTTCGATATTGGCAGCCGCTCCAATTTCAGCCTCAGTCCCTTCTTCGACATAATCTGGCATGAAACACTAGGGCAACAAAATATATGCCATGAGTTTTGCAACACAGTAAGAAAACATAACCAACCTACCATTCTTTTTAAGAGAAAAATAATAAGATTCTAAACATGGGATAACAATATAATTGTACACATAAATTACCACCATTAGAATAATTTCAGTAATTTTAATAAATTAGGTGACATTCGAAATCTCACCAGAGAGATTTAACTTACAAACCACTAAGTATGGCAAAGGTTGATTTGAAACCCTCCCTTGGTCAAATATTTAGGTGTTACAAACCGTAACTACCAGGGATGCCCACGTCCGGAGTTATATACCCAAGTAGTGGCATTCGTGGTCTGCCCCAAGGAAACGGTCTGCCAGGTGTAAGTAACCTCCCTGTGTGCCACCTGCACATCCACCCTTATTCCAAAACCGAATACCGAAAAGGGTTCAAATAAGTCCCGTGCCATCTTAGAGTTTCACAACACAATTTACGTGAGAATTCTCAGAAACCAGGGCTCACCCTGAACAACCAGTATTGACCGTCAACCCTTAATTTCGTACACTCTTTAAAACCAATACTCGCTCTAAACAACTGGTATTAACCGTCAATTGTTAACTTTATATATACCGTTATTCATTAATTCATAGATCAAACCCATAATCTAAAAATTTATCATGAAACTAGACTTCTCAAGTCTCATCTTTTAGTTAGAAATTACCATATTTGGCTTAGTATAGGATTTTGAATAAATTTTCAAATACATAGTAAAATCTGTCTCACAGTTTCAGATTTAGTTAAAAATTTGTATAAATTCGTAGAAAGCTCAAAAATTATTTCCAAAAATTTCTGGATAAACTAGACATCATTATCAAACTCTTTGTGGAAGAAATCATCTCGAAATTTTGAGTATAAAATTGTCTAAAAATTCAGGCAAACATGCTGGCAGATTAAAAATAAGTTATCTTCAACACAATTTCAGATTTAGTTAAAAATTTGTAAAAATTCGTAGAAAGCTCAAAAATTATTTCCAAAAATTTCTAGATAAACTAGACATCATTATCAACAACTATGTAGAAGAAATCATCTCGAAATTTTGAGTATAAAATTATCTAAAAATTCGGGTAACAGGCTGGCAGATTCAAAAGGATTATTCTCAACACAGTTTCAGGTTTAGTTAAAAATTTGTATAAATTCGTAGAAAGCTCAAAAATTATTTCCAAAAATTTCTGGATAAATTAGACATCATTATCAACAACTTTGTAGAAGAAATCATCTCAAAATTTTGAGTATAAAATTATCTAAAAATTCAGGTAACAGGCTGGCAGATACAACAGGATTATTCTCAACACAGTTTTAGACAATATATCAATTGTATATAATCTGAAATTTTCAATTATAAAAAAAATGAGAGGGTTGAGAGGGTCTTCTTACTTAGTAGTAGGATTGAAATGGGTGATGAAATGATAGAAGAATTTGCTTCCTAAACCTTCTTCTCTTCTTCTCCTTCTGCTGAATTCTTCTTCCCTATTTCTTCCTCACCCGTCCAAAGGAATACATGCATGCAAACACTGAAACCTATCCTTCTATGCATGACTATTATGTGCATTATATAGACCTCCGAGGCTAGCTCTCTCTCTCTCTCTCTCCCATCCTTTCTCCAAGTTCTAGGAATAAGCTTTCCCTAAATTTTATGGTTTCCTAATTCCTAAGAGATGGTGGGTTTGGTAGGAACTGTGGGTTGTTTGCCCACGGTTTGTCTGTTTGTATATATATATATATATTAACAATAATTATTGAATATCCACAACATTTTTATTCTTAATAGGGTCATTGTTAGCGATAGAATTGGGTTAATTTAAAACTAATAAATTTATTTATTTATTTATTTTCTTTCAAGAATAATTTAAATATGGGTTTTCACACAAGCATAAGGTATGCTAAACGAAATATGCCCTAAAACTAACCATCGTAAGTGGTTAAGTAAAAGGGAGAAAGAAATGGGGGTTGGAAGACATGCATCACACACACGCATGCTTATTACAACAGTTGGCTCTTTCGAGGGAGAGTCCGAATAAGAAGCTAACTAGCTAATCTAAGCTAATTAAACTAATTATTGCATTACAACAAAGCTAATTAACTAATCCTAGTTAACTAACTATTACAAAACAATTAAGCAGCTAAACGCATTAACTACTTAAATACAAGCCAAAGCATAAACTAGCTAATCACATTAGCTAAGTAAAGCAATAAATCAGTGGTCCTCAGAGGGAGAAGAATGCATGCATGCCCGGTCGCCTCGTTCGAAAATCCGTCGCGATGCCCCAACTTGTCTCTTTTTGCAACTGTTCTCAGAAACTTGCACCAAGCTCCAGAAAGCTTAAACTCCACCATGGGAACCTATGGGAGGGTGGCCGACCAGTTGATGGTGTCTGCAGCCACCTGCCGACCACTTTCTGTGCTGAAAACTAGAAAAAGTGGTCAGCCAGCTAGTTTTTCTGGCTGGCCGACCAATTGTTGCTGCGCTTCACCAATTTGCTGCAACAGAGAGCAAGAAAGGGCATGGCAATGTATTTGCAAGATATGTGTACACAACCACCCTCCCTATCATTTCATAAGCTAAAGGGAGTGTGGTTCTCGTCCCTCGAGCCACCAATCGTGCATTTCAATGCATGATGGCCGAGAGGCGAAGTTGCACAATTCAATGTAAAATGAATGCGCAAGTAAACACATGAGGCCTAGAACTCTATCATGCTAGATCAAGAGCGTCGGCGACTGAGAATTGAGGCATGTTTCATCACTTCAAGTATGAAACGTCCCTCGTTTCCCGTGTTTGGACTAACACCTATTCCAAACACAATGCAACACAAGCATAGCATACACAATGCGACTCAAGCATGCAAACATGCATTGTAATGAAACAAGCATGTGAACAAGATGCAGGGGACAAGCATGCAAACATGCAATGCAACATGAACAACCTAACAAGGCTAATGGCATGCACAATGCACAATGCTAAGAACAACAACTAGCATACACAATGCTAAATGACAACTAGCATATGCAATGCAATGAACATGGTATACACAAATGTAATGAAACAACATGGCATACACAATGCGATGAACTACATGGCATACACAATGCAATGTAAGATGGTATACTCAAGGCAATGAATAATAAGCATGCACAATGCTAACAACATGAAAATCAACATGCTCAATGGACTTAAACCAAAATGGACAGACCTCGGTCATGCCCAAATCAGTGGCCATAACACCAAAACAAAGGCACCAAAAGACAAGGCATGCATGCACAATGCATTGGCCAACCAACTAGGCCTAAGAGCACAACTCTCAAGAGTGCTCAAGAAGTGACAAACATGGAAGTGCAACAACACTAAATGCACTGAAATTAAGTAAGAAATGATGCCAAATCATTCAAACAACTCAAGCATAGCATGTAAAGGTCCTTAAAGCATGAAGCTAGTAAAGAGGACTACAAATGGGGCATGCAATATATGGCACAAGTGCATGAACCAACCATGGACAGAGCTGAAATAGGTCAAAACAATGACCAAAACATGCTAAGATGGAGGCTCAAAGACCTAGGCAAGATGGCATACATGCTAGGCCATAAGTAAGGCAACAATGCACAACACTTAAAGGCATTCAAAGCATGAAAGAAGTTGGAACATGGCAATGCTATAAGCTCTGAAATAAAGTATTAAATGATGCAAAATCATCTAAATAGCTCAAAGATAGCATTCATGAGTCAAGAAAACACAAAGCTAGCAAGGCCAATTGCACTACAGCTATACAAAGCATGACGGATATGGAAAAGGCAACCCAAAATAGTCATAGAACATGTCAAGATGATACTAAAACATGCATGGAAGGAAGCCAAAACAAGCTAGCATGAAGGGCATAAGGCATGATGCATACGAGGCAAATAAGGTGGATTACACTACACCTATTAAGACCAAGCATGGAATGACTTAAGCAACAAAAATCAGAGTTATATCATAGCAAGATAACCCCAAAAACACATTGAAATGATAGCTCGCAAGCTAAGGCATGAAGGCATACGCAGTGGTTCATGTTAAGGCATAAAAGGGCAAACCCTCCAACGCATTGAATGAGTGATAAATGCAAGTGCATGAGCATGAAACATGGATTGAAATCACATTACAAATGATGCCAAATCATTCAAATAGGCCAAGTAAAGCATGCTAGTGGACTTGATGCACAAAGCTAACAGGCTAAAATGCACAATAGCTATACAAAGCATGGCATGCATGGCCAAAACAACACAAATCAGAGCTAAAGCATGGTAAAACATGGACAAAAGCTTCTTAGAGTTAAGCCAAAAGCATGCTAGAATAACATGTTAAAGCATGATGCATGTTAGGCTATTTCATGGAATTGCACTACAAGTGCATGGAGCATGCAAGAGGTGACCAAACCAAACCCTAACAGAGGTATGACATGGCAAAACATCACCAAAAACATGCTGAAATGGAAACAAAACAACCTAGAATGACATGCTACTTCATGAAGCATACAAGACTAGTTTGTGTGATTTACACTACAAGTGTATTAGGCATGCATTGAGTGACTAAACCAAGTAAAAAGAGTGGCATGCCATAGCAAAATAAGCCCAAATACAAGTTAAGATATGGCCAACATAAGCTTAACAAACATGCTCACACATGAGGCTAATGAAGCAAGTATTCAAAATACAAGGAGAGGGGATCACCCTCTCCTATTTAGGACTCCAAAACCACCTTTCCACCACTGAAAATCCTCTGGATTTTAGTGGTAGAAAGATCATGCAAAGGCTACAACAAGAGCCTAAAGGGATGGCTCAAAACAAGGCCTAACAAGGCCTAAGAGAGGGTAGACCACCCCGAACAAAAAGTGACCTTAAACAAACTTCACAAGGACTGAAAAACAGAACTTTTTGTAGTTCAAAGACAAGCCCAAAACAGCATGCAAAAAGGGCTAAAAGCTTAAGCAAAAATGGGGGTTTAAAACGTTAAAAGCTCACCCTTGAAGACCGCCTTCAAAGTTGCAACTCCAGCAACTTTTCCAAGCTCAAACCAAACCAAAAACTTCAAAACCAGCTCTTAAGCACCTCAGCAACTAAGACAAAACTACACTTTAAGGCACAAAATAAGAACAAACAAGGAGATATAGATACAATAGTGTATGTATATCTCAAACCTCCAATTTCTGAACCTAGAGGAGGGAGGAGGGGGTTCTTTCTTATAGAGAACCAAAAGCAAATCTTCTTGAGAAAGCTAAGGTTCAAGGTCATCCCTCCATACACATGTATGGAGGATGGTCTCAGTGCCCTCCAACTGTGCCAACTAGAGGAAAATATCTCCAAAAAGGTGAGAAAAAGTGGCCGACCACTTGAAGTGGTCGGCCAGCTACTTAAAGTGGTCGGCTGACCACTTTAAGTGGTCTC
Organism: Camellia granthamiana; assembly: GCA_036172215.1. Classification (NCBI taxonomy): domain Eukaryota; kingdom Viridiplantae; phylum Streptophyta; class Magnoliopsida; order Ericales; family Theaceae; genus Camellia; species Camellia granthamiana. The sequence continues at coordinate 125,176,482 of CM069904.1, forward strand.
CCAGAACAAAACCAGGTCGACCATGGTGGGAGAGGGTCCATAGCATGAAAACAAGCAAATGGTGTGGTGGCCGACCACTTTTGATGGTCCAAAGATCAGGGAGACCAGTTGTCAGACCAGAAAATTGGCTGGCAGAAGGAAAAGTGGTCTCCAAGGGGGAGTACTAGTCTCCCACCCTTGTACCACCTTCTAAACAAGGAAAACAAGGTTTTTACCAAAAACAAACCAAAACGGATGCAAGACGAAAGTTCGGGAGGCAAAGCACGTAGCCGGGAGCCTCAAAAACTAACTAACAAGCACCAAAAGTGGTTCACGACCACAAAAGTGGTCTCCCAAACGACAGTGTTCCTCTAGGCAGAGGCAAAAAGGCATGGTTCAAAAACCACGCCAAATAGAGAACGTCAAGCGGTCCCAAGACAAGGCGCGCGGCCGAAGGCTCCAAAAATCAGAAACTAGTCTCCAAACGGGAAAAGTGGCCTACGACCACAAAAAGTGGTCCACGACCACAAAGAGATGGTCTACAAGACCTCTCCTTCCCTCTAGGAAGAAACACAAGACTTGGTCCGCAAACCGAGCCGAAGCACAAAGAGTTCAGAGGCTCGGAGGCAAGGCACTCAGCCAAAACTCCGGAAACTCGAAACGAGCACAACATGCACTATCACCGAGCGCTTAATCGATGACGTCTAAGTCTTAAGGTCGGTCAAAAATAGGGTGTCTACACACGTGGACTCTCTTCAGAGGAACTGGTAGTTTCGAGTCATCCCTTCTTTTTAGGCTCTGGGGATAATAAGTCAGAGTCGCTGTCACTATATTGCCTCCGAACTCGAGGTCTTCGACCACCCGCTCTCAGAGGTCGTCCCGGATCTTGGCGTGTAACTTGATTAGATTTTGCTACTTCCAAGGCCAAGTCCTAACGGAGGCGCTCGTTCTCAGCGATCATGTTTTCCAGCCTCTGTTCGTTTTGCTTTGCATGTTCCATGATCGCTTGCATTGTCTCATGTGCTGAAGTCGAGGGCGAGTTCTGGGCAAGTGAGTCGAAGTTCAAGGCACGTCTTGTGGCAATAGTCTCCGGTCCAAGCATGTTTGTTGGAGTGAGGTCGTCTCTCTGTGTGGTTTCGTCGGTGACTATCAAAGGGTCTTCCGTTACGCCCGTCATGGATGTAGTTGAGTATTCCCACAGACGACGCCAATTGTGGGGATGTGGTTTGGAAATACTCTTTTGATCCACTGGGACGCTCGAGATCCTCAGCTAACAACCTGAAAATGAATAAACACTCCGGTCGGGGGTGCCGAAATTAGCACTCCGATGGTTAAGTTAGTGTATCCTCTCTTAGTTACCTGTATTTTAAGTTAAGCGTAATAATTCTCACATACCTCTCTCTGGATGATGTTCTTCTATTTATATCTTTTCTTTCTTAGGCTTTAGGGTTGGGCCCACCTTCAATTCGTCGTATAACTATTTACTCGGCTCCTTTTGTTGCAAACCGCTCTTCACTCGACCCCTTACTCAACTGGTTATTTGGCCGAACAGGGTACCTCTGGATTTGTATGTATAAGACGGGGCCGAATGCGATATATTAATTTCGACTCTCCATGTCCAACTGTTCAGCCTCTTTACGTCTCCCGATATTCGGCCCCCACATGACTTAAGAGGTGCAAGCTCAATAAATGCAAAACAAGGCATAAACCACCTCTCTTTCATGAAAGACCAAGGAAAAGAGTAGACCTTGGAGACTTGGATCATTTCATCACTAGCAAGTATGAAATGGTCCAAGTTCCATGTGCTCAATTAACGTTCGATTGAACACACCAAGTTATTATCTTGCTCATCTTTTAGTCCCAAGTTTTAGTTACTCATTTTACTTTACCAACCATTCTTTAATCCAATTAACTCCATTGGGTGAATTAAAGTCATCTAATGGAAAGAGGGCTCAAAACACAAGTTGCTTTGGGTATGAAAGAAGAATCATACCATTGGTAATGAACCCCCTAAGGGATTAAACCATTAAATATGAAACCTCAATTTCACACTTAGGCAAGCAAGTGACTTAAAACCACTTTCAAAGCAAAATTAAAAGCCAAGAAATGAGGGAGGTTGCAGAGGTTATTAGTGCTGAAATGCAGTATGAAAAGCCCAAAATAAATGCTATCAACTCAAACAAGTGGTGTCTAAAGGCCTAAAACACCAAGCTTGTGAGGACTATTACACTATAAGCATGCAAAACAAGACTCAAATGACTTAATCAACCCAAAATAGAGTTAAAACAGTTCAAATTAGAGGCTAAAACATGCTGAAATTAAGCTAAAACAAGCTTGAAAAATAAGCTAAAACATGGCACTAACTAGGCTAGCAAACAAGACACAAGAAGAATAGGCTAACCCCTCCAACTTTGGACTTCCAAACATGATTTTCATCACTGAAAAAGCTTTGAAATTCAGTATTTAAAGGCCCAAAAAAAGATGGTTTGAAAGTGGGAAACAAAGGTGGAAAAGCCTTATGAGCAAGAAATAAAGAAGGGTGAACCACCCCCTAACCTTAAATGGCCTAAACCACCAATTTCAGCCCACAAAAACTGAGTTTTTTATAGCCAAAAAAAAGCCCAAAATAGTGGGAAAAATATAGAAAAAGAAGTATGCAAAGCAAGCTAATAAAGCAAATATTATACCTCTTGAAGAGAAGAGCAATTCCAAGCTACAAAACCAAGAAAGTACACCCTCAAGAGCTCAAGCCAAGCTCAAGAACACCTCAGCTCAAAGATGAGAAGATTTGGTTAAGGGTGTATAGGCAAAGGTGTAGTGAATGTAGGCTAAAGTGTAGAGAATTTGTAGAGAGAGAGAGAGAGAGAGAGAGAATTGTAGAGAGAGGAAATTTTTGAGTCTAAAATTTTCTAACCTTGCTACAAGAGAGAGGGGGTCCCTATATATAGAAAACATGAAATTTCCTCAAGGAGATCCATCCCTCCACGTGTGGACAGTGCAAGCATCTGTGCAAACAGCTGGCACAACTAGCATAAAATATTTGCAGAAAACACTAGTGGTCGGCCGGCTATCAGTGGTGGCTGGTCGGCCATCACTCGTGGTTGGCAAACCAAAAGTGATGGTCGGCAGCCTTAAGGATGGTCGGCAGGCCACCAGAGATTGCAAGCTGGAAAGACCAAGGCATGGTCCAAAAATGAGACACAAAGGAAGAAGGATGAGAAAGGCTCAAAGTTATGGCATTCCACTGAGGACTTCGAGCACTTGGCGAGCAAACAGACTCATCATCAGGTGTACTTGCAAGGACATCCAAGTCGTAAGGGCCATCAAAAATGGGGTGTCTGCACTATCTTTCATTTAACCATATAAAAATAAAATTCTAATTAGTTTATAATTTATTTTATAATCCCACATCGGGAGAAGAACAAAAAAAAAAAAAAGAAAAAAAAGTGAGTTGTTTCACTTATATAAACTAAATCTTATACTCTCATTTAATATTGTAGTGCTGTGCATAGTTCAGTTCAAGACAGTTTAAATTTTAAAATAAAAAATCTAATTAGTCTATGATATGATTTATTTTATAATCCCACATCGGGAAAAGAAAGAAAAAATGAGTTGTTTCACTTATGTAAATTGAATCTTATACTCCCATTTAATATTATAGTGTTGTACATTTTCACTTATGTAAATTGAATCTTATACTCCCATTTAATATTGTAATGTTGTACATGTTTCAATTTAAGACAATTTAAATTTTAAAATTTTTAATTAATTAATTTTTGTGTAAGTTGGTTGGTCTTTTGACCTAACTGATTAGGCTAAATCATTTTTGATTTGACTGGTTCGTTAGTTTAACCACGATTTTAACAAGTTTATTAAAATATATTGGTTAGATTTGTTTGATATTGACCTAATTAAAGATTAAATGACTGATATTGTTTGATTCGAAATAAACTTCCCTCTTGAACAATTGTTAAATTTTATTTTACACAATCCTACATCGGGAAAACAGAAAAAGGAAAAAGTGAGTTGTTTCATCAATTATATAAAGTAAATATATGCTCCCATTTAATATTGTAATATTATGCATGTTTCAATTGAAAACAATTTAAATTTTCAAATAAAATAAAATTTAAAAGTTTTAATTAATTAATTTTTGTGTAAGTTGGTTAGACTTTTGACCGATTTTATCAATATATATATATATGCATATATTTTTTTATCTCTAAAAGGTATGTTTAAGTTTTATGACAAACTTTAATATAGAATAAACTAAAACTAAAAAATTTATAAAATGAAATTTATTTTTATTTTATCATTAATATAATTATTTTTTGTAATTTATTCTATTTTTTTCATCTTTACCAATTATTTTTATTTTATGATATCTATATCTTATTGTGAACGTAAAATATACGATTAATGACATAATAACTAATATATATATATATATTCTAATAAAATTGTTAAAATTTAATTCATTCTAAATTATTTTTCTATACTTTTTAAATAAATTTTATGTTATTATTTAATTTTAAAGTTATTTTTAATTATTTATTTAGTCTATACATCGCACGGGTTCATATGCTAGTAGAACTTATATCTAAAATGACATTCAGGAAAATAATGCTTGTTAATAAGAAAATTATTTAATAATTCCCAGACTATCATGTTGGATTTTTATCTTAATTTTCAAAAAATATGAACCCGAGGTCCTACATTTGATAGGTTTCCAAGATCCCACAATTGATAATTCATCGTAAGAAAATTATATTTTTAAAAAAAAAGTTATTACCACATAAGTCACGTATAAAATTAGTGAAAATTAGTTTATCATCTTTTTTTCAATTTTTAATAATGGAATAGATCCATAATATTTTCTTTTGTAGTCTAAGGTTCCTCACCCTCATGCCCTTATATCACTCCATCATTGAAGCTCCGTACCTCTCATCCTCTAAGAACACTCCATCACTAAAGCTTTGCACTTCTGCAAAGATCTAGATCCATAACTTCGTTGAAGGATCTAAGTTAACGTAGGATAGATCCGTGAACAAATCGTCGATTTTGATCAACAAACAGATCATCGCTGCTCAAGATTACGATCCTTCATCTCAAAAATGTAGATTTTAACTCTCATCTTCTTCATCTCTCTTCTCTAGTCCACTGCTCAAAGTACATCAGATTCACTCTCTTTTTAGTATTTCAGAGCAATAGTTTTTAAAAGGCCTATCAGTCCCTCCTCTTTCATTACTGTTCATGACCACTATAACCGGAAATCACTACTCTGACCCCACCGATGAAGCATCCATAGAAACGATGTAGACTGAGTTAAAGAGAAAACACTACTACCTTCCCATCATACATTTTTACCTTATTTTTACATTGATTTTAGCAATGCATAAACATGATTATTTGTTTTAATATCTGGGTTATATAATGTACTACAAATGTTTGTAAAAATGTCTGACTGAATGAGATTTAAATCTCTCATTTTCTACAAATCTCTCATTTTCTTCTTTTCTTGTTAGTCATTATACTCAATTTTCTCTAGTTGAAAATTGTAAACAAACACAGAGAAATTTGGTTTGATTAAATTCTCTTGTTTAGTTAAAGTAATTTCTCTAGTTTAAAATCATTGTACTAACATTTCTCTAGTTTGGTTAAAACAATTTTCTCTAGTTTAAAATTGTGAATAAATATAGAGAAATTTGTGAACAAAACCATAGAAATTCTCTGTGAACAGAGTTAGAGAAATTTCAAATTCTCTATGAACAAAGCTAGAGAAATTTCAATTTTCTTTGGATTTCTATGGTTTGAACTCCGAGAAATTTTAATTTTCTCTGGTTTGAACCCTCAGAAATTCTTTGGAAAGTTCAGAATTTCTTTGGAATCGAAATTTCTTTGAATTGATATTGAGAGACCTTAGACATTATGAATATATTAGATATTCTTTATGCTATAAAATTCAAATAGGCACTGATTCAATTTGAGTAGATCAAGCCGAAATCCAAAATCAAAGTAAAACAATTTGCTAACTCAAAAATGAAAAATAGATCGAAGAGTCTTTAAACCACATTTCTCTCCTCTGTCTTTAATAATCTATTCTCTCACTTGTCCTTTTTGTGTGTGAAAGTTATAAATTTATCTGTGGTTCAAATTTCTCTCTGGTTGAATTTTTTTTGTAAAGTTGAAATTTCTCTCATCTCTCTTTAATAATATATTCTCTCTCTTGTTCTCTTTATATGTGAAAGTTATAACTTTATTTCTAATTCAAATTTCTATATGGTTTAAATTTTCTGTTAACACAGCCAGAGAAATTTTAATTCTCCATGAACAAAGTTAGAGAAATTTGTGAACAAAGCTAGAGAAATTTCAATTTTTTCTACATTTTTGTAGTTTGAACTCAGAGAAATTTCAATTTTCTCTGGTTTGAACCCAGAGAAATTCTTTAGGAAGTCCAAAATTTCTCTGGATTGATATTGAGGGACTTTAGACATTATGAAAATATTGAATATCCTTTATACTATAAAATGTTAATGCTAGGGACCATAAAAAAAACTCTACAAAATTATGCATTGATTTTGATTTGTGTGTGTGTGTGTGTGTATTTTATCAAAAAACAAATAGCTTAATTATCTGATGACAATTCTCCTACCAAAACTTATCGATTAGGTCTCCATCAATGCACTAGTACACCTATGTTGAGCTGTCATTGTTTGTTTTAAAAGTTCATCAGGAATCAAGGCCACTTGTCAAGAAGAATAATTAGCTTGTTTGTTTTGAATTTTTAGGATTCATTTTTTATAAGATCAAAATTTTTATTTTTATATTTTTTATGTTTATTGAATTTTTTTAATATTTTAAGTAATTTTTTTTAAAATTTTAGATACACCTAATATAAATACATTTAAAAAGTATAATATTTGTGAAAAAAAATCTTTAGAAAATTTACTAAATAGCAAAAATACCAAAAAAAATACGAGAATTCAATACATTTTTTGTATTTTAGTGTATTATTAATTTTTAAAATATTTTTTTATAAATATTTTACTTGCATCTAAATAAGGTGCATCGAAAAAAGTAAAAAATAAATAAATCTTAAAATTTAAAAAATATTCATTAAAAACAAAAACAAAAACAAAAACAAAAAACACGAAAAGCAGAAAACTCAATTTTTAGAAAATTGAAACTAAACACCCTGAATCCTTTTACAAGATGAAACCAAAATTAAAAAAGGTCATACAAAAGGATTAAATATTTTATTCAAAAAATTAAAAGATTATTATAAGTTGTCATATTACTCTCTCTATTTTTCTATACATTTTTCTTCGTAAAAAGTAGAAAAATTACTAAAATAGTATGTTCTCAAATAAGACCTAACAGTCTGAAGGCCGATGCTGAATAATGTGTTTGTTTCACGTTAAGCCACTATCACTATCTCAATCTCAATGTTCTATCTTAACAAGTGGAGATGGGTCTTCATATTACAAGTTGAAAAGTACAGAGTAGTGGAGCTTTGGATGAGTTTGGTGGCAACTTGGATTTGGTTTTTTTTCTATTTGATTTTCTTATGTTTTTAGTTTATTGATATAATAATCCTTCATGTATGGAGGCTTGTTTCCCTCCTCCGTGAGGTCTTTTCTCCTCATTTATGAAAGTTGTTTATCTCTTTTTTGGATCTTATGATACTATTATCTCAGATTGATTTTATCAGTTTTAAAATAAAAATTTTCTTTTCAAACTAAAACAAAAAAGTGACACTAATAAAAAAACCACATGGAATGTGAACTTTACTAGTCAAATTTAATTAATAATTTCATAATTTTCACATGCAGGGTGTAGCTCGACTTTTCGTGCCCCCTTTCGGAAGACGAATAAGCCCTACAGTATTGGACTGCCACGGTTCTGAATCCGATTCCACAAGTGCAATGTGAAATAAATAATCACCAAAGAGTCTCAATCCGGCAAATCTTTTGGAAAATCGATTTTGAATCAAATTGCCAAAAATGGACTGCTTTGCCAGATACAAAGTCGCCACCTAAATATTTTTGAAAAATTTAGGAAACCCATGACTCGTACCAAAGGCCATGTGTCCATCATCACCAAGAATGTCTCGACTCGGGAACTTAGGTATGAGAGGGGAAGGTCATGAATTGAGCACATCTGCTCGCCCGATCAAAGATTGGCCTCTACTAATCAAGATATGAATCTTATTTACATTATATGCTCTTGTTCTAGTTTACTAGGCTAGCGTTACTATGTGATGCGCACACACAAGTATGGACTAACTTTGCAAGAATTGGAACATCTAGATTCATATTCGATTTGAAAATTGTTAATATGTACCACTTGAAAAAGTGATCGCATATGAACATTACTAGAATTATTCCAATTCAAGCAATTAGCCTTTATCCACAAGCATTCAAGCAGTTATAGCATTTAAGCAATTAGCCTCATAGCAAGCATGCTACACATGGTATCATCAACATTCAATGCAATATGCTAAAGCGAGTAAAGACTCACCTAGTACTCCAAGCCAAAAAAGGAAATGAGTTAGAAAAAATGCATGACTCCTAACTATGCAATATGAGTAATGCAACACATGCGATATGCAACTAATAGGCTCGGATACTAATATGTCATATGAATCACTTTGATAGCATGTGGTCTAACCGCGTACTCAAATAAGCATTAAACTAACAATGCAAGTTACAATGATAAACCGAGCCGCGGTACATGCAATACAAGTGGATGCAAACATGGAGAATGCTAAACAAAACATGATGTCCCTAAACTAACCATCGTAAGCAGTTAAATTAAAGAGAGAAAGACGTGGGGTTGGAAAACATACACATCATTACATTGCACTCTCACAAAGGAGAGTCCGGATGAACTAACTAGCTAACTAGCTAACTACCTAAGCTAAGCTAATTAATTAACTATTACAAAACGAAATGAATAAATAGCTAAACTACTTAGCTAATTATTACAACAACAAATGAACTAATTACTTAACTAATCTAGCTAATTAAAATAATTACATCACTTTACAAAATTAACTAGCTACAACTAATTAATTACAACAAATAGCTAAGCTAAGTATTTAAACTAAACAGGCTCGATACGCGAGGCAGGCTCGATACGCGAGGAATGCTCATGCATGTGCTTGGTTTCCACCCGAAAAGGCTACTGTTTTGCTTCCAGAAGGTCTCTATTATACAGTAGAACACTTACACTTCAGTCTACCTCCAGAATAGCTCTGCTCTGCTTAAAAAACACACTGCTAGATTTTGCATTGGTTATCGGCCGGCCAGTAGTGAGGGCCTACTGGCCACTACTGCAGGGTTCATCTTACTGCAACAGAGAACAAACAGAGCATGCACAGGGTGTTCTCAAGGGTTGTCTACACAACTCACCCCTCCTTATCATGAACAGATCAAAGAAGAGACAAAACTTGGTCCACAAACCACCAACTCAAGCAATTTCATTGCATGATGTCTTATGAACCAAAATGTGCAAGTTCAATAAATGCAACAAAATAAGACTCTAACCTCCTCCCTTTCATGAATTGATCAAGGGAAGTGGTGACCTTGAAAACTTGAACTATTTCATCACTAATGAGTATGAAATACTTCAAGCTTCCATGTGTTCAATTAACGTCCGATTGAACACAAAACCAAATTCTTATCTTGCACCATTTTAGTCCCATTTTAATTACCTCATTTTAGATTACCATCCATCCTTTAATAAATTGAGTCCAAAAGTGAGTTTAAAGTCCTCTAATGGAAAGAGGGTACAAACCAAGAGTTGCTTTAGGCATGAAAGAGACATCATACCGTTGGTAATGAACCCCTAAAGGGATTAAACCATTAAGCATGATATCTCAATCTCATGCTTAAACAAACAAGTAATTTGAAACCACTTTCAAAAAAAAAAACAAAAGCCAAGAAAGGAGGGAGGTTGCAGAGGTGATTAAAACTTATTACAAGTATGGAAAGCCATAAATAAATGCAATCAACTCAAATAAAGTGGTGTCTAAGGCCTAGAACACTAAACTCATAAGGAGAATTACACTACAAGCATGCAAAACAAAGCTCAAATGCAACTATCAACCAAAAACAGTGCTAAAATAGTCTAAAAATAGTCCTAAAACATGCTAGAATTGAGACAAAAATAGCTAGATTAATAAGCTAAAACATAGCACATGCTAGACTAATAAGGCACAAGGAGGGGAGGCTAACCCTTCCAAATTTGGACTTCAAAACATGATTTTAGCCACTGAAATAACAATGAAAATTAGTGTTTAAAAGCTCAAAACAAGATAGTGCAAATGTAGGAAACACAAGGGAAAAGGCCTATAAAATAAGGTGCAAAGAAGGGTGAACCACCCCCCAACCTTTAATGGCCTTAAAACCCAAGTTTTAGCCTAAAAATACAGAGTTTTTACAGCCCAAAAAACAGTTAGAAAATAGCAAGGAAAATAGTGAATACAACAAGCAAAGAGGCAAAGCTTTATACCTCTTGAAGAGAATATTCAATTCCAAGAAATAAAACCAAGCAAATACACCCTCAAGAGCTCAAACAAGGCTCAAAGACACCTTAGCTCAAATATGGAGAGGTTTGGTTAAGAGTGTATAGGCAAAGGTTAAGGATGTGTAGGCAAAAGTGTAGAAATTTAGAAAAGAGAGAAAATTGTAGAGAAAGAGGAAAAATTTTGCTCCAAAATTTTTCTAACCTTAAAACCAAGAGAGATGGTCTCTATATATAGAAAAATATTAGCTTTAGTTGAAAATATCTATATAGAGACAGGTGGAGCAATGCGGGAACAGCTGGCACAAATATCTGCAAAAAATCTGCTTTTTGACATTTGTGGCCGACAGGCCACTATTGATGGCCGGAAGGCCACTAATGGTGGACGGCAACACACAAAAAGGGGAAAAAGTTTCACTACTGGCTGGTAAGCCACTAAAATCTATTTTCAAGCCCAATTTAAAACGGGCATATCTCCTTCATCTAGACTCCGTTTCAGGTCATTCTTGAGTCTAAATTGAAGCCCCAGAAGTCTACTTTCCAATGATGGTGGCCTTATCTAAATTCTAAGTGTGTAAATAGATATGCCTATTTTAGTGAAGGCTGCTCAGTTTTTTCCTAACAAATTGATGCCTAACTTTTCCCCTAACTAGTTTTCTTTCCTCCCCTCCTGTTTTCTTCAACTCCAAACCTCTAAATAAGATGTTTTAAAGATTTTTTTTCAAAGAATTCACCTCTCTTCCATTTATTTCCACTTTGTCCTTACTCGATTTACCGAAAAATGCAATATTTTTAAACAAAATGCGAGCCTTGGACCATCGTAGAAACATTTTCAAAAATATTTTGAAAGATAGTGTTTTAAGGTCTAAAATAATTTTAGTAAAAATAGTTTTGGTCCAAAATGGGGTATAAGGTTGAGATGTAGAAGCCCTTCTTGCTGAAGAAATCGAACATTTTCACAACATAACTTTCATCATCGAGTGATCAATGAGTGGCGCCCAAGTCTTAAGGGCGGTCAAAAATGGGATGTCTACAGTTACCCCTCTTTGACAGAGCTCGAAGTCATGAAATGACACGAGTGAATGTCAAAGCCCAAAGATGACGCATTTTGGCAAGGCCGTAAGACTTGGGCAAACAAACAAACTGCAAATGCAGTTGGTTGAACCCGAGAGTTACCTACGTATCCTTTTGCAAGAAATCAAACCAATGTAGTTCAGGGACAGAATGCAAAATGACACACAATACAACGCAATAATACAAATGATATGCAATGTAACGAAATCATGAAAATGATATATAATGTAACCAAAATCATGCAATGATATGCAGTTCAATGCAATAATATAATCAAACCACAAGCAGTGAAAAACACACAAATACCATAAAGGGACGAAGATGCAAAATCAAACTACGTTTTATATAGAAAAGAAATGGGCACAGCCAAACGACGTCTAACACAAGCTAAGTGCCTACATCTTCAATACTGGCTTCAGTGCAGCATAGATGCTTACACATAACAGAACCATGTTTCAATGTGAAAGGGATGTGAGCACATGCAAAACTATGTTTTTCGTTGGAAGAGCAATAGTACAACTAATTTGGGTGGTATGATATAAGTGACGAATGATCTATTGGGGAAAGATAATGATCCTAAATGGAAAATGCAACAAGACAAAGTACAATGCAATGGATGCAATGGATGAAGTGAATAAGGCATAGGTCAAACCACGTCTTACCTAGAAAAGGTATGGGCATAAAATAGACCACGTCTAACACAGAAAAGGTGCTAACACCCTCAATACTAGCCTCAGTGCAGCATGGGTACTTACACATGACAGAACCATGTTTCAACAGGGAAAGGTATGAGCACATGCCAGACAGCTTAACATGGAAAGGATGCAGGCGATAAAATGGTATGATGTGCTGGATGCGATGAATAAATTATATATGCAATGCGATAGATGTTATGCAATGCTATAGATGATACTAATATAATGTAGCAGCTGGGAAGTGAAAGTACCTTACAGGGGTAATTGGCGATGACTCACTTCATGCTACTAGGGATCTTCCGTTTCTTCTTGGTTTCAAGACTTCTTCCTTCATCTTGTGCTTCCCAACCATGGGGTACTACTTTTCTTCCTGGCCATGTTTGCAACTTTCCTAATTCTCCAATAGGGTGACAGACTAGGTTGGTTTAGTGTCCAGAATTAAGGTGCGTACAAGCTACCTCAACCTATGGGGTTGCCATACAGATTTCAAGTCAAGGATACACCCCTAGGTATTTAAACTAGAATTTAGTCTTGGAAATCCTGAACCTTTGCATTCTAGGCCTCAGCCATTCGAACTCTAGTTTCCAACGTCTCAGTTGATCTCCTAGGAACTCATCGCAAACACATGTAAGTGGCTATACCAAACCACCTGAAGTCGTTCAAGGCACGACAAACACCAAATGAATTGCACTTTTAGAGGATTTAAGGTCTCCTAGACCAAGTGAGTGCACAAGACAATGCGAGTGAGTTGCACAAAACAGTGCGAGGTGAATGAATGCACAAAATAGGGCTATGTAGGTAAATGCACAAAACAGTGTGATGCCAGTGCACAAGACAGTGTGATGCAAGGTGAATGCACAAAACAGTGCGATGCAAGGTGCACAAAACAGTGCGATATAAGGTGAATGCACAAAATAGTGCGATACAGGTGCACAAGACAGTGCGATACAAAGTGAATGCACAAAATAGTGCAATACGGGTGCACAAGACAGTGTGATGCAATTTTACACAAGACAGTGTGATACAAGGTGAATGCACAAAATAGTGTGATACGGGTGCACAAGATAATGTGATACAGAGTGCATAAAATAGTGCGATGTAAGATGAATGCACAAAACAATGCGATGCAAGTTGTAATATAAAATGGATGCACAAAACAATGCAATATGGGTGCACAAAACAGTGCAATATAAGATGAATGGTATGCAGAGGGAAATGAGCAGTACATACAATAGTGCATCATGTACCTTATGAAATGAGTGCAGGGCAACTTGTCACAACTCATTGAAATGTAATTTGAAAAACACTGCGAAAAGCAACTCAACGAAACTCTGTTAAGTGCAGAACAAAGCTAAGAGCAAGAGCAACCAATCAGGCAATTCAAATCAACCTGAGCATATGAGCATGCATGCATAATCCAAAGCACATGTATTAATCAGAGGGAAGATGGCAATCCTAAGAGAGTTTTGAAATGGTAGGAGATAACTTTCGAAAGCTGAATCATATTATAATCATCATGGGGGTAAACCCACCCTAATCTAGGGGAAAGTGCTCGACAAATGGCTTTGGCACACTGAGAGATAGGTTGGGTTCATGCCCCTTGTTCAATTGATGACCCGATCAAATGCACTAAAAATTGCCCCTAGTGTCCAGTCATTGGGCATCGGTTGGGTTCATGCCCTTGTTCGATGGATGGCCTAATCAAATGCACTGAAATTTGCCCCTAGTGTCTAGTCATTGGCCACCTTTTTTAGTATCATGCAGGCACGTGTGATGGAGATCATCAGCTCTTGAAATAGTTGCCAACCAATCAGACTCATGTTTCTCTTCTGTCCTAGCATGTTGAGAATCTACTCCATTTCCCCCTCAAAGCAGTGGCGGATTCCTCACATACACTTTGCAATGATCATGAATGCGATACCCCTTGTATGCGCACTCTCAATTTGTTTATAAATTCCATAGATGGACTTGTTTTTGAGTTTGAAGCGAACACTCTTGTATGAAATTTTGACCATGCCACTCTATTGAACTTTGAGCGACAAACTCGCTAGGGTGACTCGATGAAGAGCGCTTTTGAGAGACATACACGTTATGGTGACTCAATGAATAATGACATGCTATGGTGACTCGATGAAAGGCACTTTTGAGCAACAGACATATTATAGTGACTCAATACAGAGCACAGACAGAGACAAACACCATGCACGACACAACAGAACTCACAACTGACCCAAAAGCAGAAAAAGACTCAAGGTAACTGATCATTCATAGTACCCCTTAATTTTACTTATGTTCCCTTTAGAAATCAATTTTGCAAAACTCAAGTTTCGATTCCCTTTTTTTTTTTTTTGCTCATGATAAAGATAAATTCAAGTATTGAAAATTTCTCCACTTGTTGATCCAAGCTAGTTCTTTCTTACCCAGCGCAAGTATATAATATGCACAGCAGTCAGTGTAGGTCATGGATTGATGCGAAGCTGACGACGTGAATTGGGCAAGATGATCGGGTTGAGATGAATAATAAGATAGATATGGTTGAGATTGAACTTCAGGATGAAGTTTCCTACACATCCCAAGAATGGGAATCAGGTCAATGTAGTTCATGGCTAAGGTTCACTCGGGTATTAACACTCTCCTTTTATGCTCTAACTTTTGCCAAAGTTGCCCCTTCAGGGTTTTCAACCTTGCTAGCTTTATTTATTTGATTTCTCATTTTTCATCCTCTAACTTTTGCCTAGATCGCTTTTTCAGGTTTTCGGCCCAGCAAGCCTCTCAAGGATAGCGTTATAATACTTGTGGTGAATTTGATCAATAGTGGTCCTTGCCCTAACACTTGAAACTGGCTTCATCTTGATTTGAGCTTGGTTCTCTGTTCTTTTATGCATGCCTTCTTCCTTTCTTTTCGCTCCATTTTCAAAGTTGGTTCTTCTCATAATGTGGTACCTTCTTGCATTGGCTTTCCTTGAATTCAGATAGAAGTTTCCTTCCTCACAGTTAATTGGATTTCATTCCAATGGATTCCCTTGGCTTGATGATTGACTTTTTTTTCCCTTTTTCTTTCTTTTCTTTATTCCTTTTTTGTTTCTTTTTCTTTTTTTCTTTTCATCTATATTTTTTTTTCTTCTTTTTTCTTTCTTTTCTTTCTCTTTCTTTTTGGTTTCTTTTATCGTTTTCTCTTCGAGGTAACGAAAACACCAAGGGGAGAATTTCTATGATTGTGAGGTCTGAAAGCCATCTTGTGCTTGCCAAAATGATTGCCTAACAGCGAAAAGAATCCCCATGACAATGTAGAACACCACGCATAATTCTGAATCTATCTTCGCAAGTTTTGCAAAAGAAATAGCATAATTTTTTTGAAATCATGAATAACTTTGCGCCAATAAGTCAGAATTCACTCAAACCATTCACGAAATCTTTCTCAATACTCGAGCTTATTAACTGAATCTCATTCAAAAAACAAATTTAAAGCCTTTTTCTATTTGCAAAAGGTCACACATGCATCACTATAGACACAATAAAATGATCAGAAACTTGACTCCCACTTTCTTATAAAGATGAAGACTTGAGGGTACACGAGAGCAACTCAAAGGAAAAGACTGAAAAGACGCAACAATGCAAGAAAAGACAGAAAATAAAACTCACAACACGACTATTTGCAGTACATAACTCAAAACAAAATAAAGCATTTCTGAGACAAAAGGGGTTTTCCCTCTCCAAGTCCATTTGTAGAATTTCAAAAATAACTTCAAGTAGCCCATAGGAAGGTCCAGACTTGCCTTCAAGTCAGCAATACTAACATCCACACCTAGCAGGATTGATTTTGGACTTTTAAACTGAGTCTCACAGATTGAATCTCATAATTACATTGTCTCCACACATCTTCTTGACCGAAACAACTACTTTTTCATACCATTCCCCTAGTTCAGAAGGTCCTTCCCAAGTCCTTTCGACAATTACCCTAGCTGAGACTAAGATTCATCATTCCAACCACCAGTGTTGGCATCACTACTTCATCAAGCTTGAACTCGCCAAGATCGAGTAAACTTTCCATCTCTTCAAAGATTTTGTTCTTTTTGCTCAGATCGGAATCAGAAGATTCAGGAATGAACACAATGGGTTTGGGCTCATTGGCGGATATGATGTGTTGGCTAGGGTAATGGTTGGTTGTTGGCAAGCCGTGGGTGGGTTTTATGTTATGGAATGGCAATCTATTGCGGTCAGAGAGAGGGTTATTGATAGCTTTGGGATTTTCAGGTGAGGTAATGACTTTTTTGTCAATCAAGTCTTGAATTTCATAGCGAAGGCGGAAGCAACGGTCAATATGATGAACGTACTATTGATGGAATGTGCAATATTGGGTAGAGTCCTGTTTAGGTAGGAGAGGATTAGGGAGAGGTCGAGAATTGAGCGGTTTGAGATACCCTTTTCTCCATCAGTACCTTTAATGCACAGGTTAGGCTCATATGGAGTTGGGTGAAGGTTCGTTTTTTGGAGAAGGAAGCATTAGGTTTAGAAACATTGGCAAATGGGTCGGCAGGTGTTGGTCGAGTATTCATGGGCTTAGGACCGGAATCAGGATGGGTGTTTCTGAATAGCCCTTTTCATTGTTTGCCACCTGATTCAAAGTGCTCTCATCCTGAGCGATAAAAGTGTCATCCATAGTCTTTGCAACAACTTTGAGCACTTGATGCTTGTTCATCCCTTGGATTTTCAAAGTCTTAATAGCCCACCAAAGTTGTGCATAGGGATTAATACTTGTCCCAACTTTGTTCTTGCCTCTTGCTTCTACTTGGCCAAGGGATTGGGTGGCTATATTGAAGCGAGGCCCATTTGTTGTTGATCTGTCATCACCTAGACTTGAGATAGTTTCGGGTTGGCCCTTTTCAACTGCAGCTTGCCCTAGGATTGGAGAGCTTTGTGACGGGATCGAAAGCCCAAATGTTAAATCTACCATCGTTCCTTGAAGGTCTTTAATCATTCCCAACATCCCAACAGTAGTGGTTTCAGCCATTTGTCGCTCTTGGCGTACCTAAACTGGATTGGGTGCATCCATCATGTACAAATCAGTGCTTTTTGGAATGAACACCTCAGGCTTGGGTAAATGGGCCGGGGTGATGTATATGTTGGGGTTGAAGGTAGGAAGTAGTGTATGGATGAGGTTTAGGTAGGGAGAAGGTACTTGGTCATGGATGGGAAGTGGGTTGGTGGTAACATTGGGTTCTTAAGGTGGAGCCATTATCTGTTTTTCGATGAGATTCTGAACCTCATGACAAAGTCGGTAGCAACGATCAGTGCCATGACCATGCTGCTGATGGTACACACAGTATTTGGTGAGGTTATGTCTAGTAGGGAGTGGGTCAGGAAGAGGTTGGAGGTCGAGGGGTTTGAGATACCCTCTTTCTATCAGGACTTTTAGTGCGCTGGTTAGGCTCACATAGAGGGGGGTGAACGTTCTGCCTTGAGCTCGGGTTGGGCTGGCTGTTTGTGGGTTGTTATTGGCAAAAGGGTTGACAATTTTGGGCTTGTGGCAACGGTATTGATTTCAGTGGGTTTAAGAACAGTGCTACTCCCGAAAAACACCCTCCTTGTTGGTTCGCTTGTTCTAAGGATAATCCCTTTATTGAATGCATTCTCAATCTGAACCCCTAATTCATGCAAATTTTTGAAAGTGAATAGTGGAGCAACTATTAACTTTTGCAACATACCAAGCTCAAGGTTCTGCACCAGTATCCGCACTGGGTCCTTCTTAGAAGGGCGATCTGTCATTTGTACGGCCTTCGCTTTCCACCTTACAACAAATTCCACAAAAAGGTTCTGTAGGATTCTGGTGGGTTACTTCAAGCTCTTGAGTGGTCATTTCAATTTGGGTATTGTAAGAATACTGATTGACAAACGCCTCAGCCAAATCTCCCAAGTTATGTTTCTCTTTATCTTCCAACTTGGTGTACCAAGTGGCTGCAACACCCAACAGGGTTCTTTCGTACATAGAATCTCCAGACCCGTCGAAACGATCAATGTGTGGCATTTTGAACCTGTCTAGGAGCCTTATGGCAGGCTCCATGTACCCATCCTCAATGTCAGGAATGGAGCTAATTCCCTGTGCCTTTTTGAATTGCTTCTCAAGGTTAGTAATTTTTAACAAGGTCGGGTCGAGATCATTAATATCAATGAGATAAAGCCCTTCATTAGGCTGTACTAGGGGTTTGAAAACTCGAGCTTAAGCCAACCATTCTCGGGGATCCGGACCTTGCAAATCTTCAGCTGGCAGAGGTAGGTCAAAGTTCGACTGGGGGCCCAAGACTGGATGTGTAGTAGATGCCTCAGATGGGCATTGTATTTCAGCATTGGTCTCATTCTGCATGGCAATTCCCTAGTTTAACACCGCTATCATGGCCACAACTTCTTCTGGACTTTGTGTCATCACGGGTCTGTTGAGTTGGTGTAGACAACCCATTTTTGACAGCCCTTACGACTTGGACGTCCTCACTTGTACACTCGATGATGAGTCTGTATGCTTGTCAAGTGCTTGAAGTCCTCAGTGGAATGACATATCTTTGAGCCTTTCAAACCTTGCACTCCTGTTGCCTTTATTTTTTGGACCAAACTCATTATTTTTCAAGTCTGCAACCCTTTGGGCTTCTAGCCATCACTCTTGGTTATCGGCCACTAGTGATAACCAGCCGGCCACCAAGGTCTTTTGTAGATATTTTGTGACAGTTGTGCCAGCTGTTTGCACAGATGCTTGCATCTACTCCCACGTGTAGGGCTGGATGTTCTTGAGGGGAATTCATGTTTTCTATATATAGAGGGCCTCCCTCTCATGTTTTAAGGTTAGAAAAATTTTAGAGCAAAATTTTTCCTCTCTCTCTCTCTCTAGCAAATCTCTACACTTTTGCTTACACCTCCTTAACATTTTCTTATACACCCTTAACCAAAACTCTTCATCTTTGAGCTAAGGTATCTTAGAGGCTTGTTGGAGCTCTTGAGGTGTGTTTGCTTGGTTTTGTTGCTTGCAATTGGTTTTCCTCTTCAAAGGTATAAGGCTTTACCTATTTGCTTACTTTAACTACTCTTTTTCTTGCATTTTTCCAAGTGTTTTTGGGCTGTAAAACCTCTGTATTTTTGGGCTAAAACTTGGGTTTTAAGGCCATTAAAGGTTGAGGGGTGGTCCACCCTTCTTTGTACCTTGCTTTGAAGGCCTTTACCCTTATGTTTTCCATCCTTCAACTATCTTTTTTTGAGCTTTAAACACTGTTTTTAAGAGTTATTTCAGTGGCCAAAATCATGTTTTGAAATCCAAAATTGGAGGGATTAGCCTCCCCTCCTTATGTTTTGCTTACTAGCTTAGTTGTGCCATGTTTTAGCTTATTAATCTAGCATTTTTTTGTCGTAATTCCAGCATGTTTTAGGACTATTTTAAAACTGTTTTAGCACTATTTTTGGTTGATAGTTGCATTTGAGCTTTGCTTTGGATGCTTGTAGTGTAATTGTTCTCATAAGCTTGGTGTTTTAGGCCTTAGACACCATTTTATTTAAGTTGATAGCATTTATTTATGCTTTTCTCACTTATTTTCAGCACTAATAATCTCTGCAACCTCCCTCCTTTCTTGGCTTTTGTTTTGCTTTGAGAGTTGTTTCAAGCCTCTTGTTCTTTTAAGCATGAGATTGAGGTTGTCATGCTTAATGGTTTAATCCCTTTTAGGAGTTCATTATCAACGGCATGACATCTCTTTCATGTCTTAAGTTAACTCTTGGTTTGGTACTTCACTCCATTAGAGGACTTTAAACTCACCTTTGGACTCAATTTATTAAAGGATGGTTGGTAAACTAAAATGGAGTAATAAAATTGGGACTAAAATGGTGAAAGATAATAATTTGGTTATGTTCAATAGGACGTTAATTGACACATGGAAGCTTGAGGCATTTCATACTCATTAGTGATGAAATGATTCAAGTTTCCAAGGTTACCACTTTCCTTGATCATTTCATGAAAGGGAGGAGGTATGAGTCTTATTTTGTTGTATTTATTGAACTTGCACACTTTAGTTCACAAGCCATTATGCAATGAAATTGCTTGAGTTGGTGGTTTGTGGCTTAAATTTACTTCTCCTTTGATTTGTTCATGAAAAGGAGGGGTGAGTTGTGCAAACAACCCTTGAGAATACCCTGTGCATACTCTGTTTGTTCTCTGTTGCAGCAAGATGAACTGGGCAGCAGTGGCTGGCAGGCTCTCATCGCTGGCCGGCCGGCCACTGATGCAAAATTCAGCAGTGTGTTCTTTTGGCAGAGCAGAGTTATTCTGGAGGTGGACAACAATGTAACTGTTCTCTGTGCAATAGAGGCTCTTTGGAAGCAAAACAGTGGCCTTTTCGGGTGAAAACCGAGTATGCGCATGAACATCCCTCGCTTCCCGAGGCGGAGTAGTTAGCTTAGTACTTAATTGTTTAGCTTAGTTACTTCTTTTAATTGCACTTGTGTTGTAATTATTTAAGTAGGTAACTAGTTGTGATGTTGTAATCATTAATTAACTAGAATAGTTAGTTAATTCATATGATGATGTAATAATTAGTTAAGTAGCTTAGCTAATTTATTCATTTTGTTTTTGTAATAGCTAATTAATTAGCTTAGCTTAGCTAGTTAGTTTATTCGGACTCTCCTTCGTGAGAGCGCAATGTAATAATGTATATGTCTTCCAACCTCACGTCTTTTTCCCCTTTTTTTTAACTGCTTATGATGGTTAGTTTAGGGACATCATATTTTGTTTAGCATACTTCATGTTTGAATCCATTTGTATTGCATGCACCGAGGCTTGATTCATCATTCTAACAACATTATTAGTTTAAATACTTCTTTGAATACATACTTAGACCACATGCTATTTAATTACTTCATATGCCCCATTAGTAGCCGAGCCTATTAATTGCATATCGCATGTGTTGCATTAGTCATAGTGCATAGTTAAGATCTTGCATTTTTTCTAACTCTTTTGTTTATTTTGGCTTGGAGTACTAGGTGAGCCTTTACTCGCTTTATCATATCGCATGCGTGTAATTGTTGCCATGTTTAACATGCTTGCCATGAGGCTAAATGCTTAAGTGCTATAATTGCTTGAATGCCTGTGGATGAAGGCTTGTTGCTTGAATTGAAATAATTTGAGTAATGTTCATATGCGATCACTTTTTTTTCAAGTGGTACATATTTCGAAACAATTTTCAAAACAAACACGAATCAAGTGTTCCAATTCTTGCAAGTTAGTCTATACTTGTGTGCGTGCACATCACATAGTAATGCTAGCCTAATAAACCGGAACAAGAGCATATAATGTTGATAAAAATCATATCATGATTAGTAGAGGCTGATCTTTGATCGAGCGATTGGGCGTGCTCAATTCTTTCATGACCTTCCCCTCTTGTACCTAAGTTCTCGAGCCGAGATAATCTTGGTAATGACGGACACATGACCTTTGGCACGAGTCATGGGTTTCCTAAATTTCCCAAAAATAAAATATTTAGGTGGCGACTCTATATCTGGCAAAGCGGTCCCTTTTTGGCAATTTGATTCAAAATCGATTTTTCAAAAGATTTACCGGATTTGGACTCTTTGATGATTATCTATTTCACATTACACTTGTGGAATCAGATTCAGAACTGCGGGAGTCCGAACTGTAGGGCTATTTCAACTTCCGAAAAGGGGTGCGAAAAAGTCGAGCTACAGTGTAGTCGGGGAAATGGATAAATGTAAGCTGAGAGCTGACTGACAAGGATTTTGACCTAATTATACTTGATGTATCTGAGTTAGATTAGTTTAGACAGGTTTGACTAGATTGGGTTTTTTAGAATTGATCTTTTGGCAGTGGATGGATCTTTTCTGAGTTGGCCTTTTGCGGATCAGATGAACTGGACCTTTACTGAGTGGGTTTTTTTTTTTTGGGATTTAATGGACTGTGATGGGTTACGGCTTTCTAGGTTGGATTGGGGTTGGGCCTTTGCTGAGCTGGGTACTGTGGACGTGCCCCGAGGGCCTGCCTTACCACAGTTCGGACTCAAATGTCATGGTTCTGAATCTAATCCCGCAAAGTGCAATGCGAGACCGATAAATCACCAAAGAGTCCAAATCCAGCAAATCATTTTGGAAAACTGATTTTTAAGAAAGAAGTGCCAAACATGGACTGCTTTGCCAGATACAGAGTCACCACCTAAATATTTTATTTTGGGAGAATTTAGCAAATCCTGACTCGTTGCCTAAGGCCACGTGTCCGTCATCACCAAAGTTGCCTCTGCTCGAGAACTTGGGTACGATTGGGGAAGGTCATCTATGAGCACCCCCGCTCGCCCTATCAAAGATCGGCCTGTACTAAACATGATATCTTGTTTTTTTGAAAACACATGCGTTCTTATTCCGGTTATTAGCTAGAATTACTATGTGATGTGCACAACACACAAGTATAGACTAGATCGCCTAATTTGGAACAAAGCATCGCATATTCATTTGTTTGGAAATGGTTTGAAGTTTGCTACTCGCAAGTAGGCTAAAACACAGATTTCAATGAATCATTCCAATTCAAGTAATCCAACCTTCACCCACAGGCATTCAGGCAGTTATAACACATAAGCAAATAGCCTCATAGCAAGCATGCTATCATGGCAACACTTACACGCATGCAAGATGCTAAAGCATAAACACTTACAGTGTACTCTGAGCCAAAACAAAGAACTAGTTAGAAATCATGCATGATCCTAGTTCATGTTAGAATGGCTAATGCAACACATGCGAGGGTGCAACTAAAATAGGCTCGGCTATTCTAGAATGGCATGTGAGATGCGACAACTCAATACATGTATTCAACTTGAAATTGAAATACGATGCAGTTAGTATGATGCGCCGAGCCCGGTGCATGCAATATAGATGAATGGATACAAACATGCGAGTATAAGGATGCTAAATGAAATGTGCCCTAGAACTAACCATTGAAAGCAGGTAAGTAAAAGGGAGAAAGAAGTGGAGGTTGGAAGACATGTATCACACACATGCACGCTTATTACACAATTGCGCCCTCTCGACGGAGGAACCGAAAGAATAATACAAATTAACTAATTAACTAACTAACAAGCTACTTAATTAATTACACAACACTTAACTAATTAAACAAATTAATTAAGCTACAAAAGTAGTAAAGAGGCCTCGGGAAGAGGGACAAATGCATGCTCGGACGGCTTCGCTCAGAAATCCATCGCCATACTTCATATTGTCTCTGTTTGCACTGCTCTGTACCTCTAAAAACTGCACAAGTCTCAAGGATGCTCCTGAATCACCTTCTGGGTGTTGTGAGAGGCCATCGACCAAGAGGAAAGGCCATTGGCCGAAGGGAACTGGTCATTGACCAATAATGGGGATCTCGGCCAACAATTTGTAGCCAACCGACACTGGAGATGGCCGACCGGCCATCTATTCCTGCAGAATGCTGTTTTGCTGCAGCAGAGGACAAACGGAGCATGGCAATGCATTTACAAGACAATGTATGCACGACCACCCTCCCTATCATGTCATGGGCTCAATGGAGTATAGTCCTCGACCCTCGGGCCCTCAATCACGCATTTCAATACATAATGGCCAAAGGAGCCAAGTGTGCATTTTAATGTCAAATGAAATGCACACAAAACACATAAAGGACCCCAACCTCTATCATGGTTTATCAAGAGGCAAGAGATGTAAACATGCAAGCAAAACTGGTGCAACATGAGCATGTTAATGACAATGCCATACAAGGCTAAGCATGCCAAATGCAATGCAACTTCGACAAGCATGCAAAATGCAACATGGACATTCAAGCATGCAAGGCCAACATATGACAACATGTAAAGGGACAAAATATGTAAACATGCAAAGCTACTTAACAAAAGCATACCAAATGCAATACGACTTAAACATGCAACAAGGCACAATTGAACTAGCATGCTACAACATGCAATTCACCGAATATGCAACAAGCATGTGACAACATACAAGGCAAGCATGCAACAACATGCGGGGATGGTCTTACACCGAAATGGACAGCTCTCAAATAGGTCCAAATCAGTGGCCAATATGCTAAGGGATAAGGGACAAAATCGCATACAAACATGCATGGTAATTAGCCTAACACTTAAGCATCGAAAGGCAACTTTTAAGAATATTTAAAAGGAATGAAAAACATGCAAATGTGACATGCTCCGGAATGATGCTAGGAGTGATGTCAAATCACATAAACAAGTCAAGCAAGGCATGCTTAAGGCTCAAAGCCTAAGGCTTGTGAAGGGACTTGAACCAAAGCTACACAAAACAAGGAGCATATGGAAAATGTAACCCAAAACAGTCCTAAATCATGCCAAGATGATCCTAAAACATGCAAGGAATGAAGCTAAAACATGCTAGAACAAAGGACCAAAAGCATGAAGCAAACTAGGCCACAAAAGAGGTGTTACATTACACCTATCAAAGCCAAACATGGCATGACTTAAGCAACCAAAAACAAAGTTATGGCATGTCAAAATGAGCCCAAAAACCCACTTAGATGGCATCCCAAAGACCTAATCATGGAGACATGCACAATGACCCAAACATGGAGCATAAGACACCAACTCTTCAAAGCATTGAAAGGATGGCAAATGCAAGCATACAAGCATGAAACATGGACTGAAATAACATGACAAGTGATACCAAATCACTGAAATGGCCCAAGTAAAGCATGCTAATGACTCACACACCCAAAGCTAACAAGCTAGAATGCATGGTGGCTATACAAAGCATGGCAAGCATGACCAAGACAAACCCAAACAGAGCTTAAGCATAGTGAAACAAGGCTAAAAACTTCTCAAAGTTAAGTTAAAACGTGCAAGCATGATCGTCGAAATGCATGATACATGTTTAGGCAAATGAGAGGATTGCAAGACAAGTGTGTGATGCATGCAATAGGCCGACAAACCAACTTAAAACAGAGGTATATCATGCCAAGATAACACCAAAAACTGGCTGAAATGGGGCCAAAACATGCTAAGCAAACATGCTACTATGGTGAGCCAACAATGCAAGCAAATGAGACACAAAGGGAGAGGGGTGTCCCTCCCCTATACAAGACCTCAAAACCACTTCTCCACCACTGAAAATCCTCTGGATTTCAGTGGTGAGAAGGTCAAAACAAAAGGGTTCCAAAGCCCAAAGAGGAAGGCACAAAAAGAGGCCAACCCCAACCCAAAAGTAACCTTATACAAACATATTTAGCATACAAAAATAGAACTTTTTTCAGTTGGACACTAAGCTTAAAACAGTATGCAAGTATTGCTAAAAGCTTAAGCAAAAATGGGGAATAAAAGAGTAGTTTCTCACCCTTGAAGAACACTTCAAGAACACCAACTCCAGCACCTCCTTCTGATCAAAACCAACTCAAAAACTCTGAAATCAACTCCTTAGCACCTCAGTAACCAAGGGATAGTGTACCACTAGGTGCTTTAGTGCAAAAATATGAACAAAAACACCCTTTAGAACACTATTACACACACAACTATAGAGAGAGAGAAGAGATATAGAGAGAGAGTGATATATATCTTCTATATCAGTTGGCTGAACCTCTGGAAAGGGAGGGGAGGCTCTCCTCTTATAGGAAGTCCAATTCAAAGCTTCCAAGAGAAGCTAAGTGTTGGTTTAAATCCCTCCATACACGTGTATGGAGGGCAGAGTCTGTGCTCACCAGCTAGCACAGCTGGCATGCACAATGCCTGAAAAAGGCAAAGAAAAGGCCCCGGCCAGAAAAAGTGGCCAATCGACCAAAGTAATGGCCGGCCGACCAACTAAAGTGCCGATCGGCCAACACTATTAGCCGATAGAAAGAAAACAAGGCCGGTGGCCTTAGGCCATGGCCGGTGGGTTAAGGGGATGGCCAACAAGCCACTTCCTACCCTCAAGTGCAAAAACCACAAGTCCTTGGTCCACAACCAAGCACAAAACAGTCAAGTTAAGAGATCCTCAGGCAAGGCGCGCAGCCGAGACCTTCGGGAACTCAAAACGAACACGAGCATGGATGATCATCGAGTGTTCAAACGATGACGTCCAAGTCTTAAGGACGGTCAAAAATAGGGTGTCTACAGGTACTACTCTTTCTTTAGCTCAAACAATCCTAGCATTAAAAACAAAATGCCTTATCAGATCAGGATACCGGGTATATTGGTCAAAACAAATCAAGATACAATTTCAGCCCTGGTTCTGGTCTTGCTGAAAATTTACCCATATCAAACACAAACCCCTGGATTTCGACCCAAATTCTGATTCTGATATGACCCTCAAGTTTTGAAAGGAATTGCCTCAATATTAAGACTCTCCTAGGATTGCATCATACATTCCCAAAGATTTCACATTTTGCACAAAAGCATTCAAAACACCTCTATGAGAGGTTAGGGTTTCCCTGTCCTAGCTTTGGAGTGATCAACAACTTTACTACTCAAACAAGCGGTATCACATCATCCTGCATATAGGAGAGTATCCTATCCTAAGTTGGAACAGTCACTATAGTTTTACTATATACAGCTAGGCCAAATGGTCAAAGAGGGTACCTCAGTAAGACTACCTAATATACCTCTCACACCTAACACCGAGAAGTGAAAGGAAGATCAAACGGTACAACGATAGTCCAAATCCAAAGGTTGTGTTCCCATCATGGCAAAGCCCGTGACCGATTAGCCTTTCAGCAAACTTTTTAGGCAAGCCTCCGGCAAACCGTCCAAGAATAGCAGATGGCAAACATAGTGACTTAGGCACACCAATGCAAATGCAAATGTAAAGGAACATATAAGTGTAGATAAAATTTCACATCATGAAGTTCGAGTTAAGTTCCCTAAATTCCCCAGCAGAGTTGCCAGAAACTATAGCTCGACTTTTCGTGCCCCCTTTCAGAAGACGAATAAGCCCTACAGTATCGAACTCCCGTGGTTCTGAATCTAATGTGCAAGTGCAATGTGAAATAGATAATCACCAAAGAGTCCTAATCCGGCAAATCTTTTAAAAAATTGATTTTGAATCAAATTGCCAAAAATGAACTGCTTTGCCAGATACAGAGTCGCCACCAAAATGTTTTTGGGAAATTTAGGAAACCCATGACTCATGCCAAACATAGTGACTTAGGCACACCAATGCAAATGCAAATGCAAAAGAGCATATAAGTGTAGATAAAATTTCACGTCATGAAGTTCGAGTTAAGTTCTCTAAATTCCCCAGCAGAGTCGCCAGAAACTGTAGCTCGACTTTTCGAGCCCCCTTTCGAAAAACAAATAAGCCCTACAGTATCGAACTCCCGTGGTTCTGAATCTGATTCCACAAGTGCAATGTGAAATAAATAATCACCAAAGAGTCCAAATCCGACAAATCTTCTGGAAAATTGATTTTGAATCAAATTGCCAAAAATGAACTACTTTGCCAGATACAGAGTTACCACCAAAATATTTTTGGAAAATTTAGGAAACCCATGACTCGTGCCAAAGGCCACGTGTCTGTCATCACCAAGATTGTCTCGGCTCGAGAACTTGGGTACGAGAGGGGAAGGTCATGAATTGAGCACCCCTACTCGCCCGATCAAAGATCAGCCTCTGCTAATCATGATATGAATCTTATTTACATTATATGCTCTTGTTTCAGTTTATTAGGCTAGCATTACTATGTGATGCGCACACACGAGTATAGACCAATTTTGCAAGATTGGAAATCTCGATTCATGTTCGTTTTGAAAATTGTTTCGAATATGTACCACTTGAAAAAGTGATCGCATATGAACATTACTCAAATTATTCCAATTCAAGCAATTAGCTTCATCTACAGGCATTCAAGCAGCTATAGCATTTAAGCAATTAGCCTCATAGAAAGCATGCTAGACATGGCATCATCAACATTCAATGCAATATGCTAAAGCAAGTAAAGGCTCACCTAGTACTCTAAGCCAAAACAGAAATGAGTTAGAAAAAATGCATGATTCCCAACTATGCAATATGACTAATGCAACACATGCGACATGCAACTAACAGGCTTAGCTACTAATATGTCATATGAATCACTTTGATAGCACGCAGTCTAAGCACGTATTCAAATAAGCATTAAACTAACAATGTAAGTTAGAATGATGAATTGAGCCTCGGTGCATGCAATTCAAGTGGATGCAAACATGGAGAATGCTAAACAAAACATGATGTCCCTAAACTAACCATCGTAAGCAGTTAAATAAAATGGAGAAAGACGTGGGGTTGGAAGATATACACATTATTATATTGCACTCTCATGAAGGAGAGTCCGAATGAACTAACTAGCTAAGTTAAGCTAATTTAATTAATTAGTTATTACAAAACAAAATGAATAAATAGCTAAACTACTTAACTAATTATTACTATAACAAATGAGCTAATTAATTAACTAATGTAGCTAATTAAAATAATTACATCACTTTACAAAATTAACTAGCTACAACTAATTAATTACAACAAATAGCTAAGCTAAGTATTTAAACTAAACAGGCTCGATACGTGAGGAATGCTCATGCACGTGCTCGATTTCCACCCGAAAAGGCCACTGTTTTGCTTCCAGAAGGTCTCTGTTGCACAGCAGAACACTTACACTTCAGTCTACCTCCAGAATAGCTCTGCTCTGCTCAAAAAACACACTGTTGGATTTTACATTGGTGGCCAACCGACCAGTAGTGAAGGCCTGCCGGCCACTGCTGCAGGGTTCATCTTGCTGCAACAGAGAACAAACAGAGCATGCACAGGGTATTCTCAAGGGTTGTCTGCACAACTCACCCCTCCTTATCATGAACAGATCAAAGGAAAGACAAAACTTGGTCCACAAACCACCAACTCAAGCAATTTCATTGCATGATGGCTTATGAACCAAAATGTGCAAGTTCAACAAATGCAACAAAATAAGACTCTAACCTCCTCCTTTTCATGAATTGATCAAGAGAAGTAGTGACCTTGGACCATTATTTGTGGCCGGCAGGCCACTAAAATCTATTTTCAAGCCCGATTTAAAACGGACATAACTCCTTCATCCGGACTCCGTTTCAGGTCATTCTTGAGTCTAAATTGAAGCCCTAGAAGTCTACTTTCCAATGGTGGTGACCTCATCTAAATTCTAAGTGTGCAAAGAGATATATCTATTTTAGTGAAGGCTGCTCAGTTTTGTCCTAACGGATTGATGCCTAACTTTTCCCCAACTAGTTTTCTTCCCTTCCCTCCTATTTTCTTCAACTCCAAACCTCTAAATAAGATGTTTTAAAGATTTTTTTTCAAAGAATTCACCTCTCTTCCATTTATTTCCACTTTATCCTTACTCAGCTTACCGAAAAGTGTAATATTTTTAAACGAAATATAGGCCATGGAACATCGTAGAAACATTTTCAAAAATATTTTGAAAGAGAGGGTTTTAAGGTCTAAAATAGTTTTGGTCCAAAACGGGGTGTAAAGTTAAGATTTAGAAGCTCTTCTTGCTGGAGAAATCAAACATTTGCACAGCATAACTTTCATCATCGAGTGATCAATCAGTGGCGCCCAAGTCTTAAGGGGGTCAAAAATGGGGTGTCTACACAAGGTTAATTATGTCATAACAATCTATAAGAATGGTAATAACAAAAGTGCAATCTTATTCTATTTTTTTTATTTTATTTTTATGGAGATATCAATTTTTATAACTAAAACTCTTATCCATAATATTAAAGGCATGTAGCACTTATCATCACATTAGGTCATAAAATTTATTTAGAAAAATAATAAATTGCTAATATTTGAGAAGTGGCTTTTTTAGCTAAAAAAATCAAAAAGTTAATAAAAAAACCAACAACCTATACCAAAAAGTCAAAGATTCTCTTTTCTTTCTACTTTTTGCACATCTTTTCGTAAAAAATAAAAAAGTTATCCCAAACATACTAGTTTTTTAACCTCATATTTTAGCTAAAAAGCCAAAAAGTTACTAAAAAAGCCTGTTCTCATGAGGCCTAAATATAATTCAAATTCAATTTTTATATGACAACTTGGCAAGACTTACCACCACCCCACTGTCTCCAGAGATTGAAAGCACGCCCCTCCCCACCTGGTTCCATCAACCTAAGTTCACGCTATACAATGGCTAGATGGATCTGTACATGCACGTTAGTCATTACCAGCAAGTAGTGGCAGGCCATCGGCACAACGATGCCTTGATTTGCCTCATATTCCCAGCAAGTTTGGGAGAGTTGGGCCTAAAGTGGTTTGAAAGGCTCCCGGAGGGGAGTATCGAGAGGTGATAGCAACTAGTGGAAGCCTTTGTCACCAGATTTAAGACCAATACTTGTACACCGAAAGAGGTCGACAACCTCCTGGGTATCAAGATGGAGTCAGGCAGTTCATTGAAGGCATATAACGCCAAGTATTGGGAGACCTACAACGAGATACTCGATTGCCCCACCAATTTGGCAATCGCCCAATACAAGCAAGGTTTACCATTCGGACATAGATTGCGAGACTCATTCACGATGCACCAGCCCACTACCATGGAATCATCAATGCCGCAGATCAACGAGCACATCCGAGTTGAGGATGATGCTATCACCTCCCCCCCCTCCTCGGCAACTGAGAAGGCAAACCCGATTACAGTGAACAAACATGTGGCCAAGAAGGTTCGCTCGATGGGGCAGGAGAATAACCGCCCCCAATAAACGAGCAAGATGACAACACCGCAGAACTACCTGCAATGACAAAAACAGAGGCCGCAGAAATGACCGAGCTAATGTTCCAACCAATGAGGAAGATGATGCCAAGAGAAAGTTGAAAGCGCGGACTAGTATCACAACGATCTTCAAAATCCCAATTTATCGCATCCTCAGCGAGATTAGAGGTTAGCCGTATGTCCGATAGACAGCAAAATTAGGGGACCCACAGAGGGGCTTTAACTCAAGATACTGCTGTATTTTCCATGAAGAACGAGGATATCAAATGGAGGATTGCGTGCCGTTGAAGCAACACTTAAAAGAGCTGGTCGCAGCAGGGCACTTAACCAGTATATTGATGCTGGTATGAGGGCCGCTCCACAAAGGCAAACCAAGCCAAATGGGCTAGCCATCTTGGATGCAGCACCTCAAAGAGTTATCAACGTCATTCACGGAATCATTAAGCCGGTGCGAGTGTGCGAGCTCAGAGGAATGATTAAGAAGGCTGAGCACATTAGGGAAATGCTCTCTGTTCAGCCCGCCGTAAAAAAGGAGAAGACCGAGGTGCAGAACATCATGACCTTTTCAAGCAAAGACTTGGAGAGAATTCAAACCACTCATAATGACGCGTTGGTAGTAACGTTTCGCGTTAAGGATTTTGACATCAAGAGAATTTTGATCGACCAGGGAAGTTCGGTCAAGATCATATACTATGATGCGTTCAAGCAAATGAAGTTGGAGAACAAAGACTTGGCTCCAGCGATGTCTCATTTGGTCAGCTTCAACTCACAACTGGAATGGCCAATCGAGAAGATCATTCTGCTGGTCAGGGCTAGGTCAGTCACGAAACAGGTGGAATTTTGGGTATTGAAGGTCCCGTCGACCTACAATCTAATCTTGCGAAGGCGCTGGTTGCACACCATACAAGCGGTGGCATCCACCTATCACCAGGTTATGCGCTTTCCCAGTCCAACTAGGCAAATAGAAGAAGTTTAGGGGGACCAGGTGATGTCCAAGCAATGTTTTATGACATCCGAGCAGCGAAAGGCTTCGTACGGATAATAGAAGGACCAGAAGGCAAAGAAGTCCTAGAAGACGTGGGAAGAAAAGCCAAAGAAAAGTCAGTTGAAGACTTGGTGGTGGTTTGGGTTGATGAGAATGATCCGAGAAAATTCTTTCTCTTGGGCTCGTTATCGTCCAGCACCGAGCAGTTAGACTGCGTCAATTTTCTTGTCTCCAATATTGAGGTCTTTGCGTGGACGCCTTACAATATGCCTAGCATCGACCCAAGCTTCATTCGTCATTAGTTAAATGTCTTTCCAAAAGCTCGGCCAATCATCTAGAGAACTTGGCGCTCGGCTTTCAACTTTATACAATGCCGAGGTAGTGGCGAAGGAGGTCAAAAACTTGCTGGAGGCTGGAGCAATTGAAGAAGTGCACCACGTCAGATAGATCTCCAACACGGTGGTAGTGCCGAAGAAAAATAGGAAATGGCAAGTATGCGTCGACTATAAGACAGTCAACCGTGCCTGCCCCAAGGATAGCTTTCCCCTCCCACGAATCGAACAGCTGGTGGATCTTGCCGCAGGTCACTGAAGGTTCAACTTCCTTGACGCGTACTGTGGCTACCACCAGATCGCCATATAGGAACCAAATCAAGAGATCACACCCTTCACCACGCTGAGGGGCTTGTACTGCTATAAGGTCATGCCATTTGGCCTTAAGAATGCTGTAGCAACCTTTCAAAAGATGGTGACGAAAATGTTTGCTCATCTTCTTGGCCACACTATAGAGGCCTACATCGACAAAATGGTGTTCAAGAGTAAGGAGAAATCTTAGCACCTTGGCGACCTAGCTAATATGTTCACCATCCTCAAACGCCACAAGCTGTGGTTGAATGCTTCTAAGTGTGCTTTCGAAGTGGAAACTGGGAAGTTTCTCGATTTTTTGGTCACTAACTGAGGGATTGAGGCTGACCCTTTACAAATCAAGGAAATACAAGAACTAGAACGTCCAATTCCACAAAGGAAGTGCAACATCTTCCTGAAATGGCAGTCGCACTGAACAGATTTATCAACCGGTCATCAGATCGTTGTCGGTCCTTCTTCTAGTCCTTGAAGTCAAAGTTCTCCTAGGATAACGAATGCAACAAAGCATTAGCCGACTTGAAGGCATACCTCTCATCTGCCCCTATCCTGGTCACCCCACAACCCGATGAGGAGCTTTACCTGTACTTGGCCGTTTCTCAACATGCAATAAGCGACGTGCTTGTCCGAGTTGAGGGAATTCAACATCCCCTTATCTTCTATGTCAGCAAAACACTGCTTCCAGCCAAGTCAAGATATCTACTATTCGAAAAGTTAGCTCTAGCTCTCATGATGACCTCCAAAAGTTGGCTCACTATTTTCACACCCAAACAATAGTGGTGCTGACCGAATTCCCACTCAAGGTGCTCTTTGAGAAGATGGATTTCACTGGTAGAATTTTGAAGTGGGCAGTAAAGCTAAGGCAGTACGATATCAAATTTCAACTACGAATAACCATCAAGGCACAAGCCCTGGCCGACTTTGTGGTGGAATTTACCGCTAGCACTCACCTCATTTATCCTATTGAATTGGCACGTGAATCCGAGCAGAAGGAAATGGCTGGTGCGGATTTAGCACAGCCCATGGTTTTAATGCCACCAAAGAGGGGTGAGGTACAAGATATAGAATGGCAAGACAGTCCTGAACGAGTGGAAAAGGATCCAGCCAACCTACCGGTTGACAAGTTGAACGACCATGCAGGAAAGCTGTATGCAGAGCCGACCTGCGCCTTGGACTTAAGAAATTCTCAGAACCTATCTGATTGCCGGAAATTGTTCATTGGCAAAATGTGGAAACTCTTTGTCGACAGCACCTCGAATGGACACGATGCTGGGCTAGGGATTGTATTAACTTCGCCGGACGGGCTAACCATTGAGCATGCCATCACACTTGGGTTCCCAGCATCCAACAATGAGGCAGAATATGAGGCCCTCCTCGCCGGCCTGAAGAGTGCTTTGCAGATGAAGGCACCTGAGCTTGTGGTATTCAACAACTCCAAACTAGTAGTCAACCAGGTCTCGGGGGAATACGAAGCCAAAGATGAAAGGATGGCCAAGTATCAAACATTGGTACACGCTGAAATCTAAAAGTTCGATGCGATATGAATGGAGCAAATCAACCGCGAAGAGAATAGACAAGCGGATGAATTGGCCGGCCTGGCATCCATGCAAACCTTTTTTCCCAACCCTTTGATGATTGAGTTCTTGCCCAGACCCAGCATCGAAGAACTGGAGGCACTCGAAGTACTTTACACTGACTTGGGGCCATCATGGATGGATCCTATTGTTGCCTTCCTCAGAGATCGAGTCATACCCACAGAAAAGAAGAAAACCAACAAAATTAGGGACAAGTCAGAGTGGTTTTGTCTCTCTCCATCCAGCGCCCTGTACAAAAAGTCCTTTACAGGGCCATATTTGAAATGCATCCACCCTAGTAAGGTTGAAGCTTTCCTCTTTGAGATTCATGAGGGCATATGTGGTAGCCACATTAGGGGCAAATTCCTGGCATACCGAGCAATTTATCAGGGCTATTGGTGGCCATGCATGCAGGCTGACACGCAGAAATATGTCTGCAAATGTAGGAAGTGTCAAAAATTTGCTCACCAGATCCACCAACCGGCCAAAGAGTTGCTCCTCTTGATGAGTTTGTGGCCATTTTCTCTTTGGGGGCTAGACATTGTGGGACTGCTCCCAACTGTTCCAGGAAACCATAAATTTTTCATCGCTGCTACTAATTACTTCACTAAATAGGTGGAAGTCGAGCTGTTGGCCACCATCAAAGAGAAAGATGTAAAAAAGTTTGTCTGGTAAAATGTCATCACTCGGTTTGGCGTCCCAAAGGCCCTTATCTCAAATAACGGCACGCAGTTTGATGGAAAACTCTTTCGCGAATTTTACGAAGAGTTGAAGATTGAGTTCTACAATTCCACACCGGCTTACCCTCAGTCAAATGGTCAAGCCGAAGCTTCAAACAAAACTATCTTGGACAGGCTGAAGAAACGGCTGGAGAAGGCCAAAGAGAGGTGGGCTGAAGAACTCCCTAACGTGCTCTAGGCATATCGAACTACCCCGAGGTGTTCAACTAGGGAGACGTCATTCGCCCTGGCTTATGGCATGGAGGCAGTCATATCCCTGGAGATCGACATGCTAACCATCCGATCTGAAAACTTTGAGCCTGACTTGAACGGTGAAGCTATTTCCCTAGAGTTAGACCTGGCTGAAGAAAGAAGGGAAAGGGCACTAATCCACATCGCAGCCTACCAACAAGAGCTCTCCAAGAAATACAATAAGACTGTGCATCCACGTTTGTTCAAAGTTAGGGACTGAGTCTTAAGAAAAGTGATAGACAACACACTGATCCCTGGGGAAGGCAAATTGGGTGCAAATTGGGAAGGGCCATACAAGATAACCGGCCTTGCTGGCAAAGAGGCATACCTTTTAGAGGACTTGGATAGCAAAGCTATCCCAAGGCCATGGAATGCGGCCAACCTCAAGCTATTCTACTTTTGAAATGTAATCTTTCTTCCTTTATTCATACTTGGCCTTTCGGCATTATATGTAATGTTTGATGAGTAATAGAGAAAAGCCATTTATATCTTTTGTATTATGTGCTTACACTTCCCTCTTTCTATATTAAAATGATACGTTACTGAGTACTGGGGGCAATTCAGTCTTAGTTATAACAGTGCGCCATGCAGGAAGTTATAACAAGCTTAAGGCACAAGACCAAGCTGACTTTCGCTCGACCTGGGCTGACTTTGCATGCCGTACTATCAGTTATCTCCAATTGTGGCCACTTGTTTTGAGCTGATTTTGCTCACCCTTTGCAAAGCTAATCCTGTACTCTAGAAGGCCAATTAGTGTTATCCCCAATTTTGACCATAGAATCCGAGCTGATTTTGCTCACCGGAGAGAAGTTAGTGTTCTGCTCAACTTCTGATTTAGGACCGAGCTGATGTTGCTCGTCTTCCCCGAGCTGGGTTCGCTCTTTTGGAAGTAGGTTGGTGTTTTGTCCAACTTGTGATTTGAATCCGAGCTAACTTTGCCTGTTTCCCGAGCTGATTTTGCTCACGTGGCAATAGGTGTTATGTGTCGCTTAATTTGCATAACCAAGTCAATTTTGCAATCGCATCGAGCTGAATTTATTCACCGGGGAGACAGTTGGCGCAATTACCAATAGCTCTTTTTCACCACCAAAACTGAGTTGATTTTTGGTAAGGAATTTTACATCTAAGCACATTCAAAAAAATTACTGAACAGAAATTAGCTTGGCATGACGAAGAGCATTACACATTGGCACACTGCGAGCAAATTTTATCTCGACGATGTGTGAATTTAGCACCACACAGTCAAACTGAGCAGTATTATCTCAGCAACAATGAAAGCTATGGTTATAATCATTCAGACAGATCAGATAAATTGAAAAAACAAATGCATATGGCAAGCAAAAAGTTAACTGATTTCCATTCATAATGAAGTTTAATTACAAAAGGTGAGGCTGCTAGCCCGATTACTATAAAAAGTGATAATAATAGAAAATAAAAATAAAAAAACTTAGTCCACATTCACTGTGTTGGCTAGGTCGGCAACTTTTTCATCAGCCTCTTCCTCTGCTCTGAGCATGGCATTATCCTCCAGCTCGGGTTCCCCCTCGGTTGGGTTGGGACTTTCCTCGGACCCCACTGGTGTCAGATTCTAATCGGCTGGCTGAACGACAGGTGCGTCGGCTGCCACTGCAAGTTTCACCACCTCAATAAGCTTCTGTTGCACGGCATTGGCATAAACCTGCATGTGGGCTGGAATGAAAGCAGCCGGAGGATTCTTGAACACATAGAATCTTACACTAGGCCAAGTTTCTCCGCAACAGCTTTCCAGCCGCACTGGAAAAAAATGTCCTTCATCGTTTCGACCTGCCGTGTATAAGTTTTCTCACCCTCAGCGTAGCCGCGGTCTTCTACGTCGTCTACTTCCTTCTTCAGCTCGGCCCTGTGGGTGTCACGAAGCTTACGCAACTCGGTGATGTACCTGGCTTTGGTCGCCTGCGAGGACTTCTTTTTCTCATCATCTGCCCTTGCTAACCACTCTGCCAGCTGATCCCGCTCGGCTACTATAGCCTCTTGAGTGGCCTTCAGTTTCTCCAGCTTAGCAATTTTGGCCTTGTTGTCGGTTATGGCCTCCTTTAGACTCTACCACAAGGAGATCATGCGCTCGTGGGTAAGGTAGTTTTTCTACGCAGCCTGCGAGAAAGAAACAGTTAATACACTTAAATTGACGAATAACTTGGCAACAGAAAAGCTCAGCTTCACAGGAATAACTTACCAGCACAATCGACTTTGCAGCCGACCTAAGCACCTTCAGGTCGGACAACTCCTCGTGCTTCTTCATGTCGGTAGGAAGAAGCAGGCCCTTGGTCATCTGGAAATCAAGCGAATAGTCCTTATCGTCGTAGACCGAATCAGACGTGGTCACCGCTCAACACTTGTACTTCAGCTCAGGCGACCAGACTGGGGGTGCAGTGGATCGAGCGGATCGCTCGGCCAATGTTCATTCAGTCTTTTCCCCTTGCTCGGCCAGAGGAAGCTCAATGGAGTCTTCGTCTATCAGCCTCTGCTCGGTCGAAGCCTGTCTTGGTCTCTTCTTCGACTGGCCAACAACTTGTTCGCTGGCAAGAGCCAGCACCGGGCCAGATTCATGTACGGCTGGCTGGGATGTTTTCCTTCTAGCTGTTTCGGCTGGCTATGAATCGCTCGGCTCTCCCGTGATCATGGACTTTATGGCTCAGATTTTGGTCATTTCTTGCTCGGCTGTCAGAGGCACAAGTCTGATCGGCGGAAGATTTGGATTCGGCTTTAGAGAAGAGGCACATAGAAAATCTGTGACCTTACTTTTGCGGGGGCAGTGTGCCGATAGCTCGGTTCGTAGCCAAGCAGCTTTTTCGGTTCTCGCTCCTTGGCCGAATGCCGCAGAACAACTCAAATGGCCTCCTGGTTGGCTCGAGAATAATCCTCCGTCAAGATTGTGTAATCTGCACAAAATGCGAAGTGTTAGATCGGCAAAAAGATTGAAGACAAAAATTCAAACCATGCTGGACTACTCACCGACGCTCCCAAAATTTTTGTGCATGTACCAGCCCAATATGGCGCCTCGGTGTCCTCATAATTGCCGGACACCCTTAGAAAGTCGTCGTTGTTTATTTCTTTGTTCGAGTTACCCTCAATAAGTTTTGTTTGGCCCTTCCTAATTTTGAGGTACCAGCAAAAGCCGCCTTTATTTTTGCTAAGTGTATACTGATAGAATATATCGGCGAGGCCGAGGTTCAAACTGAGGATCCGGTTCAGCACAGCCACGCCATTTATTATCTTATAAGTGTTGTTGGATACTTGGGTTGGACACAACCTAGTTTGCCTCAAAAATTCATAGACTAAGGTTGGACCAAAAAGCGTAGACCACCAACCACAATGGACATGACCGTGAAGGGTTAGGCGTCCAATTTGCCCTATGGAGTGTCTCGCTTCTTGGCCAGCTCCAGATGAACGTCGTCTAGAATGTTGTATTCTCTACAGAACTCGGCCATTGCCCCAGCAAACTAACCATAAACCGATATTTCTCCATTTACCCCGATTTTATTTTGGATGATAAATTTGATAGTAGCTCGGTCAAAATTGGGTGGCTCTGGTGATTGTTTGCTTGGTCTTTAAGCCTCACCAACTGTGATGTTGAATGTGTCTGGTTGGTCCTAGTTCGTTCTGCATCATTAAAAGTAAGTGCAAGTGTTAGCATGGCATCAAGTGCGCGGCTATCAAAATACGCCCAGATCGGCTACAAAAGTTCTACTACCCTCTAGTCTTAACTCGGTTTACGTTTTAGCTCAGTAGTGGAGCCTAAGATGTTAGGCCAGTTTTGTGCCTTCATCCTAATCTCTTGGCACTTATCTCAACTAGTGGTTCTTATAGGCTTCCAGCGCAGTCACAGTCACTTGGAAGGACACAAACCAGTTTCAGCCCGGCTCAATCCTATTTTTGGATCTAAAATTAGGATTTAGCTCGACTTTGCCTAGAATTTACGCTATCTACTCAAAACTCAAGACTATGTACTGAAATTGAGGGTAATGAGGGGCAAGGAAGCCACATCCATGTTTTGGGTTTTGGTTTCACCTAATTTCTATGAATATTCGTTGGTTTTACCCCAAGGAAAGGGTATTGGCAAAATACCAACAATCATAGACAAGAAAAATGTGAAGAACACGAAGAACAACGATGAGAAAAAGATGAAATTAAGAAGAACTTACGGATTTGGGTGCCGAATCAAGACCCAATTAACCTTGACCCTTGCTTTGGTGTTCGTGAAGACGGAAAATGCTGAAAACGGCACGAACAAAAACAACGACAGCGATGGCGATGGAGGCAGGAGCTCAAGAGTTTAGGGTTTTATGCAAAATAGGAGATGAACAGTATGGGGATGATATCTGGCCTTACGCGTGTATATAGGTGATGATGAAGAGACGCCAACTTTTCAAATCTTGGAGGTAATTGGGACAGTTAGAGGGTCACACGGAGCCAGTCAAGGAGGACCACATGGCAGCAAAGTGATGGGCTATCAATACAAAGGATTAATTGACGACAAGACAACCAGCACAAGTCTCAACGACCGGCCAAAATTGATAGCTCAGTCAGAAAAGGTAATCTCTCACGTTCAGCTCGGATGGGATTAAGGGGCAATTGAGGGGGAGATTTGTGCCGAACAATGGGCCAAGCTGCGCCAACACAAAATGTGGTGTTGGGTTGGACAAGAAGAACCTGGGATGCATCGTTGGGCCAGACTGGGTCCACGCTAAATGCAGTGCTGGTGCAAGACTGCGATTGTCCGAGATGCGTTTGGCCGAGTTAGACTCGCACGGAATATGGTGTTGGGCCGAGCTAGGCACACATAGAATATTATGTCAGCCGAACCCAGCCAAGCTAGATCAACTGGCGGGCATCACTTCCCCAACATTGAGGTCCAAGGCAGTGAAGTCATGTAATAACCGAACTGCGTCCTGTTCGGTCTACTATCACTGAAGCAGGCGATCCTTGGGATCGCGGTGTGCAACTGAGACATAGCGCAGCGCACTTACCCTCAGTCGGTGCCAGGCAATCAGGGCTTTGTCTGAGTGCACTACTCCTGATAGATTGGTCTGATTTAGCCCGGCATAAAAGAGTCAACGTAATACAGGGGTGTTCACAAGTAATAGCCTGGTCGGGAATTCCATATGGACTAATAAAGAGAAGAGAGAAACCCACTTCCGGTATGCGTCAATACTGTTTGGCGGTGTGACAAACACTGTTTGGAGGTTTTGGTCTCTACACATGTAAAAAGTGTATAGGGGAGCACAGCCGCCTGTTCAGAGAAGGACAACAGAGGTAGTACGCCCACAACCTCTAAGGCTGCATGGCTAGCCTTGAAAATGAGGAGCATACAGACGTTGGAGGTAAGCAATTTTGTCTCTCTCTCTCTCTCTCTCTCTCTCTCTCTCTCTACAGTGCTCTACATTTTCTCTTCTTCAGAAAGCTAATTTAATCATCAGAGGGGTTTTCCGGCAAACCCACCCGCCGGGTAGCTCACCTTTGTTTTGTCCAAAGTGTGACAGAGTTCTAACGGAGAGAGACGAGCTTGGTAGTAAGGAGGTACGGAGCGAGGCGAATATTTTTCTCCCGTACAATATTGATATACTTTCATTTTATATT
The DNA here is from genome assembly GCA_036172215.1 of Camellia granthamiana. Lineage (NCBI taxonomy): Eukaryota > Viridiplantae > Streptophyta > Magnoliopsida > Ericales > Theaceae > Camellia > Camellia granthamiana. The sequence continues at coordinate 125,217,255 of CM069904.1, forward strand.
AAAAAAAATCATTTTTGTTTTTTTTTTTTTTTTAGATAGGATAAGCAATTACACAGAATGAGAAGCCTCAGACACCACCAACGCCATTAAAGAAGGAGGAACCTCCTCCATCCAAACACGTGGTGAATCAAAATCAAAGGCTAGCCTACTTAAACAATGAGCCATCGAATTGCCATCTCTACAAACATGCGAAACCAATGAAGAAAGAAAACGCAAGAGAAGCGCTTGAGCCACACCCACTAAATGACCATAGCAAGATAAATTATCCGCCTTGCCTTGGATTGCAGCCACCACATTTTGAGAATCACCTTCAAGATGAATATGCCCCAAACCCAAATCACATCCCAATTGAAGAGCTTTGATCGCACCCAAAGCTTCCACACAATCAACATCCTCCATATACGGGATCTGCTCAACCATAGACGCAATGACTTCCCCATGACAGTCCCGAATAATAATTCCAACACCAGCACTGGCTTGGGCCTTCCTAACAGAGCCATCAAAATTCAGTTGAAAGACCCCCTCACTTGGCACAACCCACATTCACAACCGCACCTGAGCCGCAGGAAGTTGGCTGCACTGTTGAGCTTGATCATATTCGGATACATTGTTCACCGCAAAAGAAACAACCTCCTCCATAGTCCTTGATTTCTTTTCGAAGATAATGGAGTTCCTATTATTCCAAAGACACCAATATATAGTAATAAATAATTGCATGTGCTCTAGATCAGTCGTGGCCATGAGATTACAAACCCACTCAAAAAAGTTGTTAACAGGAGTAGAGTTGATAACCATATTTAGTGAGCTCGACATCCACACATTCATTGCAAAACCGCAATTGTGAAAACAATGGCCTACCGTTTCAGCCTCAACTCCACACCCGGCACATAAATCCATATTGACGATATGTCGTTTCCGCAAATTGGCCCTTACGGCTAGCAACCCAAGACACATTTTCCATCCAAAGATCTTGAGTTTATTCGGAAGATGAAGCTGCATTAAACCTCGCCAGAACTGCCTATGCGACTAACCATCATTGGAGGTAGAACCGTGACCATCCGAAAAGGCCATATCCATATATAAATGATATGCCGATTGCACTGAAAACTCTCCATTTCGTGAAAAATGCCAGACCAATTTATCCGAAGGTAACGTTAGACAAATAGGAATGCATTGGATAGCCTCCACATCCATTCCCAAAAAATTTTGAGTAAGCATCTCATCATGCCATGTACCCTTCTCAGAATCAATCAATACACTAACCCTCGCATCGTCCGAAAGAGTCGAAGGTGGCAAAATTACCTTAAAAGAGTGAGGCCGTGGAACCTATTTATCATGCTGAACCGAAATGCTCACACCATTCCCAACTCGCCATCGAAGCCCAGCATTTAGTAAACTTAGAGATCCGACTATACTCCTCCAAGTGAAGGATGGGTTGCTCCCGACCAAAGCATCAAGAAATGAAGTTTGAGGAAAGTACCTAGCCTTGAACACCCTCGCAACCAACGATTGAGGCCGCTGCACTAATCGTCAACACTGTTTGGCCAACAAAGCCGAATCAAACTGTTGAAGGCACCGAAATCCCATACCGCCATGCAATTTAGACTTGCACAATTGTTTCCAGCTAGTCCAATGAATTTTACGGGTTTCCTCTTTTTGACCCCACCAAAAATTGCACACCATAGAATCAATTTCATGACACACTCCATCAGGAAGACGAAAACAGGACATAATATAAGTGGGTATTGCTTGAGCAACAGACTTAATAAGTACCTCTCTATCCACAACCGATAAAGATTTTTCCTTCCAACCATTTAATCAATGCCATACGCACTCCTTAACAAGCCCCAAAACTGTGCGCTTAGAATGCCCCACACAATATGGTAACCCCAAATACCTCCCGTAGGGCGCCAATGTACCCACCCCAAGAATGGATGTCACCACTTGCTAAGTAACCAAGGCCGTATTTTTACTAAAACAAACAACAGATTTTTGGAAGTTAATTTTCTGCCCCGATGCTTGCTCATACTTTTGGAGGATATCTCGCAACACACCCGCCTCATCTTCCTTAGCAACCGCAAATAGAAGACGGTCATCGGCAAAAAACAAATGCGACAATCGTGGACTACCCCGACAAATTGAAATCCCCGACAACTGGTTATCTGCCATAGCATGGGCGAGGAGCGCCGACATTCCTTCCGCACAAATAGTAAACAAATATGGCGAAAGCGGATCCCCTTGGCGGAGACCCCTTGTTGGGTGAAACATTCTTGAAGGCTTCCCATTAACAAGCACAGAAAAAAGATACTGTAGACACACAACTCATGAGTAGTTGCACAAACCGTTGTAGAAAGCCTAACTGGAGCATCATTTGATTAATAAATGGCCATTCCACTCGGTCATAAGCTTTACCCATATCAAGTTTCAACGCAAGACATCCATCTTTTCCCGCCCTCTTGTTCTTAAGAAAATGGAACACTTCAAATGCCACCAACGCATTATCGAAATCAAACGGCCTGGTATAAACGCACTCTGAGTGTCGGAAATAACAGAAGGCAGCACCTCTTTAAGACGATTGGCCAACACTTTTGCAATTATCTTATAAACAACACTACACAAACTAATTGGCCGAAATTCGGACATGAGCTTGGGATTCTTAATTTTAGGAATTAGCACAATGAAAGTATGATTAAGATATGAAATCTCATCAACCCCATTCAACACCCCAAGCACCGCAGAGCTCACACTAGGACCCACAACTTGCCAAAATTTTTGGAAAAATAAAGCAGGCTTACCATCGGGCCCGGGAGCCTTCATTGGATGCATTTGGAAAAGCGCATGGTGGACCTCAATTTCAGAAAAAGGTCTATTCAGTTGAGACGCACTACGAGCGGAAACTCTAGCCTGAATCAATTGCAAAACTGGGCCCATATTCAGTCCCTCACCCGCCGTAAATAACTGCTGAAAGTAATTCACAAAATTGTCCTCCACCACTCTTTGATCCTCCTGCCAGAGGCCAGTAGGATCAACAATCCTATCAATCTTCTTCTTCTTATGATGTTGGGTGGCCTTAGAATGAAAAAATGAAGTATTACGGTCCCCATCTTTTAACCAATTAGCTCGAGCACGTTGACCCCAAAAAATAGATTCCCATTCTAAAATCTCATCAATATCACAACGTAGGTTACACATTTCCGCGACATCGTCCGGAAAATTGGAACTCAGCGTAAGCAACCGCTGTAGGTGATCGGTTTTCTCCTTCAACTGCCGCTTGACACACCCAAACATATTACGTTCCCACCGTCGTAGCGAAGAGCTTACATGTGAAATAGTAGAGACCAAATTCCGAACATCCGCAGTAGAAGATGGCAGCCAATTATCGGCAACTACTTGCTCACAACTTGCATGTGGTAGCCACATAGCTTCGAACCGATACATGCGATGACCACTAGCATGAGATTGACGTTGTTCCTTAGCCCCACAAAGGCATTTTTGTTTTTCAATGGCGATATATTGAATGCATTGTTTAAATTTAAAATTCCACCCCATAGGGATCTTATCGTGTGCTTGAAGTAGCTTGAGAAACAATAATCAAAGTACCAAATAATTATTGTAAGAAATAAAAAGAATGCATATTCCTATCAATAAATAAATAAAAAGAATGGATATGCGACCAAACAAACTAAAAACTGATATAAACACTTTGTGTGGCCTTCAATTATCATTTACAAACTCGAGGAACAAATAATTAATAATAATTGGGAAAAAAAGAGAAAAAAGAAAGAAAATACACTAATATCAAATTAAATTTGATTTTTTTAATTTTTTTATTTTATGGTGTTGCAATTTTTCAAATTAAAATTTTATAATTTTATTTTAAGTTATTAATTTAAAGCTCTCTGAACTTTTGTTTTGAAAATTAAAATGTGAAATTTCTCCATTGAAAAGTAAAGGAAACATCCAGTGGAATGGGTAACGAATGACCCAAAACTTGAGCCCACAATGCAATGCCAGGCCGGCCCATACACCTCATCAAACTCCTGCATGAAAAACCCACCATTAAAATATTAAAATCTACTATGTATTTATTATTGTAAACAAATTCACACTTTATTAAAATTAATGCAGAGTATTATGGACATTTTATTTTTAAATTTTGTAAGTCTATAATAAAGAAAAGAACACATTTGTGAATTAAAACTAAATAACTATAATAACAAATTTAGTATTTAGAATTTAGAATCTTTAAATGCATCAAAAATGTTGAGTTGGTATTATCACTATATCAAAAGGAATGCAATATTAACAATTTTTTTGTAATTTTTTTGGGTTCGTAAGGTTACTGATTATATTATTATTAAGAGCAAATTATAAACATAATTCTTGTAAATTGCCTCGTGTCAAATTTGGTTTTTGTATTTTTAATTGCTACAATTTTATTTTTTATTTTTTCACAGTGCATCAAGTTAAAACAAATGGTAATATCTATATAAATTGAACAGAAATCAAGAACAAAATAATTCATTTAAAGGGGAATGACATATTTCAAATTGAAATACCAATCTCTAAATCACTCTTAGAAGTATAAATAAATTATTTTGTCCCTTGATTTTAATTTATTTTTTGAAGGGGCGTTACCAATTGAATTAAATTCACACAATCCAAAAGTTTTAAGTGTAAAATTAATATAATTAAAATTATAAAAATTAAATTAACACAAGAAATAAACCATATGATTGCCCTATTATTAGTTTATCGCATCTGATAGTAAAAAAAAAATGATTGGCTAAATGTATTGCAATGGGCACGTGGGATAATCAATAATTATGATTCCAACGAATCCAACTGAACAATTATTAAGTATTTTTTCAGTAATTTTTAATTAATATTTTTTGTCATTTTTTAAAATATCAACACAAAAATAATAAATTGTACTGTCTAAACTAATGACTATCAAATTAAAGCAATACATCGTTTTGATCCAGAAACTAACAAATAATTTCTCTAACCTAACCATGTTATTCAGTCTACAATTAGTTTAGACTATTATAATTTATAAATATGATTTAATTAATAAGTAAAAGAGAGACATTAATTAGATGGCGAAAAATGGTAAATTAGGGATCCAGACTAACGATTCTAGATTTGTCTAAAAAATGAGAGTATGTAATAGAGATTGAAAATATATATTATAAGATACATACATAAAATGAATCTGAATCACATATTTATATTTTTAAATAAATTTTAAATTAAATTTTTAAATTTATAGTATTATTGGACAAGAAATCATCGTTGTGTTGAGAGATCTTCTATCAGGGACATGTGTTGCCCAGATTCTTCTGGTCACCCAACATTTCCATGTGCAACGTGCACAAATCAGAGAGAGAGAGAGAGAGTCCCATGGACAAAAATTCAAAGATCTTCTCTAGACTTGTAGTTATTGTCTTCTCCAACCTTATGGAGTCCCAATGACTGAAAATTGAATCAATCCAGAAGGAAAATTCAAAAAGAAAAAGGCAAGAAAATAAATTGCGTTGTAAACTATTTGTCCACCCAGAAAGCTACATTAGGCTATTTACAATAAGGTAAACTACTAATAGGTTATAATAGTTGAATTTAATTCCCATCAAGTCTTATTAAAAATAAGTCTTGGTAAAATTATCGATAAAAATAATTTTTTTGTTACAATTTTTTATGTATCTAAAAATTGACAATTAGTGACTTTTTTTATCATGATTTTTATAAATTGTCGCTAAATCTTGTAATTAGTGACATTTTTTTATGACATTTTTTTTTCATAAGACCTATTAGACAATAAGTCTACTTATTATGACCTAGCCATAAGTACCCTTTTATGATTTTACAAACCCAAAAAAAAAATTAAAAAATCATTCACAAATATACTTATTGACTAACGAACATTTTCTTTTTATAATAATTTTTAAATATTTTCTGGAGTACATAAAATTAGCCATACAGTTTTTCTTTAAAAAAAAAAAAAAAAAACATGAATAAAGCTTCTCTAATCCTTTTTTAGGGTACCAATTTGGAGCCAGGGAAAATCCCACAGAACTTAAAAATAAACAAGCATAGAACTACAAATTGTGTATAGATTAAGAATTTAAGTTGAGAGTTGTGGGAAAAAAAATGAAAAGAAACAAAAAAGTGAGAGAAAAAAAAAATTTAACATATATTTTATTTATTTTTTTGTTTCTTTTTTCTTCTCCTTCACAAATTCTTATTAAACTCACCTTCTTGGGGTTGTAGGCAATGTGTTTGGAGCTGAACTTCTCCAAACTATCGTAAGTCCTTCTTGCACATCTAAATGCATGCACCTGCATCAACCCTGGCATGTCTGTAACCAATACCTTCACCTGCAGAAATGCCGCCGCCACCGCTGCCGCCACCTCCACATTATTTTCGACATGTGACACCGATTTCCTTCCCTCAATGGAGAACACTGATTTTCTTGCCTCAACCACCACCTCTCCTCCACCCTCCTCCTCCACCACCAACCTCCGGCGCCCACCACCCTCTTTTTCTCTATAAGTCTTCGATCTCCTTAGACCCCAATGATTGCGTGATGCCGCCTTTTTCATGGTCGCCGGAGGCGAATTGGCCTCAGGATTTTGGGCTAGCTTGTAAACATACATTACTCCCTTCTTTTGGGGTTCCATAGCATGGACTCAAACTTTGGTGGGATAGGTGTTGTATAGTTAGTTTGTGGGGGGTGGGGTTCATTACAATTTGGAAGAGTATTGGTATAAAGAGAATACTGCTCAAGCTGCTCAAGATCTCAAGACTTAGACATTGTGTAGCCATTACTTTTGTAACTGTTTTCTGTTCCAACTCAGGTTGAGTTAGCTTTTCTAATTCAGGTTGAGTTAGCTTTGAGTCGGTTAGTGGTCTAGTTAGTGCAAGGGCAAGCTGTACTAGATATATACATTTGTCTTCCTGCTGTAATTCTTTAATAAAAGGAAAATAGTTGGTTTCTCTATATGGTATCAGAGCTCATATGCTCCCACGAGCTTCGATTCTCTCTCATTGCTGAGTTACCTTCAAACCTCTTTCCCACTTTATCTTCCACTGTTGATTCTTCATTACCTTCAAATCTGACTCTCTTGATTTCTAATCTCAGTTCGTTTGTCACTGTCAAACTTGATTCCACAAATTTTTTGATTTGGAAAAATCAATTTCACAACATTCTTAGGGCTACGAATTTGCTAGGGTTTGTTGATGGATCTTCATTGTGTCCAGAAATTAAGGCTCAAGATGCCACTGGAAAGGAGGTCTTCAATCTGGAGTATCTTCGTTGGCAATCAATCGATGCGCACCTTCTCAGCTGTATTACTGCTACGTTATCTCCCTCGATTTTTTCATCTGTTCTCCATCTCCATTCTTGCGCAGAAATCTGGATAGCTCTGGATAAACGGTTTACGTCTCTTTCACGCTCTCATATCCACCAATTGAAGAACAAATTGAACTCTATTCGCAAGAAATCAGATTCAATGGAGCACTACTTGCATCGGATTAAGGAAATTGTTGATCAATTGCATCTGGCATCTGCTTCGATTGATGATGAGGATATTGTTTTGATTGCCCTAAACGGTTTGCCCTCTGAATATGATTCCTTCAAAACGGCAATCCGAGCTCGTTCTGAGAGTATTTCGATGGAGGAATTATCTGCCTTGCTCTGCTCTGAGGCAATTCATGTTGAGAGCAAGGTCACTTCCTCTGATCTTACTGTGGCTTATGCTGCGTTCAAAGGTTCTTCGCCAAAGTCATTTTCTCCATCTACTCGTGGACGTTTTGCTTCCACTCAGAGGGGCAGAGGTTCTTCTTATCGTAGTGAATCGCGCTTCTATAAGCCTGGTCGTGGTTCCTTCCGTGGCAGATCTCCCAATCATGGCCGTGCTTCCTCTGGTTCTTCTTGTCAAATTTGTGGCAAAACTGGTCATAGTGCCTTTGACTGTTGGCATCGGCTTGATCCTGATTATCAACCTCCTGATTTCTCATTCACCACTTCACAGTCACAGGGGCACGGGTTATCCTCCACTGCATCACAAGTACAGGGGCCCGGTTCTAGAGCTTTTGTGTCTACATCTAAGCATGAACATGGTTCTTCGTCACAGTCTCCTATCTCTCTGTGGTTTCTTGATTCTGCAGCTACAGACAATATTACGAATGATCTCACCAATCTGAGTGTCTACCATCCTTACTCAGGCCATGAGCATGTGACTATGGGTAATGGTTCCTCTATTCCTATTCACCATACTGGTAAAGGAATCCTTCCTACACCTCCTATTTCATTTAAATTGAATTCTCTTTTGCATGTTCCCTCCATCTCTTCTAACCTTGTGTCTGTTCATCATTTCACTAAAGATAATCACTGCACTATTACCTTTGATCATGATGCTTTTATTGTTCAGGACAAACACACGAAAGCTATACTTCATAAAGGCTTCCATGTCAATGGTCTGTACCAGTTTGCTTTTCCTCCAGCTTTGTCTACTCCTCATGCGCTTCTCAGCACTACTTCATTTGTCTCCGCCTCTGTTTGGCATCACAGATTGGGGCATCCGTCTTCTCTCAAATTTCAACATTTGCATTCTCATGTGCCTACTAAGCCTCTTACACATTGTATTTCTTGTTCTGTTTCTAAAAGTCATAGGCTTCCATTTCAACTTTCTTCTTCTACTGTTAATAAACCACTGTCCTTAATACACGGTGATGTCTGGGGCCCTTTTACCCCATCTGTATCTGGTTTTCGATTCTATGTTTTGTTCATTGATGAATATAGCAAATTTACCTGGCTTTTTTCTTTACATTACAAGAGTGAGGTCTTCTCCAAATTTGTTGCTTTTAAAGCTTTTGTGGAAAAACAATTTGGCTTTCCTCTCACTGTGCTTCGCACAGATGGTGGTGGTGAATATTTTAGTAATAAAATGGCTGATTTTCTTCTTACTGTGGACGTCCCCGAACGCATCCCGGGGCGAGGAGTGCGAATCCCCCCCCCCCCCGGTCTTGGTTCGATATTGGGTCTACTACAGTTCGAAGGACTCAAATGTCACGGTTCCAAATCTTAAACCAAAGAGTCCAAATCCGACAAATCGTTTTGAAAACAGATTTTTTTGAAAGAAGTGCCAAACATGGACTGCTTTGCCAGATACAGAGTCGCCACCTAAATATTTTATTTTTGGGAAATTTAGGAAACCCTGACTCGGTGCCAAAAGGTCACGTGTCCGTCATCACCAAAGTTACCTCGGCTCGGGAACTTGGGTACGATTGGGGAAGGTCACTTCGTGAGCACCCCCGCTCGCCCGGTCAAAGACCGGCCTCTACTAACCATGATATCTTATTTTGAAAACATTGTATGTTCTTATTCCGGTTATTAGCCTAGGTTACTATGTGATGCGCACAGCATACAAGTATAGACTGAGTCGCCTGAATTGGAACAAAACATTTCATGTTTGTTTGGAAGATGGTTTGCTACCCGCAGGTAGGCTTAAGATGCAGATTTTGCCACCCTCAGGTGGGCTTAGAAAATATGGTGTTGCCACAATCTAGTGGGCTTAAAACAAACAATCAATGCATTATTCCAATTCAGATAACCCAACCTTCACCCACAGGCATTCAGGCAGTTATATCACATAAGCAATTAGCCTCATGGCAAGCATGCTATCATGGCAGTCACTCACACACATGCAAGGATGCTAAAGCATAAAAACTCACCGAGTACTCCAAGCCAAAACAGAAACTACATTAGAAATCATGCATGATCCTAAGTATGCTGAATTGCCTAATGCAACACATACAAAAATGCAAATTATAGCAGGCTCGGCTATTCTAAACATGGCATATGGAATGCTACAACTAACACGTATTCAATTTGGAATTGAAATACAAATGCAGTTTGTATGATGCGCCGAGCCCGGTGCATGCAAAACAGATGAATGATGCAAACATGCTGTCATACTGTATGCTAATTGAAATATGCCCTAATCTAACCATCATAAGCGGGTAAATAAAAGGGAAGAAAGACGTGGGGTTGGAAGACATACATCACACTCACCCACACTTATTACAATTTTGCCCTCGCGCAGAGGGTCCGAAAGAATATACAGTCCCAAATGAAAGAATAATACAGTCCAAATATTACAGTCCGAATAACATACAAATTTCTAATTAATTAACAAATTAACTAAGAAAACTGTAAACTGGCATGCAAGCCAGGGACTGCCTTGCTTCTGATGAACGATGTATGTTTGGGCTGATTTTGCGCGGAAATCCACGGCGATGCCCCAATTAGCCTCTGTTTCGCAATGTTCCTTGAAAAGCGTGCCAGGTCTCGGAAGACTGCTGATTCTTCATATGCTACAACAGAGAGCAAGAAAAGGGGCATAGCAATGTATTTCACAGATATATGCATGCCTCGATCCTCGTGCCACCAATCACGCATATCGATGCATGATGGCCGAGGAGCCGAATTGCACAACTCAATATAGGATGAATGCATATGAATGCTACAATAAAACCTAACTCCATCATGGATAATCCGGAGTGTCGGTGACTTGGGAATTGAGACACATTCCGTCACTCGGAGTACGAAACGCACCTCGTTTCCCGTGCCCGGGCTAACTCCTATCCCGAACACAATGCAATATGCATGATATGTATGAAATGCAACTAAGATATAATCCTAACGTACACAATGCTTATGAAAATGAGATGTCTCGGAATGCGTGCACAAGGGCACGCAAACCGAGGAAATGATCCTAAGGCATAAAATGGCATACGCAATGCAATTGGACTTACACTAATATGAATGGACCTCAGCCACACTCACAAAAGAGGTCGTCGGATGAAAGTGAAGTGTCTCGAAATGCGTGCACACGGGCACGCAAACCGAGGCAATGGCATACGGAATGCAATGAGACTAAAATAGCATACAGAATGCAAAATGGACTTACACTAACATGAGTGGACCTCAGCCACACTCACATAAGAGGCCGTGAGATGAAAAATGAGATGCCTCGAAATGCGTGCACACGGGCACGCAAACCGAGGCAATGGCATACACGACGCAATGAGACTAAAATAGCATACAGAATGCAAAATGGACTTACACTAACATGAGTGGACCTCAGCCACACTCACATAAGAGGCCGTGAGATGAAAAATGAAGTGCCTCGAAATGCGTGCACACGGGCACGCAAACCGAGGCAATGGCATACGGAATGCAATGACATGGAAAATGATATGCAAACATGCGAATGGAATTTCAGCACTGAAATATGGGGGAAAACAGTCCCGAAAGATGGCGAAATGACACCAAATGCAAGGAATGGTCCCGAAATGCGAATTTAGGCACCCGAAATAGCCTATAGCTATGCAATGCATGCACAATATGGACATGGAATGAAAATACAGTAGCAAGGCAGCCCCAAAAAAAGCATTTTTCAGTCTAAAACATGGCCAAACAGCAAGCATAGATAGGGCAACAATGGCATGCAAAAATAGGGGCCAAGGGAGGGGTATTGAAGTAGATGGTAAATGCAAAGCCCAAACAACAAAATACCCTTCTACAACACTGAAGAGGGGCCAAAAATATGAACATTTACAGTTTATGACAGCCCCAAAATCAGTATACAAATGTGCTCAAAATGTCATGCAAGATGAGGCTCAAAAGAGGCTATAACATGAGGTATACAAAATAAACACCAAACAGCCAAAGACCCTTAATAAAATATGCCAAGAAGGTCAAAATATGGCCATTTTCAGTCCTGATCATGGTCCAAAAATAGAAGCAAAATGGACTAACAAAGCATGCAAAAATGGGGGCCAAAGAGGGGTATAATGGCAAGTACAACATGGAGGCCCCCAACAGTATCTATCCCTTCTACAATGTTGTAGAGGGACCCAAAATAAGCCTACTCACAGTTCATGGCACACTCCAAAACAATTTACATATAGGCCAAACAAATCATGCAAATTTACGGTAAATAGGAGGGATTATGAAGTAAATGCAAGATAGGGGGCCCAAAAAGGGTTGATCCCTTCTTCAATGTTGAAGATGGGCTCAAAATAGGCCCACTTACAGTTTACATTATGCTCGAAAACAGATCACACATAGGCTAGAAATTTTATGCAAAAATGTGACATACCAAGGGGTATTGAAGCAAGTACCAAATGGGGAGCTCAAACAGGGTTGAGCCCTTGAACAAACATGAATAATGGCCCAAAAAAGGCCTAGTTTCAGTTACGGTCGGTGCCCAAAACAGTAAGCAAATAGGGCTAAGAAATGGGACAAAAAAGTACTACAAAGAGGGGAAATGTGAACTTACCCTTGAAGACTATTCTTTGTTGCCTTTTGGACCAAGGAATGTTGCCTCTAAGCCTCTGAAAAACCTCTCCTTGCTGCTCGAATGGAGTGGTGATGGTGGTGCTTGATGGTAGTGAAGAAATGGAGCCAAAACTTGAGAAAAATGAGAAGAATAGAGAGAGATATGTGTCTCTATGCTTGAGAGCAAATTTTCCAACCTTGAGGGAGAGCTAGAGCTGCTGTTGTGTGTAAGGATGGAGGGGAGAGGGGGAGGCCAAGTGTGTAGCTTAAGGGATTAAGTTCCCTTCTATACAAAAAGTCCCCCGAAATCAGATATTTTGGGGGAAACAGCTATACAGCTGTAAGGCACACCTCCCAAGGAGCATGGCCGGCTGGGTGTTTTTGCTGCAGGTGGCCAGTCGGCCACCCCCTATGGCCGGCCGGCTAGGGGTCAAAAGGTTCAAGCTGATTTTCTGGCCGGCCACCAGAGAAAGGTGTCCTCCCATGTGCCCTCAACACAGCCATGTAGTTCAAAATTGGCAACTCTAAAACAGGAGAGAGAACAAGCCATTTTTAGGAGGGGTTCAAAAGGGTCAGGTGGAATTTCTGGCCGGCCATGTGATATTAGGGTCCTCCCATGTGTGTACAACACAAATATGTGGTTTGGGGTTGAAGAAGGTGGCCCTAGGGTGGTCAACATTGGCTCGGAAGTGAGAAAAACAGGCGTCGGAGGGCGCCGGAGGAGCATAACTGGTTGCTGAGACAATTGATGGCCTCCCACCCTTCAGTGACCTTCCTGGTGATAAAACAGAGGTACCTGCCAAAAATGAACAAAAACCGATGCAAAACGAATGCTCGGGGGCCAAAACACGCAGTTCGGGGTCCCGAAAATAGACCGTTAAGCACCGAAAGTGGCATTCGACCACGAAGTGGGTCTCTCAGGCCCCAGTGTCCCTCGAAAGGGAGTAAATGAGATGCATGCCAAAAACCGGAGGAATCGGAGATGGTTAGACGGTCCCGAACCGAGGCACACGGCCTGACGGCTCCGAAAACCGGGAACCGGGCTCCGAAATGGGCAAAATGGCCTACGGCCACGAAATGTAGCCCACGGCCACTGAGAGATGGTCTACTGGACCTCTCCCTCCCCTCAGGAAGAAAAACAGAGAAAACCGAGTCTGGTTCGCAAACCGAGGCAAGGTACAAAAGAGGGTTCGGAAGTCCGGAGGTAAGGCTCACGGCCGTGACTCTGAGACTTCTGAACGAGCACAAAATGCAACATCACCGAGCGCTCAATCGGTGACGTCTGAGTCTTAAGGTCGGTCAAAAATGGGGTGTCTACACTTACACATGGCATTCTTCATCAGTCTACTTGTCCTCACACTCCATCCCAAAATAGAGTCGCTGAACGCAAACATAGGCATTTAACTGAGACTGCCACTGCTCTTTTACATCATTCTTCCCTTCCTCTTGAGTTTTGGTTTGATGCTTTAGCCACTTCTACCTATCTTATTAATCGCTTACCTAGCACTTCGCTTGCTCATTCCACTCCTTTTGACATGCTTTATCATCGTCCTCCTGATTATAATTTCTTAAAAGTGTTTGGGTGTTTGTGTTTTCCTTGGCTTAAACCATATTTTCCATCTAAACTAACTCCTAAATCACTTCCCTGTGTGTTCCTGGGTTATCATCCTTCTATTAAGGGGTATCGCTGTTTGGATCTATCTACCGGTCGTATTTATATATCTCGTCATGTTGTCTTTCATGAAACTGTGTTTCCTTTTCAGAAATCCGAATCTTCTTCTTTATCTGTTTCCACTCCTAGTTCTTCTTCTTTTTTTTCTTGGTCCTCTCCTTCTCCTGTTCCCATTTCAGCCACTGTTTCTCCTCCAGCTTCTGTTGCTCCTGTCCTTGACAATCCTGCAGCACCGTCTCGGGCTACCTCTTCTCACTCTTCTCTTTTACCTTCCCCTGCAGGTTCTGTCCCTGCTTCTCCTGTTATTTCTCCTCTTGGTATTCCTATTAACAATATTTCTATTCATTTGCCTCCCTTGTCTTCTTCTCCATCCTTGCCAAATATTCATCCTATGCAAACCCGGTCCAAAACTCTTGCCTCCACTTGTCTCTTATCTGCTTCTTCCCTGTCTTCTTCTTCTTCTTTGTCTGATATTGAACCTGTTTCTCACAAGGTTGCTCTTACCAGTCCTCTTTGGACCCAAGCCATGAAAGATGAGTTTTCTGCCTTACAAAAACAAGGTACTTGGTCATTGGTTCCTCTTCCACCTCACAAGAATGTCATTGGCTACAAGTGGGTCTTTCGCATCAAACGCAATTCTGATGGTTCCATTGCCCGACACAAGGCTCGTTTGGTTGCTAAGGGTTATTTACAAGAAGAGGGTCTTGATTTTCATGAAACCTTTAGTCCAGTTGCCAAGCAACCTACCATTCGGATTTTTCTTTGTATGGCTCTTCATCATCAGTGGCCTCTCAAACAGTTAGACATCTCTAATGCCTTTTTACATGGCCGATTAGATGAAGAAGTGTTTATGCTTCAACCTCCTGGCTTTGAGGATGCTTCTCTTCCTTCTCATGTTTGTCGGCTTCATAAGGCTCTCTATGGCTTGAAACAAGCCCCCCGCGCTTGGTATTCTACTTTTAGCTCTTTTTTGTTGTCTCACGGTTTTGTCAATAGCAAATGTGATACATCTCTCTTTGTTCATCACACTGCTGGTTCTGTTACTTATCTCTTGGTCTATGTTGATGACATTTTGCTCACCGGCAACAATCCCACTCAGCTTCAGTCTCTTATTGATCAAATGCATCTTGCTTTCTCTATGAAGGAGCTTGGTGATCTTTCTTACTTTCTTGGGATTGCTGTTCACTCTTCTTCTCAGGGGTATTTTCTTTCCCAGCAAACATATGCTTCTGAGATTCTAGTCAAGGCTGGTATGCAATCTTGTAAGCCTTGTTCCACTCCTGTTGCTGTCAAGTCTCCTGTGTCTCCTAGTGATTCTTTGCCCTTCTCTCAGCCGTCTCTTTACCGCAGCCTTGTTGGTGCATTGCAATACTTGACTATCACCAGACCCGATTTATCCTATGCTGTCAATCATGCTTGTCAACACATGCATGCCCCTTCTCTTGGTCATTTTGCTGCTCTTAAGCGTCTTCTTCGGTTTGTGAAAGGCACTCTCTCTCATGGTCTCTCCTTTTCTCCTGGGTCTTTCTCTTTACAGGCTTATTCGGATTCCAATTGGGCTGGTGACCTTCAGGATCGCAAATCCACCTCCGGCTATTGTGTTTTTCTTGGGTCGAATCTCATTTCTTGGTCTTCCAAAAAGCAACCCACTGTGTCCCGTAGTTCTACTGAGGCCGAGTATCGCTCTCTTACTAATACCACTGCTGAGCTTACTTGGTTGACTATGTTGCTTGCTGAGTTTGGTATTCCTCAGTCCTCTTCTCCTACTCTTTACTGTGATAATCTCTCTGCTCTTTCTCTTGCCACCAATCCCGTGTTTCACTCTCGCTCTAAACACATCGAAATTGATTGTCACTTCATTCGCGACAAAGTTGCTGTCAAGCTTATTCATCTCAGATATGTTCCTACTGAAGCCCAGGTTGCTGATATCTTCACTAAGCCCTTGTCTGCGTCTCGTTTTCACACTCTTGCTGCCAAACTCATGGTCTTTCCTTCGCCCATTTGTTTGCGGGGGACTAAAGAGAATACTGCTCAAGCTGCTCAAGATCTCAAGACTTAGACATTGTGTAGCCATTACTTTTGTAACTGTTTTCTGTTCCAACTCAGGTTGAGTTAGCTTTTCTAATTCAGGTTGAGTTAGCTTTGAGTCGGTTAGTGGTCTAGTTAGTGCAAGGGCAAGCTGTACTAGATATATACATTTGTCTTCCTGCTGTAATTCTTTAATAAAAGGAAAATAGTTGGTTTCTCTATATGGTATACCAATAAAATTTGTATGTAAAATTAATAAATATTATTAAATTTGTTTCAGTTTTAATTCAGTTTTTATGTGTATTCATGTAATAAATGTCATGTATTTATGTAGGGTTGCATTATTCTGCCTAAGTTTTTTTTTTTTTTTTTTTAAGTATAAAATTTATTTATTTTAATGCTCTTATGTTGAAATTATGAGTACAGTACAATTAAGTTAATGACAATAATCTAAGTAATATATACAAATAAAAATATATATAAATGATGTGACGCAGTTGCTGTCCTATTATTTTAAAATAAAAATCCATCATAATCAAGAATTTCATTTTTATATAAATTTTTTGAAACAATAACATTTTTATATTGGCCCAATAGATTATCAATAAGGAGAAAAAAATAACAAAAATAAAATCTTAAATTTTTTTTATGCATTTTAAATTAGTTTTGAATAAAAAAATAATGGGTGCTGCTATTCTCACTCCACTCTATTTCAAATATATTCATTTATTTGTCCTTATTATACATAGTTACCTTAATACCGTTTCATACAAAATATATTTTTTGAAAAAATTAAAATTTTAAGGGTATTAATATAATTATGTATAATAAGAAAAAAAGAATGAAGTATATTTAGAGTAGAGTATAATAGAGTGAGAATAGCGACTTTCAAAAAAATTTATACATTTAATATACCCTTTAGATGTGTATCAAAATTAATAGTAGGCTTTTGGATCATCATTACAAAGTGTGTTTGGTTTGAGTTTTTTGAATTAAGTTTTTTGAAAATTGAATTTTTTGGTTTTCGTGTTTTTTTTGTTTTTAGTGAATATTTTTTAAATTTTAAATATTTTTTTACTTTTTTAATGCACCTTACTTAGATGTATTTAAAAAGTAAAAAAATTTATGAAAAAATATTTTTAAAAATTAATAAATATATAAAAATACAAAAAATATACTAAATTCTCATATTTTTTTTTATATTTTTGGTATTTAGTGAATTTTTAAAAGGTTTTTTCAAATTTTTTTTACTTTTTAGGTATATGTATATTAGGTATGTTTAAAAATTTTAAAAATTGCTCAAAATATTAAAAAAAATCAGTAAAAATAAAAAAATACGAAAAATAAAATAATAGAATTTTTTGAAAAGTACTTTGGAAAAATGATAACCAAGCATGATTAGAAAGTGGGTAAGAATAGTTTAAGGATCAAACCATGTGTCTTGGACTTTGATCGTGGATATATGCATTGTTTAGGGAAATTTGTAATTGAATGTATTTTTGTCCTTCATTCAATTAATGATGGGTTCTTGTGATTATTATAGTGTTTAAGTTATAGGGTATGTTTGTCCTAATGGACAGCCAGCACACACTGACCCATACTCTCTCTCCCACCGCCTTTGCCCTTGTTATTGTTTGGGTGCAATAAGGATTAGTTCAATTAAAAAAATTAAAATTTAGTTAAATATTTTTTTAGAGTTTAAACTTTTTTAATTAAATATTTTTTTAGAGTTTAAACTTACTTTTGAAAGTGTGAGGGCAAATAAAGTCAAGTTGAAAGTTGGCTTTGAACAATTGAGATCTAAACAATTCTTTAACTTATTCAAACTTATCCAAGTACGTGAACAAAGAGCAGGAGAGAGTGAATAGCAGATTTAATTCAAATAGAAGATTTAATTCTCTCCAATCCTTTCTTTGTCCTCTAAAATGGAGGAGAAAGAGTTAGTTGTGCGGTAATTTGTACAAAAGTTTTTTTTTTGGTTTGTTTTTTTTTAAATCTATTGGTGGCCAAGGGTAGTGTACATGATTCTAGCCAATTATGTATGAATCCATTATGTGAGTGAGATTATGGCTCTTAAAGTCGGGTGAATATACATGATGGTTGTGTAAAAGAAAATATTTGAGAACCCCCTATCTTGGAAGACTTCCATGACCCTCAAATGATTGTGATTGGTCATGTGTGTTTTTTTCTTTTTCTTTTTTTTCTTATCTCTCTGACACGTGTGCGTGGGGGTCGTGGGTGTGGGGTGTTTGTGGGGGTCTATATCATTTATGTTGTGTAAATTAGGATCTAATGTGTGAGAAACGAGAGGGTCCAATTAATCAAGTTATAAGATCAGATTAAAGATTATAAAAGTTTATATTTGTAAGAAATAAGATGATAAATCACTAGTTCAATAATTTTACATGCAACTCGATTACTATTGACATACAACCTCATAATAGAAGAAAAATAAATACCACCACAAAAGATATCAAACTCTTCTTTATAAATTGTTAACCTCAAGATTTCACAACACAAAGCCACTAGGTTAAATGCCATGGTTTAACTTGTGATTCCTCAATAACATTGATTTCACATTAATTTGAATAGTTTGGGAAATTGGGGTTACTTAGATGGGCTATGATGCGACAACTTTGATTTCACATTCATTTGAATAGTTTGGGAAATAGGGGTTACTTAGAAGAGAAAAGTTAGGGATCATGAAAAATTTATCATGAAAATGATCATGAAAAATTTATGATTCTTGGATTACCTTGATTAGTGTGTGGTGATTTATTCTAAATGTAATCTAAAGGTCACAAAGCTTTCATGATACCTAGCATTACTGTACTTAGATCGGCCATGATGCAAAATGAGTCCATTGCATTTTCATGTTGTGGCAATCAGTAAGAATTAATTACAAATATACAAAACAATTAAAACAAGCTCAAATAATTTGGAAAGAAATAAATAATTAGATACAACTCTCATAATGAAAGGCATATGTTTCAAACATAGCTGTGGTTGGGGTGGACACCATCCCACTAGTCCACTCAGTTCAACCCTTCAGGAATTGGGAATGATATTTTGGTCCGAGGGATCTGGTTAGACAAATATTTTAAACCTATTTAACTTTTGAGTTGGGCTTAGGATTTAGAGTTGTAGCATGTGCCAAAACTAACAGAATTATTTTATATTTTATATTATTTATTTGTGAAATATAATGAAAATTTATGAACTCTATAATTGTATTTTCTTTCTGATTAGACTTGAAATAATCATATAGGCTTAATGTTTGAGTTGAGTTGAATTGAATTGAGTTTAAACAGTTATAAAATCTCTTATTAGATTGTTCAAAATCAACTCTTAGCATACAATGGGGTAATTAGAGTTTACTGTATAAAATTTTGATTTGCAATTTTGATTTATTTATTTATTGAGTAGCCAAATTGTTATATATTAGTTATCTTATTGTGGGTGTTGATTTTTTACCACAAAACTAAACGGAAAACTCAGCTGGAGAGTACCGGCAGAATAGATTAAACCCAACAACCTGTACAAGAATATGAGAATCCGGCGGTGGTTCATCCACCGAGGGGCACTCCGACGATCAAGTCAATAATCTCTCAAAGCTATATATTCAAGGATTTAACTCACAATTCATTGCTCACAATATATCACATATACATGAGACACACAGGGTGCCCTGATCTCTAATCCCTTTAAAAGCCTTACTTCAATGGAGCTAGATAAGGATAAACTCCTTAGGAGCTTTATCCTTATCCAAACTAGATCTCTCTTTCATCTAGGATTCTTATCGCACATCCGCTTATCTCAAATTCCAAGATCTCCCCAAATAATCTCGACCTGGCCGAGATCATCTCGGCAACGTGATCAGGCCACGTGGCACCTCGGCGACACTTCGACGTCACCTTAGCCCCATATTGTTATTCAAAAAAATACTTCCCCACACTTATGTATACAGTAGCGACAAAGGATTCTCTATTTCTAATATTTTATTTAGTTTTTTTATATATTTTTAATTATTAAATTATGTGTCAAAATTCACATGATTTGCATAATTTAATAATTAAAAAAATAAAATAAAATAAAACATTTGAATACAATAATCCAACTCAAAACTTAGGCCTTGGTTGGGAATGTGAGATTTTATTTATTTATTTATTTATTTATTAAAAAAATTACTATAAGTGTTCACATCATTTTTTATAAATTTTTTTATATAATTTTTTTTTAAAAGTCAAAAATTATTAAAATTATCAATTTTCAAACACTCCTTAACATGATAAAAAGTTCACGAAAACACATATTGACAAAAAAACAAAAGAAAACAAGAAACAAAACAAAACAGATCAAGAAAGGTATCGTTCAAGTTGGGAAATTTACCACTTGACCTTTTTTTCATTTCAACCTTCTTGTGCAAATGAAAAACTCACAACACACACAACACATGCACATACTCAAAACACTTAATAATTTGATCTAAACCGTCAATTTATATCATTAGATAGGGAAAATACTCTTCATATATTCATGCCAATGAACGGTAGAGATGCCATTGATCTCTATACAACTTGTCTAATTTGCTGCTGCTGCACACTGCAACTGATTCTAGAGCACGATCGGACGGTGTCTCTGGCCAGTGGCACCACAGGAAGGTTGTCACAGTTGCAAATTTCAATCATCGAGCCATCGGGATCATGGAAGAATAGTTGATCAACGTAGATTCCACCCTCCTCTACCCTGTTCTTCAAGTACTCTATCTCCATCTCCTTCAGTTTTTTCTCCACTGCTCCCATGCTCTCACACTGTACACCAAGGTCAATTTTGTCATTTCAAACATAATATATACATAGTGGTTTTTTTTTTTACTGTGCCAAACCCACCTGATTTAAAACATTTTAATTTATTTTCCAAAGTTAAAGTAATTTCATCAATAAGTGTGAAGTTATGTTTCGAAAACCCCATTTAACACATTTTGAGGTAGTATTTTTAAAACTTGTATATTTAATGAGTTTTTTTTTTTTTTTTTTCCCCATTCCAAACATAACATATATTTATTGAGTTTTTTGCGTTTTTTTCCAAATTCATATGATTTAAAATCTTATTTCATATATAGAGTAGTTTTCAATTTATTTCCCAAATTCTACTATTTTTATGAATTGTTTATTTTTTATTTTTTATTTTACACATTAAATGTTTTAAAAAAGCAATACTTTCGAGTTTTAAAAAAAAAAAAAAAAAAAAAAAAAAAGTTAAAAATTACATGAGCTCAAATGGCTTGCCGAACTTAGAGGGTATTGTCGGGCGTTTAAATTGTGTCATCTCAATATTTTGTATAAATCAATGATGTATAAAATTTGTTTACTCATTAATCTATTAAATATTGAGTCAGATTTTATACTTAAATCTAATATTGAGTTTGTATGTATGTAAATAAAATTTAAATCATTAATTTAGATAAAAAAAAAAAAATACTGACGTGGGCTGGACGTCCAGTTCAGGCAGCTCATCCCTTCATGAAATACAATTTCAAACCACTAGATTTGATAAATAATAATAAATAAATAAATAAAACAAAACTTGTTCTTGTAAATGCATAATTTGCATGAACTTAAGAATGTGTGTGAGAAAACAGAGAAGGATGCATAATTCTATTTTCATATTACAATCATACTCATTTGCACACAAAACACACATGTTTGTGAAGAGCGCGCACACACTCACTTTCTATGACTACGCATTTGATTAAGTATGTATATGGTACAATTATTTTACTTGCACGGAACGACTAAAAAAAATTTACTTACACTAAGATTAATTAGAAAATCAGATATAACATTCTCATATAAGTATAGTTCTCAAAAAAAATAAAAATAAATAAATAATAAACAAACTAAACTGATCTCATATGAGAGGTTAATAGCCCTGTTTGGTAGAGTTGTGGGAAAGTGATTATAACTTATAGCCTAACAGCTTATAGTTTATAACTGTGAACATAAGCTGATTTTTGACTTATAAATTAAGCTTCTCCTCCCCCACTCAAAGAATAAGTTGATTTTTGACTTATAAAAAACTATAAGCTGTTATGTTAAGCTGAACCAAATACATCAAAATAACTTAAATTAAGCTAAAAGCTGAAATAAACTGGAAATAAGCCCTACCAAACAAGGCTAATGTCTATGTAAATTTTTTCAAATAGACATATGTTACTACTGTCTTTTCTATTATTGGGGCGTGTAGGCAACTAAAAATTTATTTTACATTTTTAGCAGAAAAAATATGAAAACAAGTACTACAATTTAATATATATATATATATATAAATAAAAATAAAAATAAAAATAAAAACAGGGAACAAACTTAGTAATTTAAAAATATTTTTTATTATTACTCAATTATAAGAGAATTTCCGAAAGTTGAGAGACGGTAGCACAGCCGCCCCTTATCTATCCTTGTTCACACATGTATGTAGTTTTAGGCCTTGTTTGGGAAGACTAAATAAGTGTACTTTTTGTCTTTTTGGACAAAAAAATTGAGGTTGAAAATATGGATGTTTGGGTTAACTTTTTGACTTTTTATGGAAAAATGTGTAATAAAAAATTGTGAAAATTGGTTTTTAGAGGAAAATTTGAATTGGGAGTTGTGCAGCCGTAATTGTTGACTTTTGGTGAATAGTGTTAACTTTTTAACTTTTTGAGTAACTTTTTGGCTTTTTGGATTATTTGGGAGTACCCAAACTTGGCCTTATTGAGAGAGAGAGAGAGAGTACTTGGAAAGAAATATGATTATCTTTGGGATTAATCTGGCAAATCTTGGGCATGTTTTCAGGGTCTTCAGATTGCAAAAGATGTATCCCAATACCATAATTGAATAACCTACATACACACACACAATTACATATTCAAAACAATGAAAACAATCACAAAAGATCAGAGGGTTATTTGTTTGATATGTTTTTGAACAGATTTAATAATAATAATAATAATAAGACAGACTTGAAAATTTGATGTAGCATACCACGCTCCATCAAAGTCAAAGGAATTAGGCCTCCTGATAGGGAAAAACCCAAGAACATTCTGATAAAAATCAAGAGATTTATCTACAGATCTACAAACAACCGATATGTGATTCAGTGACTTCAAGTGCAATGGGTTTTCCATGCTTTCCTTCCTCTTTCCTTTCTTCCAAACCCTCTCAAGAAAATAAGAATGGACTAAGAGAGAAAGTTTAGAGAGAGACAGAGATGTTCATGGCTATGGATGACAGCTATAAATACAGAAGTTGGAAAGCTCTATCTTAGGTTTCAAGTGTTGATGTGCATGACACGTAGATACCACGTCAGATATTTCAAAACAAAGATTGACGACCCCCACCTAATGGGGAAAGGATGCCTCCGTTTGGCAGAGTTTTCAAAATCTAATTCAACACTCACTTTTGAGTGTTGTGTTTGTTTAGGGTTTTCAAATCACAATTCTACACTCATTTCTCAAAACTCATTTCAAAACATAATCATTACTTTTCAAAACTCATAACCAAACACATAATTCAAAACTCTTTTCAAAACTCTATTCAAATCAATATTCTAAAAATATTTTAATTTTGTTAAGATTTACGATTTTTTTAATTTTTTAATTTTTTTAATTTTTTGAATATTTTTAAATATTTTAATTTTTAAATATTACAATTTTAATTTTTTAAATTTTAAAATATTTTATAAAAATAAATTCAAACTCTATTTTATAAAAATATTTTTAAATATTTTAATTTTGTTAAGATTTACGATTTTTTTTAATTTTTTAATTTTTTTAATTTTTTGAATATTTTTCAATATTTTAATTTTTAAATATTACAATTTTAATTTTTTAAATTTTAAAATATTTTATAAAAATAAATTCAAATTCTATTTTATAAAAATATTTTTAAATATTTTAATTTTGTTAAGATTTACGATATTTTTTAATTTTTTAATTTTTTTAATTTTTTGAATATTTTTGAATATTTTAATTTTTAAATATTACAATTTTAATTTTTTAAATTTTAAAAGATTTTATAAAAATAAATTCAAACTCTATTTTATAAAAATATTTTTAAATATTTTAATTTTGTTAAGATTTACGATTTTTTTAATTTTTTAATTTTTTTAATTTTTTGAATATTTTTAAATATTGCAATTTTAATTTTTTTAATTTTAAAATATTTTATAAAAATAAATTCAAACTCTATTTTATAAAAATATTTTTAAATATTTTAATTTTTTGTTATGTATTTGGTTACGATTTGAGTGTAGAGTTGTGAAAGTAGTATGGAATTTCGAGTTATGTGTTTGGTTATGAGTTTTAAAAATAATTTTTTAATTGAGTTTTGTTTTATGTGTTTGGTTAGGATTTGAGTGTACAGTTGTTTTTAAATTTAAAATTTTAAAATTTTAAATTATTTTAATTTTTTGAATATTTAAATTAATTTTTTACTTATTAAATTTTTTAGATTATTTAAATTATTTAAATATTTATGATTTAAATTTTTTGAATATTTATTTTTGAAAAAAAATTATTTCCTTTGTAGTATTTTTAATTAAAAAATTAATTAATGTTATTTTTTGTTAATAATAAATTTTTTTAATTGAATTTTAAAAAGAGTTTGGTTATGAGTGTTGATCAAAATTTTCAATAATGTGAAAGTAATGTGTTTTGTTATGAGTTATAACAATTTGAATTAAGTTTTGAAAACTCTTTTCAAAACTCATAACCAAACAAATTTTCTTACTTCACATGTCAAATCAAACTTTCAAAACTCAATTCTACACTCAATTCAAAACTCAATTCCACACTCAATTCAACACTTTATTCAAAAACCATAACCAAACAAATTTTATACACTCAAATCATAATTCTAAAACACACAAACTCAAAATACAACTCATATTCTCAAATCATAATTACAAAGCTCTACCAAACGGAGCCGATATGTTTAGGGCCGAGGGGAGTTTAATGCTGGAGAGTTTAAAAATTTTATTAAAATTTTTATTAAATGTTTTATATGAGTGTTTGGTAAAATATTTGATAAAATTTTTAGGGTCTCTAGCATTTTTGTTTATGTTTTCCTCTAATTTTTTTTCCTTGTTTGTTTAGGATGAAATTGATAGAAAGTGAAAAAAAGAGGGAAAAAATATTTATGAGTTTGTTTAGCTTAAAAGTAATAGAAATTAGAAAAAAATAATAATAATTTTCTTATATAATCCATATTAATACTGTAATTAATTTTTAATGTCTTGTAAAAAAAAATATAAGAAAAATTTAATGTATGAGCTATCTATAACTAGATTAATATAAAACCCGTGCGATGCATGGTTTTAATTAATGATTCAAAATTTTATTTTTAAATTAATTAAAATAATTAAAAAAATAAAATGTGGATGTGATTAAGTAAGTTTAACTATTTTTATTGGAGTTGCACTAAAATGATTTTTTTTTTTTTTTTTTTTGTACGTCTATTGATGTTTTGTTCTAAATATTATATAAGAAATACATGTGCTATAACTCAATTGGAGAAATTAAAGCAAATACATTTGCATAAATTACAAAAACATATATATATATATATATTTTTCATGATGCATAATTACATGTTGTCTATGAAATTTTCGTAATTATAATTAGTCCTACCAGAATTTGTCAAGTGACGTAACAATATTAATATTATTATTATTATTATTATTATTATTATTATTATTATTATTATTATTATTATTTTGTTCTCTCATCTCTTTCATGTGTTCTCTATTTCTCTTTATTTTTTATATTTGATTAAAAATGTTTAAAATTTTATATGCAATTTGATTATTGTGGTAGATTTTAATTGTAGAAAGAAATTATCATGCTGGTAGTGGTGGATTTTAATAATTGTTTTTGTCGCTCTCCTCCTGTTCTTTATTTCTCTTTATTTTTTTTTATATTTTATTGAAAATATTTTTAAAAATTTATACATATTGAACATAATTGTTTTTGTGACAGATTTTAGTTATTAAAGGAACTTGTCATCGTGGTAGTAGTGGGTTTTGATTGTTGTCCGTAGGTCCAAGTTTTAGGGGTTAACGTGATGTGGCCCACAAAAATAAAATAAAATAAAATATTTAAATTTTATATTCATTTCAATAAGTGTATTAAGGAAATATTAGATATAGCTTAAATATAGTTAAAATTCTTTTTTTGAAATTTTATCTGCAATTTATTTTATTTTATTTTAGTTTAAATTTAGATATGGCTAGATAGGTCAATAGTTTTACATTACATGTACATTTTATTTTTATTTTTTTAAAAAATAATGAAGCAAATATGTTCAAAATTTCAAATTATATAAGATTAGAATTACACTTAGAATTTTCTTATAAATATTTTTTAATTTCAAATTAAATGTGACTTAAATATTGATGAAAACATGACTAAAATTTATTTTTGACTTTCTATATAAGTTTTTTTGAAATTTAAAAGTATAGATATAGAATATATCTATAATAGATTTCATAAATAGTTCATAAATTAATATATTTAAAAGTTTTTCCATATTCATAAAGGATTCAATTAAAACATTAAATGAAAGAAGCAATGATAATGTATCATTTTATAAATTTTAAATTCAAAAATTATAAAAATAGAGTTCAAATTTGAGGCTTAAAGATTAAAAAATGTTTTTACTTATATAAATATAGATGTATAATGCTAGCATAAATATGCATGGTTTTCCAACAAAGAATAAAAATATATATTGAAATTAAAAAACAAAAAACAAAAAAAATGAATTTATAACAACAAAAAAATGAAAATTGAAATCAAATAAATTTACTATTTTCATGGATTATACTTAAAAGTAGGACAAATTACATCAGCACATGTATTTTGGTCTCTACGTTATTTTGGTCATTATAATTTTAATTGACTCGATTTTGACATTAAATTTATAATTGTCTCAATTTAGTCTAATTGAACATAACTATTTGCTTTTTTTAATGAGAAATATGAACATAAAAGCAACTCCAAGTAGCATGTGTCATAATTTTAGGGTTAAATTTATAAGTTTATTCAACTCAGTGAATAAACCTCAACCAATTTAGTGATCAATTTTTCGTTAAAAACACTAATGATGTTATCAATTAAATCAAAATTGTGTCAATTAAAAATATAGGGACCAAAATGACAAAAGAGATAAACTATAAAGACTACTTATATAATTTGTACTTAAATTATTTTTTTTTATTATGCTGCCATTAATATTATGTAATGTTACAATATTTGCCTCAACCATATAATAACACTACCTATTGCTATAAAATTTCCTTATTTCATTGGTGCTTTCAAACATTGTGTCAGTGCACCTTCGGCTGGTTGCTCTGATTCGGCTGATTTGGGTTAACTATTTTGGGTCTTCTATAATTTTGTTTTGAAAATTTTTGTTCATCTATTTGATAAGATTTTTTCTTCTTATTTATTTGTGATTATTTGAAATTCATCTAAGGGTAGTTTGTGAGACCATTAGTGTCTCACTTGTATCGTTTGGAAACTTTACGGTTGATAGTGAAATCGGTTTTCGATCCCGTGGACGTACCTCACATTAAGGGAATCATATAAAATTCTTATGCTACTTTTGATTTAATTTTTTTGTATTAGTTTTTCTTTCCATTGATTGATTTACTTGTGAAAAATCATCGATTTTTCCTAACAACTGGTATCAGAGCACATGATTTATGAAAAAAATTAAAAAGCCTTTATGACAGAAAATCAGCCACAAATAAAGTTTTTCTGTTTCGTAAGTTGGTTAATTTTAAATATAAAGATGGCAGCCCTATTCCGAAACATTTGAATGAAATAAAGAGTATCGTTAACCAATTTGCTTCTATGAAAATTATTTTTGATTATGAGTTGCAGGTTTTGATCCTACTTAGTTCTTTACCTGAAAGTTAGGAGACTTTAATTGTGATGGTTAGTAATTCAACACCCGATGGAGTTGTCACAATTGCCAAGTCACTAGTAACTTGTTGAATGAAGAAACTAGAAGGAAATCAGCGGGGTTCCTCTCATTCAGAAGCATTTGTTATTAGAGGCAAAAGCAAAACAAGGGGGAGGAGTAAGACTCCTCATGGTCATGATCAAAGCCGTGACAAATCAAGAGATGGTTCTTTTTCAAAGAAAGATATTGAGTGCTATTATTGCTATGAGAAAAGGCACATGAAATGGGAATGCCAACAGCTCAAGAACAAAGAGAAAAGACATGACAAAAGTGTGGATAAAAAGCAAGAAGACACAATGGCAGTTACTATCGATGATCTCATGGTCGTTTGTCAAGATGATTGTATCAATTTTGTGGGCCAAGAGAGAAATTGGGTGATTGATTCCGGTGCTTCTTTTCATGTGACTTCTTGAGTTGATTTCTTCACTGCCTACACCAAAAGAGATTATGGTTCTATTCAAATAGGTAATGAAGGTTTGTCCAAGATCATTGGCATAGGTGATGTTTGCTTGAAAACAAATTTGGGCTGCAAGTTATTGCTTAAAGATGTGAGGCATGTTCCTAACATTCGCCTCAATTTGATCTCTACTGGGAAGCTAGATGATGAAGGCTACAACAACAAATTTGGTGACGGAATATGGAAGCTCACAAAGGGTTCTTTGGTGGTGGCTAAGTGCAAGAAGACTCATACACTTTATTCGATGCAAGAAAAAATTTGTAAAGGTGCTATCAATGTACTTGAAGATGATACTTCTACCGAATTATAGCTCAAGCGGCTTGGGCATATGAGTGAAAAGGGGCTGTAAGTTTTGTTCTAGAAAGAGCTTCTACCCGATTTGAAAGGTACACATCTTAAAACTTGTGTTCATTGTTTGGCGGGTAAACAACATAGAGTTTCTTTTCATAAAAATGTTGCTTCTAAAAAATAAAATGTTTTGGAGTTGATTCATTCGGATGTTTGTGGTCCTTTGAAAGTTAAAACACATAGTGGTGCACTTTATTTGTTACTTTCATTGATGATTATTTAAGGAAAGTTTGGGCTTTTATACTAAAAACTAAAGATCAAGTTCTAGATGTATTTAAGTATTTTCAGGCCATGGTTGAAAGAGAAACAGGACATAAATTGAAGTGCATCCGAACAGACAATGGTGGTGAATACATTGGGCCATTTGATGAGTATTGCCGCAGCCAAGGTATTCGGCACCAAAAGACAGTTAAGAAGATTGCTCAACAAAATGGCGTTGCCGAGAGGATAAACTGCACCATTGTGGAAAGAATAAGGTATTTACTTTCACATGCTAAATTGCCAAGATCCTTTTGGGGTGAGGTAATGAAGACAGCGGTTGACGTAATTAATTTGTCTTCTTCATATCCTTTGAATGGTGATGTTCCTGAAAGAGTTTGGACCGGCAAAGATGTGTTTTATGAGCACTTGAGAGTGTTTGGTTGCCGAGCCTTTACTCACATTCTAAAAGATGAGAGGTCCAAACTTGATAGCAAGTCAAGACAATGTATTTTTCTTGGCTATGGGTGTGATGAATTTGGCTATAGATTGTGTGATCCAGTCGACAAGAAAGTCATTCGAAGCCGTGATGTTGTGTTTCTTGAAGACCAAACAATTGAAGACTTTGGCAAAGGTAATCAATCGGAGCCAAAAACTAGTGATCTCATTGACATTGATCCATTTCCTTCGTCTTCGATAGATAATGAAAATGGGGGAGATGTGCAGCCACCTATTGAAGATATGGAGGATGATAATAATCCTAATGAAATTGAGCTAGAAATTGAGGAAGAACATCCAACTCAACAACCGCCACCACAACTTGAGTTGAGAAAATCTACGAGAGACCAACAACCTTCAAGAAAGTATCCTGCCAATGAATTTGTGTTGATTTTCAATCAATGAGAGCCTGAGAGCTACCATGAAGCAATTGAGCATGCAAAGAAAAATGATTGAAAAAGGGCCATGGAAGAGGAGATGAATTCCTTACTTGAAAATCACATTTATGATTTAGTGAAGTTGCCTAAGGAGAGGAAATTTTGAAAAACAAGTGTGTTTTCAAATTGAAGAATGATAGCAAGAATCTGAGGTACAAAGCACATCTTGTTGTGAAAGGCTTTGGACAAACGAAATGTATTGACTTTGATGAGATTTTCTCGCCAGTTGTGAAGTTGTTTTCTATTCGGGTTGTACTTGGCATGGCCGCAAGTATGAATCTTGAAGTTGAGCAACTCGATGTAAAGACCACATTTCTTCATGGTGACCTTGAAAAAGAAATTTACATGAAGCAACTAGAAGGTTTTGTAGAGAAAGAGAAAGAGAAATTTGTTTGCTAATTGAAAAAATGTTTGTATGGCCTCAAGCAAGCCCCGCGGCAATAGTACAAAAAATTTGACTATTTCATGATGAATAATGGTTTTTTCTAAAACAACTTCGGACCATTGTGTGTTTGTGAAAAAAATTTCGGATGGAAATTTATTATTCTTTTACTTTATGTTGATGACATGTTAATTGTGGATCAAGATTCTACTATGATTAACAAGTTGAAGTTAGAGTTGAGCAAGTCTTTTGCTATGAAAGATTTGGGACCGGCGAAGCAAATACTTTGTATGAAAATTATTCGTGATCGCAAAAAGGGGTTGTTTTGGTTGTGTCAAGAAAGCTACATTGAAAAAGTTCTTGAAAGGTTCAACATGAATAAAGCAAAGCCGGTTGGTTATCCACTTGCAGGTCACTTCAAACTTAGTTCAAATCAATATCCTACAAGTAAGAAAGACAAGGAAGAGATGCAGAAAATTCCTTATGCTTTAGCGGTTGGCTCTTTGATGTATGCTATGGTTTGTACAAGGCCAAATATTGCTCACGACGTTGGTGTGGTGAGTCGTTTTCTCTCTAATCCGGGTAAAGAACATTGGGCAGCGGTAAAATGGATTCTAAGGTATCTTCGAGAAACTTTGAAGGTGTGTTTTTGTTTTGGGGATAGTAAGCCGATACTTGATGGGTTCACAGATTTCGACATAGCCGGTGATATTGATTCTAGGAAATCTACTTCGGGATATTTGATGACTTTTGCAGGGGGAGCTGTGACATAGCAATCTAAATTACAAAAATATGTTGCTCTCTCAACTACCGAAACTGAATTTACTGCCATTACGGAAGCTTACAAAGAAAAGTTATGGTTGAAGAATTTTTTTGCAAGAGAGGTATGTGCTTTATTGTGATAGTCAAAGTGCTATTTATTTGAGTAAAAGTTTCACTTTTCATTCGAGATCAAAATACATTAGTGTGAGATACTATTGGATTCGTGATGTGTTAGATTTGAAATTGTTGCAACTCGAAAAGGTTCACACGGATTATAATATTTCGGATATGTTGATAAAGACTTTGTCAAGGGACAAACATTTGAAGTGTCGAACTTTGACGGGTATGGTTGATGTCTCCACCTAAGTCGGTAGGGGGAGAATTGTTGGATATATACCTCCTTGTTAGAGTATGAGACTCAATTGGTTTATTAAAAGAGTTTAGTTTGGTTTGGTTTGGTTATAATATATTTTTATATATTATATTTAACTTGTGGAGGCCCAATTCAGTTTGGTAATAACTATGGTTTTGAAAAAAAAAAACCCAAGATTTAACAATATATATAAATATTGTTTTGTTTTTTCCGGAGCATATAGCAACAGCAACCAACATTGGTTCATGGTTGGTTTTGGTGAGATAATGCTCTTAGCTTGCTGCATAAGTTCAATTGGTGGGTTCCATTGTTGCTATGCAACAACAACTATTTTTATTTTCAAGTTGATGTCTCTATGCTGGCTCATTTTCAGTTTTAGTATAGAGCTCCACATGCAGGTGTTTCTCAGAGGTCGCACGAATCATTGGCTAGTATGAGATTGTTCAATATTTGGAGATATGTGCGAGTGGGAGATGTTGGAAATTGGGCCGGGTATTGGACCCGAATTTGGGCGCCCATGTGGCATGACCCATGACCCATTCAAATTGCCTATGTAATTTGAATTTGATTTCCTGATTATTCTATTTGTTAGGATAACCCTATCT
Source organism: Camellia granthamiana (assembly GCA_036172215.1). NCBI lineage: Eukaryota > Viridiplantae > Streptophyta > Magnoliopsida > Ericales > Theaceae > Camellia > Camellia granthamiana. The sequence goes on from CM069904.1 coordinate 125,249,366, forward strand.
ATCTAATCTATCATATCCTTAGGAGATATGGATAGATGGATAGATGGATATATATGGTTATATATCTGATTATATATCCCAAAAAAAAAAATTTAGAGGACATCAGATACGTTATGTGTTTTTTATCCATAACATTTTTCCCATACTCTCTCTTTAACTTTCTTCCATTAGAATAACGATACAGCATTTGCACTGTAATTAGAGTGGGTGATACTCATACTGTGGTATCATTTCATTGGTAGGTGTTTTTAGTTCGTGGTTGTGAAGCACGTGATTTACCAACAAGGTTCTTCGTTTCGGATTAAGGTATGATTTGAATCTTTTTACTCGCTGCGTTATCTGTATCTTACAAAAAGGATTTCTTAGTGGTGTTAACAAGGGTTTCAAATTTTCTGTCTTCAAATCTTATCATGTTGTCTTACTATATCCCCAATAAGTGGATCATATTTTGAAATTTATGGGTTTCAAAATTTCTAAATAATCCAATAATTATGACTCTATTCAGACATGAAATTAAAGAGATTTGCAAACAAAAAATCACCGAACACTCACAAAATATAAGTACAACTTAAGGTTCCATTTGGTTAAATTTTTCAGATTTTATGAATTTACTTGATATTTTTGAATTTTCAAAAATTATTACAATATTAAAAAAAAATTATATGAAAATAATGTATCAAATAAAATTTTAAATTAAAAAAATTTAAAATTCAACTAAATAAATTTTAAGAGAGAGAGAGAGAGATCACCGCCAATTGATGACGTGGACAAACACGTGTCAAGCTGCCGCACAAAACCATGCCGTTAGGGTACCTACAAATCCTGTATTAAACAAAAATGGCCCTTTGTTTGATTTAAGCGTTAATCTTCTTTCATTAACCCTAAGTCCATAACAAACTTATCTTGAATTTTAGTTTATTGATTCTAAATTCTATTTTGCAAAAATTAATATGATTTGTCAAATGTCATAACAAGACAATGATATAGGGGTGGCAAAAATCATTTAGGATTGTAATGAACCGACTCAAGCATAATAATAACAATTTTTTTTATACATATAGAAATAAATTTATTATTTTTTTTTTTATTCAAATACATATAGAAATAATGTATAAAATTAAAAACAACTTTTTTATATGGATAGGACTCACATTTAGTGAATCCACCTCATGTAAAATTTTGTATTTGATTCTTTTGATCGAATCTTCTAAATTTAAGTTAACATTAAAACTTGATTGAAATTACAATGGGTAACTGTCATAATTCAATTGAAAAAGTTTGTAAAGCTATTACTATTAGATGAAAATTTATTGATATTATTGGTATTATTGGTCATATCAGAGATTACTAGCAAAAATGAAATATTCTGAAAAGTTGATATATATTGATATTGTTGGCCACTAGCTATTTGAATATTTTATTTATCCAAAAATTTCCCATTATTTTTTGATATATCAACCATCATATTGATATATTTTCATCTAATATTCAAAAAAATCATTTTTGTTTTTGAATGGCAATATATTGAATGTATTGTTGAAATTTAAAACTTCATCAGGGATCTTATCGTGAGCTTGAATTATCAGAAGAAATAATAACCAAAGTACCAAATAATTATTGTAAGCAAGAAAAAGAATGCATATGCTATGAAACAACTAAAAATTGATATAAACACTTAATTGTGTGCCCTTCAATTATCATTTACAAACTCGAGGAACAAATAATTAATAATAATGGGAAAAATGAACTTTTTATAAATTAAAAAAAAATGGAAAAAAGGAAAGAAAATACACTAATATCAAATTAAATTTGAATTTTTTTTTATTTTATGGTGTTGCAATTTTTCAAATTAAAATTTTATAATTTTATTTTAAGTTATTAATTTAAAGCTCTCTGAACTTTTGTTTGGAAATTAAAATGTGAAATTTCTCCATTGAAAAGTAAAGGAAACGTCCAGTGGAATGGGTAACGAATGAACCAAAACTTGAGCCCACGATGCAATGCCAGGCCGGCCCATACACCTCATCAAACTCCTGCATGAAAAACCAACCATTAAAATATTAAAATCCACTATGTATTTATTATTGTAAATAAATTCACACTTTATTAAAATTAATGCAGAGCATTATGGACATTTTATTTTTAAATTTTCTGAGTCTATAATAAAGAAAAGAACAGATTTGTGAATTAAAACTAAATAAATATAATAACAAATTTAGTATTTAGAATTTAGAATTTTTAAATGCATCCAAAATGTGGACTTGGTATTATCACTATATCAAAACGAATGCAATATTAACAATTTTTTTGTTATTTTTTGGGTTCGTAATGTTACTGATTATATTATTATTAAGAGCAAATTATACACATAATTCTTGTAAATTGCCTCGAGTCAAATTTGATTTTTGTATTTTTAATTGTTACAATTTTACTTTTTAATTTTTCACATTGCATCAAGGTAAAACAAATAGTAATATCTATATAAATTGAACAAAAATCAAGAACAAAATAATTCATTTAAAGGGGAATGACATATTTCAAATTAAATACCAATCTCTAAATCACTTTTAGAAGTATAAATAAATTATTTTGTCCTTTGATTTTAATTTATTTTTTGAAGGGGCGTTACCAATTGAATTAAATTCACACAATCTAAAAGTTTTAGGTGTAAAATTAATATAATTAAAATTATAAAAATTAAATTAACACAAGAAATAAACCACATGATTGCCCTATTATTAATTTATTAGCATTTGATAGTAAAAAAAATGATTAGCTAAATGTATTGCAATGGGCACGTGGGATAATCAATAATTATGATTCCAACGAATCCAACCGAACAATTATTAAGTATTTTTTCAGTAATTTTTAATTAATATTTTTTTGTCATTTTTTAAAATATTAACACAAAAATAATAAATTGTACTGTCTAAACTAATGACTATCAAATTAAAGCAATACATAAATTTGATCCAGAAACTAACAAATAATTTCTCTAACCTCATGTTATTCAACCTGCAATTAGTTTAGACTATCATAATTTATAAATATGATTTAATTAATAAGTAATAGAGAGACATTAATTAGATGGCAAAAAATAGTAAATTAGGGATCCAGACTAACGATTCTAGATTTGTGTAAAAAATGAGAGTGTGTAATAAAAATTGAAAATATACATTGTAAGATTCATGCATAACATGAATCTAAATCACATATTTATAGTTTTAAGTAAATTTTAAATTAAAATTTTAAATTTATAGTACTATTGGACAAGAAATCATCATTGTGTTCAGAGATCTTCGATCAGGGACATGTGTTGTTGCCCAGATTCTTCTGGTCACCCAACATTTCCATGTGCAAAGTGCACAACTGTGAGAGAGAGAGAGAGAGAGAGAGAGAGAGAGAGTCCCATGGACAAAAATTCAAAGATCTTCTCTAGACTTGTAGTTATTGTCTTTTCCAACCTTATGAAGTCCCAATGACTGAAGATTGAATCAATCAAGAAGGAAAATCCAAAAAGAAGAAGGCAAGAAAATAAATCGCATTGTAAACTATTTGTCCACCTAGGAAGCTACATTAGGCTATTTACAATATAGGTGATTTTACATACCCAAAAAAAAATTAAAAAATCATTCAAAAATATACTTATTGACTAACGTACATTTTTTTTATAATAATTTTTAAATATTTTTCGGAGTACATAAAATTAGCAGTACAATTTTTCTTTAAAAAAAAAAAAAAATGAATAAAACTTCTCTATTCCTTTTTTAGTGTACCAATTTGGAGCCATGGAAAATCCCACAGAACTTAAAAATAAACAAGCATAGAATTACAAACTGTGTATAGATTAAGAATTTAAGTTGAGATTTGTGGGAAAAAAAATGAAAAGAAACAAAAAAGTGAGAAAAAAAAAATTTTAACATATATTTTATTCATTTTTTCTTCTCCTTCACAAATTCTTATTAAATATTTAATCCAAACACGGTGTAAATGAAAGAACAAATTAAGGGAAACTCACCTTCTTGAGGTTGTAAGCAATGTGTTTGGAGCTGAACTTCTCCAAACTATCATAAGCCCTTCTTGCACATCTAAATGCCTGCACTTGCATCAACCCTGGCATGTCTGTAACCAATACCTTCACCTGCAGAAATGCCGCCGCCGCTGCCACCGCCACCACATTATTTTCGACATGTGACACCGATTTCCTTCCCTCAATGGAGGACACTGATTATCTTGCCTCAACCACCACCTCTCCTCTGGCCAAATCTTTGAGTTAGGCTTCTTCATTCCATCACCGAAAATTTTAGGGACCCACATTTATTCATTCAAAAAAATGGGTGATTATATGATAAAAATTAAATTTATATAATGTGAGATTTATGTGTTAAATAAATTTAAATTACAAAATAAAAATTTTAAATCTTTTCTGAATTAATAAAGGTGTGTTTGTAATATTACTCATCATGCAATTGTATTTAACAAAATGATAAAAGAGGTCTTTGACTTTTCTGTCCCTTTCCAATGAGTAGTTATTCTATGGTTTTGGAATTCCACATCGGTATTGTGCTTGACCAAAATTCACAAAATATGTAGTAATTTTAAGAATTTTGTCAATAACTGTTACATTATTTAAAATTTTATTGATTGGACGCACCACGTTAATATGATGACGCGATATACCGGACTTATTGAATAATTTATCCTCTATTGAATAATTTCTCATCTTGAATAGCTTTCATGTTCCAATTTCCTCTCACTCATCTGTCGTACTCTCTCTCTCTCTCTCTCTCTCTCTCTCTCTCTCTCTCTCTCTCTCTCTCTCCTCTCTCTCTCTCTCAGCTATTATCTTAATTAAAAGAAGATCCCTTCAGTCCAAAATCTAAATTGGCGGGCGCTGTTTGGGAATTTGGCTCCCACCACGGGTTCTGTTTTGATGATCCGAATAGTTTATTTTGTCAATTACTTTATGTATTTCATACACACAAAAAATTAGATAGATTTGATAACTATAACTTGTTCAATTTATTGCATTTGTCATCAAAAAAATGTGATTTATTTTCTAAAAACACAATTTTCGTCTATTTTTTGGTGAGAAACATGATAAATTAAATAAGTTATAGTTATTGGATTAATCTAATTTTTTGTGTAAATGAAATACATAAAATGTTTAACAAAATGAACGATTCTGATCATCAAAATAAGACCCGTGATAGCCCCATGAACCAAAACAGTGACCTCTAGTTCAAATTTTGAACCAAAGGGATCCGCTACCATCTTAATTTTCCACATCTTTAAATGGTGTTTTGACTTTTCTACTTTAAATTATAAATTTATAACAATATGACTATTTTGTTAACGAATTGTCTCTTTAATAGATAAATGTTTGACATGTGACTTATAAATGATATCAATATGACTATTTTGCTAACGGGCCTTGTTTGGGAACCCTCCCTTTTAGTCAAAAAGTAAAAAAAAATTATTAAATTAGCCAAAAAGCCAACAACCCATACCAAAAAGTCAAAGATTCTCTTTTCTCTCTACTTTTTGCACATCTTTTCGTAAAAAATTAAAAAGTCATCCCAAACATACTAGTTTTTTTTTTTAGCTCATATTTTAGCCAAATAGCCAAAAAATTACTAAATTAGCCTGTTCCAAAACGGGGCCGAATTGTCTCTTTAATAGATAAATGTTTGATATATGACTTATAAATGATATCTCAAATGGAATGTCTAAAATGATGAGAAAATAAAAAATAAATATATAAATTGGCATATTTTTTTATTTTTGTCTTTAGTAAACTTTTTAAAATTTCTTTATAAATATTCATTCTCTGCTTGGTTTGGTTTTCAAATTTTGTTTTTTAATTTTCCTCCAAAAAATTAAAAATTATTTTAGTGAGAAAATAGAAAATAAAATAAAAAAATATTTGTTATTTTCATATAATTTTATCTTGTTCTTTGGATGGCAAAAATAAATTTTAGAAAATTAAAAATATATTTCGAATGTTTGTTTTGTCAAACTATATTTTATGAAAATCAAATCAAATCAATTCTTTTTTTTTTCTTTTTTTCTTTTTTTTCTGAATGCATATAAATTAGATGTCCGTAAAAGTTTTAAAAAAATTAACTAAAAAATGAAAGAAATTTGTTAAAGATTAAAAAATATATATATAAAATAAAAAAAACTCAATAATGGTTTTTAAAAACTAAACCAAACAAATTGAAAATATCATTTTGAACATCCCATTCAAAATGTCATGTCTATGTCACATGTGAAATTTTGCTATATTTGAGAGACAGATTCTTAATAAAATATCTATATTGATATATATTTATAATTTAAAGTGACATCTTTAGTTATTGGGATAAAGTTATATTGGGTCAAGAGGAGGTAAAGTTAGGGTTAACTATAGGGTTATCCGAACTGCACAATTCGTTCAATCCAAACAAATCCGCATATAAATGGGCGGTTTTGCAGACACAATGCGGGCGAAAATGTGATTTGAAATATGACATTATTGTGGGTTGCGGGTTTTACTCGCACCTACAAGAACCCGGCCGCACTTAGACTTTTTTTTTTTTTTTAAATTTGTGATGGAGTTTGTGAGTTTGCAAATTTTTTTATTTTATTTAATGAGTTTGAATTGGATGAAATTTAACAATAAGTTATTATTATTTTATTATTTCATTTTGGATGTATGTAAAAGTTAATGAAGAATTACTTTTATGTAAGTTTAGGATTTTGAATAATTTTACTTTAATTGTATTATTGGGTAGTGAATGATTTTAATGATTTAGTTTAGAATTTTGAAAGATGTGATTGTGTTAGTTTATGATTTTATTTAAAAGTTTAGAATTTAAATAATTTGCTTGTGTTAGGAATTGATTTTGTTGTATTTTTAATTTTATAAGTTTTAATTAGTGGTTGGTTTGCTAATGGTTTACTCAATTGTGGCTGTAATTTAGTAGTTTACGCTTATTTTGCTACCAATTTTGTTCTAGCTGTATTTTGCTTGTTGGTTTCTCACCAATTGGAACTTGGAGCTTGAGCTAGCTCCGAACTCCTCTTTATTGATGTACTTTATCATATTTTATATGTTTTCATCAATAAAAATTTATTTTGCTGATTAAAAAAAAAAAGTTATTTTCTTCTTTACGATGCATATGGTATACACCCATAGTCTTTCCCTTCTCAACAAAGAAAGGCAAAAAATAAATAAATAAATAAATAAAAATTAAAAATTAAAAATTAAAAAAAGAAAAAGAGAAAGGGTCACTGCTAGTGTGCCCTTCCATTGCAAAATGCCCTGTCATGATTTTAACATTCATCTGTTTGATGCCACTTTTTCTTCTTTTTTTTCATAATTTAATTAATTATGAGATTAATCTGATTTTTTTATTTTATTTTATGAATGATCCACATGAATTTACAAAATAAACGGTTCATATTTAGGAGATAGGACCCTATCACTTCTCCGAAACTCTGTTTAGTCCACTGATGGTGACATTTTAATATTCCAGCTATAATGTCAATGATAATCAAAGAAATTCGAGCACAAAGGTAAGTCAAGGTGTGGCAATCAACTCCATGACTATTGCACCAACCATGTCATTAGACTAGAACCATTTAACTAGTCCCAGGACACCTTCAAAACAAAGAAGCACTAAGCATGGCTGCCTAAAAGAGAGAATATTTTACATGAGAAATGAGTGTCCAATACACAAGTCCTAGTGCTTTTCTTTCATTTCCAGTCCTCTTGATTGTCTTCACCATTCCATCACAACATTGTTCTGCAACTGATACTTTAACTCAATCACAACAAATCTTAGTAGGACAAACTCTCATCTCCTCTGGCCAAATCTTTGAGTTAGGCTTCTTCATTCCAAGCAATTCCAGTAAGCAATATGTTGGGATTTGGCACAAGAACATACCAATACATGATCGAAAAGTCGTATGGGTGGCAAACAGAGAGAATCCACTTAAAGTTAAAGCAACAAACTTTGCCTCTTCAAGTCTAACAATCGGTAAAGATGGAAATCTGAGACTGCTTGATGGCATGAACAACACTGTCTGGTTGACAAATGTTTCTATCCATTCCAACAACTCAATTGCAATGCTTTCAGGCAGGGGAAACCTTACTCTTAAAGATAGTGTCTCTGGATTGACCTTGTGGGAGAGCTTTAACGATCCTTGTGACACTTTTTTACCGGGCATGATGCTAGGAATGAACACCAAAATAGGAGAGAAACGCATGCTGTCTTCCTGGCTGACCGAAGATGACCCATTGCCTGGAAAGTTCGTTTGCGTGTTTTCACTGGATACACCACCACAGGTTTTCATTTGGAATAGTTGCAAGCCATACTGGAGAAGTGGTCCATGGGACAGATTGAAGTTTATAGGGGTACTGAACATGCCCTACAGCTATGACTAGGGGTGTGCATAATACCGTCGAAACCGTTGAAACCGCCAAAATCGCACCGAGCCGCACCGCCAAGGTAAATTCGTTATTATTTGCCAATCGAACCACCGGTTTTTGGTAAGAAAAATGACAAATTCTAGTAACACTTTTCTCAATCCGCCGGTTTCTATTTTTCTTCCAAACCGCACCGACCCGCACCGCTATTAAATCATGTTTTATAAGATTCTAAAAATTCTTTTTTACTTAAGTTTGCTTGTTGTTCTATACCTTAGAATATAATATTACATTACTGCTCGAGGGGAATTCAAGATGTCAGTAATCCAAAATAAAGTTGGATTCCAATTCACTTTTTAATCTTTTTTTTTTTTTTTTCTGGCCATGTTGCAAACTTGCATCAGCTCACTTTTCAATCTAAATATTTTTCAACAGTAAACATTTTCAATATATTGTAAACCCTGAATGATATTAATTTTATATATTGTATTTGATCATTGTAGCTTCCACAGATGCTTGTAATGAACTGATGGCATAGTCGTTGATATTATCATGTTGTTGCTACACTTGCTGCATCAGAAGAAAGTTTCACAAGATGCTTAACATTACGGTATCTCTCGTCTTTTTTTTACTCTTTGATTTAAGTTTTGTAATTTGAATTATATTTTTTCTAAATCGGCAATTCGCCCGAACCGTCAAGGCAAATCCGCTATTATTTGCCAACCGAACCGTCGGTTTTTGATAAGGAAAATGATAAATTCTAGTGACACTTTTATCAATCCACCACCCGTCATACGGTTTCTATTTTTCTCTCAAACCGCACCGACCCGCACCGCGCACACCCCTAGCTATGACAGTGGATTCAACCTCGTGCACGATAATCAGCAGGGAAGTGTGTATATCACATGGCACATTGAAAACACCTCTGATGTCCACTTTATTTTCTTAACACCAGATGGAACTTTCCAGGTAATGTACGGGAATGAACAAGTCAAGAATCCATATGTTACTTGGATGGCACCGCTCCATCGATGTGATATTTATGGGGTTTGTGGACCTCTTGCAGTTTGCAATAACAATAAGTCTCCAAATTGTGAGTGCTTGAAAGGGTTTGTACCAAGTTCAACTGAGGAGTGGTGGAAAGGAAATTGGGCAAGTGGTTGTGTGAGGAAAACTGAACTGCTTTGCGAAAAGAACACTAGCAGCTTAGCATCATCAGGAAAGGCTCAAAATGATGGGTTTTGGAAGCTGAGCAATATGAAGCTGCCAGATCATTATGAACATTTGCGCATCAACGATTCCTCAGGTTGCCAACAATGGTGCTTGAGTAGCTGTTCTTGTGTGGCATATGCATATGTGACTGGAATTGATTGTATGGTTTGGTCTGGAGGCCTCATGGATATTCAGCAGTTTCCACTTGCCGCCGGGAACGACCTCTTCCTTCGCCTTTCATATTTAGAGCTGGGTAAAGTTAATTGATTTGTGCCTTAATATCTTAGGATTAGCAATATCATTTTTATTTTAAAATTTGTTCTTCATTATCTTTTTCATTTTATTTTTTTAGGTAAAGATAAGAATAATAAAAAGTTCATCATCAACTTTACTACAATTTCTGGGGTTGTCCTCTTGGGTGCCTTCATGTATGGTATGCACAAGTGGAGAGCAAATCAAAGAGGTAAGTAGGGTATTTTTTTAATATGCAGAGTAAAACAACAAGGACATATCTATTTGCTTCTGAAACTAACTTGTCATGGATATGTAACACAAAGATGTGGCCATCAATTTTCTCTCTCCTGTCAACGAAAAATAATGATTTATGTTTCATCAAAATTAGATGAGCTCTTTATTCTGTTCAAAGTGGTATAAATATTCATTTGTGTTTTCTGTAGACAATACAACAATTTTGTACTCTTCATAGTCTGATTAATTAAAAGAATCTTCAAGTTTAATCACCTGCAAAATTTATAATTTTAAAGCCAGTGTACTTTGAGAAAAAAACAGGAACGGTATTTTTACAACATTTTAAGCTGCGAAACAAAAAACAACTACGAGGAAATTCGCTTATCATTAGCTATAGCTAACTCATAAATTATTGGGTCCGTTTTTGCTCAACAAGCGAAGCAACTATGATTATTTTTAACATATTTCAAATTTGAGAAATCTAAATAATTTTCTGTTCTATGGTTCAATTTTTGAACATCAGTAAAGAGAGAAAACATGAGAAAGGACTTTAAAATGGTTGATTCAATGGACACTTTAGAGCTACCAATTATTAACTTTGATAAAATACTAGTCGCTACTAATAACTTCAGCACAACAAACAAACTTGGGAAAGGAGGATTTGGACCTGTTTATATGATAATTATATTCTTTAATAAACGAATTATGCTGACATATATCCGATGTACTAACTAATAAAAATTGTGGTCTATAGGGAAGGTTAGAAGATGGCCATCAAGTGGCAGTGAAAAGACTTTCGAGGCATTCAGGACAAGGTGTGAAAGAGTTCAAGAATGAGATCGTATTGATTTCCAAACTACAACATAGGAATCTTGTTAGGCTCTTGGGTTGCTACATTGAAGGGAAGAGAAGCTATTGGTTTATGAATACATGATAAACAAAAGCTTGGACACTTTTCTCTTCGGTTGGTTTATAGTCTCATCTTTATTACTGTATATTGTTCATAGGTCATTCAATACTATTACTACAACTGTGCCTAACACCGAGGAAAGAAATGTTCAAAACTTATGTTTAGCCTTGTTCTCTTATCCTTATTGGTGATACAATGTATGGAAAGGACTGACTTTAATGAATGCATCTTTTGGACTGTCATGCTTTTGGTTAGATGCAATGAAAAGGGTGAAGCTTGATTGGGATAAACGCTTCCACATTATTCAGGGTATTGCCAGAGGGCTTCTTTATCTCCATCGCGATTCTTGTTTAAGGGTTATTCATAGAGATTTGAAAGCCAGCAATATTCTCTTGGACAATGACATGAATCCAAAAATTTCAGACTTCGGGTTAGCGCGAACTTTCCGAGTGACACAAGAACTGGCAAACACTCACAGGGTGATGGGAACATTGTAAGGATCCTTTCTTTCCTATAATAGATTTTGCTCACCTTTGCCAACTACCTGTACTACTGATGCAATTATGTATGATATGGAACATTTGATGTTTGAAATACTACAAATAAAGGTCCAATGGTCTTAAAATATATCTTGGATTGGGATGGAGACTATAGGAGTTCTCTTTCTTTTCTAAACTTTTTTTCATCTCTGCCTCCCCCTGATTAGTTATCTTCCCTTCTTACCTCCATTACTGTGTTCTTATCTCAACATTTTTAGACAAAGTAGATTGAAAAACATGATCTCAACATTATAGAAAGCAAGAACCCTTGTTATTAATAATTAATTATTCATTATTATTATTATTTAATTTGCAAGAGCCCTTATTCTATACATTACTCCCAAATAAGCAAACCAAAAGAGTTTGATCATCTTGTTTTATATAAAATCCTTATTTGCTTCTATTTATATATATATATTCAGACAGTATCAACGATTCAGTAAATAAGTTTTTTCCCTTCCTTCTTTAATAGTTACATTATATTTATTGATTGGAAGTACTATAATTTTGGGTAAGCATAAATGTAACAATTTCCAATCAAATGCAGTGGATATATGTCTCCCGAGTATGCAATGCGAGGGTTATTCTCAGAGAAGTCAGATGTCTATAAATTTGGTGTTTTGTTATTAGAGATGGTTAGTGGCGTAAGGAATACCAGTTTTCATTATCATGAAAAATATTTAAACCTCCTTGGTTATGTAAGTGCACTAATTTCACCTTTACATGCTTTCAAATATTGTTGTCACTACCATTATATGTGGTTCTACTAATTCATATATGGACATATGTGGAACTATTCCAGGCATGGGAATTGTACAATGAAGGCCAGGCATCAGACTTAGTGGATGAGGTAGTGGTTGATTCATGTTCCTTGTCTGAAGTACTGAGATGTGTACGTATTGGTCTTCTTTGTGTTCAGGATCATGTTGTGGATAGGCCAACCATGTCCATTGTGGTTCTTATGTTGAGTAATGAAATGGATCTTCCACATCCAAAACAACCCACATTTACTATCCAAAGCTTGTTAGACGCCGATCTTCAGTCATAATGTAATAAAAGATGTTCCATAAATGAGGCATCTCTATCAATTATTGAAGGATGGTAACCAACTAACAAATCATGTATACATCGCACAATGTATATTGGTATTATTGTACAATGACATCTACAAATATAGCAATTAAAGTTTGATATCAATGTTATGTAACACAGAAGATCTTTTCGATTAGTTATTTGCTATTCATAAGCTCAAGCATAGGTGGGAATATTTTGGCCATATTTATTTAATGATTTTAAATAAGATAAAAGAAATACAAATTGTAACTTATGAATGTCTTACTTTCTTGGGCTAAATAAATTGAAAAAATCAAATAAATTATAATTTAAAATTGAAATCAAACATCACTAGGGAATTTTTTTTTTTTTTTTTTTGGAGGGGGGGGTACTCAAGCTCGATGTCCAATTCTAAATTTTTTGAGTTAATAGGCCTGAACTTTATTCTTTTGAGACCAAAATGATAATTATAATTTGAAAGATCATTTTACCCCTACCAATCTGTCTATTTATCCATTGCTAGCTCACTTATTTGTCCACTTGTCATCTCACTATTTGTCCATGTGTCCTCTATCTTTTCACCTATCTAGATGTCCATATAATCACCACCACCACTACTGTTGCTGCCCGCTACCATCTGCCACTGGCATTGACTTTTTAGGCAACTTTTATGACGAACTTTTCGGTCAATGGTGGTCTAGCATCAGTCCAGCAATGTGGTTACAATTGATTTAAAAAATTCGTCAAAAAAATAACTTGTTCTTCTCACCAAATAATTTTATTGAGCATGTTCTTATCACCAAAAAATATCAAACATTAGGCTAAACAACATATTGCCTCATGGGTATAGACTTTTCACCAATTATACTTTAAAAAAAAAAAAAAAAAAAAAAAAAAAGGGCATTCTTTGGTTGTACTACTAGTCCAAGCTCCCATTGATCATTATTTTTATTTTACGTGAATAAAGAAAGAGCATTTCTATAACGACCCTACCACGTATAATATTTAGCGTTTAATTAATGAAAGAGATTTTGATTTTAATTAGTCCTTATTCTAAGTCTTTGAGGCTTAAGTACAAGCCGATCATGATCCTTAACCTCTAGGGCCAGGTTTGGGTCTTAACAATTTCGTAGATTTTTGGAAGTCACTACTGATGTTTAATTTTCAAAGAAAAATATTTTTGATCCCTAATTTTGGACTTCCAAACAAAACTTAAGTGATGTGTCATAAGCCACATCACTTGGCAATCCCACTAAAATATAAAAACTATCTAATAAATATTTGTCATATCATTAAGGATTGATTTTGGAGTTCTAAAATTGGGGATGTAGTATTATTGATTCGAAAATGCTTTGGACCACCAATTTTGGACCCATAAACCAACCATATGTGTCATAAGTTTCATGACTTAAGATCCCCAATAAAATATAAAAATTATCTAATAAATACCTGCTATGTCAGTAGAGATTGATTTTGGGAGTCCAAAATTGGTGTGCATACTGATTTACAAAAGGGAAACCCTTCAGAGCTGACACACATCACGTAGTGTGATGACTGGAGTCCGTAATTGTCGCTCCACTTGGTTGACTTGGACGCGAAGGAAAATTATTCGGTAAATTCTCTAAATTATGATTCATTTATATTTTACTTTTTAAATTTTAAAATTTATTAGTTAATTATTTTAAAATATTATATTGTTATATTTTACTTTTTTTGTAAGGATTCTCTTATATATTTATACAAAATCAGATCATATGTAAGGTAGATGATACATTTATTGAAAATTTTAAGGCAATAATGTCCTTATCTGGTGATCCGTTTATATTTGGGGAATTTATTAGGAAATCATTCAATTACTTGTATCTCAATTAGTTCATAAGATATTCTTGTCATGGAATGTGTCACCATCATCAAATCCCCAATTTTTGTTAATGGGGAGATGCGAACTGCCTTTATGCCCTCTTGTGAACTGCACCAAGGAGACCCTCTCTCACCGTATTTGTTCTTATTGGTATCTGAAGTGTTGTCCAATCTTATCACTCAAAACATCCATTTGGAAAGGATTTTTGGTCTACGGATGAGGGATGAGGAGGACTTGCCCAATTTTATTGCGCTATTTTTCGCGGATGATGTCGTTCTTTTCCTCAGAGCTGATCAAAAAAAGTGTATGAATTTATTGAATATCATTGAGGTGTATAGTAGTGCCTCAAGTCAGTTCCTTAACTTTGATAAGTTTGGGATTTTGTTTTCATCCAATGCTTCGACGCAGCTTCGAGCTTCCATCTGCAGCACTTTGGGCATTTCCCCAACCAACCCCAATGCCAAATACTTGGGCCTTCCATCCTCCTAGGGCCGATCTAAAGCTGCCATGTTTTCTATTTTGATAGAGAAAGCTCTCTCTAAGCTTCAAGGATGTCCCATGCAGGAAAAGAGGTTCTGATAAAGGCTATTGTACAAGCATTTCCCATCCATGCTAAGGCATGTTTTGAATTACCTTAAATCTTTGCCAAAAACTCAATGCACTTATAAGAAATTTTTGGTAAAACGGCAATCCTGAGGACTGTGGCATACACTGGGCAAATTGGTCCACCATGATGAGGCCCAAACCTAGGGAAGGGATGGGTTTTAGGGATTTTCGTAGTTTCAACCAAGCCTTACTAGTTAAGCAAGGATGGAGGATTATCACTAATCCCAATTCTCTTTAGGCCAAGATGTACCGCGAGGGACCTCGGCTACAGTTCGGACTCCCCCTTTTTTTGTTTGTTGCGGTTCGTAATCTGAACCAAAGAGTCCAACTCTGGCAAATCATTTTGAGAAAAACAGATTTTGAAAAGAAGTGACAAACATGGACTGCTTTGCCAGATACAGAGTCGCCACCTAAATATTTTTAAAATGGGAAATTTAGGAAACCCTGACTCGGTGCCGAAGGCCACGTGTCCGTCATCACCAAAGTTGTCTTGGCTCGGGAGCTTGGGTATGATCGGGGAAGGTCAGCTATGAGCACCCCCTTTCGCCCGGTCCGAAGACCGGCCTCTACTAACCATGATATCCGATTTTGAAAACGTTATGTGTTCTTATTCCGGTTATTAGCCTAGAATTACTACGTTATGTGCACGGCAAACAAGTATAGACTAGATTGCCTAATTTGGAAACAAGCATTGCATATCCGTTTGTTTTGAAAAGCGCTTTGGAATTTGATACTCGCAAGTAGGCTAAGACACGGATTTCAACGAGTTTTTCCAACTCAAACAATCCAACCTTCACCCACAGGCATTCAGGCAGTTTATCTCATATAAGCACTTAGCCACATGGTAATCATGCTGTTATGGCAACATTCACACGCATGCGATATGCTAAAGCGAAAAAAACTCACCTAGTACTCCAAGCTAAAACAATAAACTAGTTAGCAAACATGCATGTCCTAGTTCATGTTAAAGTGACTAATGCAACACAAGCAAAATGTGATTAGGATAGGCTCGGCTAACCCTAAAATGGCATGTGAAATGCTACAACTAACACGTATTCAATTTGGAAATTGAAATATAGATGCAGTTAGAATGATGCGCCGAGCCCGGTGCATGTAAGACAAATGAATGGATGCACGCATGCATTGCATGAGGTATGCTAATTTAAACGTGCCCTAATACTAACCATCAAAGCAGGTAAGTAAAAGGGAAGAAAGAAGTGGGGGTTGGAAGACATGCACACCACTCACCCACACTTATTACAGATTTGCCCTCGCCCGGAGGGACTAAATAAATAATACAAATTAATTAACTACGCAAGCTAATTAAATATTACAAATTGCCTAATCAATTAATGTCGAACTTGATGAACTCTTCCGTTGATTTTGTTCTTTCTTCTTTCTTTTTTCTAAACTTTTGTAACCGGGCTGCGGCCCGTCAATTGTACTTGGTTTGCATTTCAATGAAAAAATCTTTGCTCTTATTCTGGTTGTATGCTTGCACTTGTAGTGAATTTTTCATGAACTCATTTGCTCAACTGTGATCTCGGTTTTAGCTATCTGCCTTACTAGCCAACCACTCTTCAGCCGATATAATTACTTCGGCTGAAGAGTACAGAGTGTTGGTTTAATCCAGCCAACCACTCTTCAGCCGATATAACTTACTTCGGTTGAAGAGTACTAAGTGTTGGTTTAATCCAGCCAACCACTCTTCAGCCGATATAACTTACTTCGGTTGAAGAGTACAAAGTGTTGGTTTAATCCAGCTAACCACTCTTCAGCCATACCTATACTTCGGCTGAAGAGTACAGAGTGTTGGTTTAATCCAGCCAACCACTCTTCAGCCATACCCATACTTCGGCTGAAGAGTACAGAGTGTTGGTTTAATCCAGCCAACCACTCTTCAGCCATACCCATACTTCGGCTGAAGAGTACAGAGTGTTGGTTTAATCCAGCCAATCACTCTTCAGCCGATATAACTTACTTCGGTTGAAGAGTACAAAGTGTTGGTTTAATCCAGCCAACCACTCTTCAGCCGATATAACTTACTTCGGTTGAAGAGTACAAAGTGTTGGTTTAATCCAGCCAACCACTCTTCAGCCATACCTATACTTCGGCTGAAGAGTACAGAGTGTTGGTTTAATCCAGCCAACCACTCTTCAGCCATACCTATACTTCGGCTGAAGAGTACAGAGTGTTGGTTTAATCCAGCCAACCACTCTTCAGCCATACCCATACTTCGGCTGAAGAGTACAGAGTGTTGGTTTAATCCAGCCAACCTCTAAGTTGGTTTTTCCAGCCAACTTAGAATAAAATGTTTGGTTATTTCGGCCAAACGTCCTGCAGCCTGGATCCTTATCCTGGGCTTAGGAAGGGTGTTGGTTTAATCCAGCCAACCTCTAAGTTGGTTTTTCCAGCCAACTTAGAATATAGTCTATACTTCATCAAAACTATCTTTTACAGGAAAAACAACCATGCTGAAAAGAATCAACTTGTTTTATTGAGAAAGGAAAAAATTACACACGCTTGAAAAAAAAAAACTAAAAATAAAATAATTTAAGATTGGCCGTGTTCCATGGCCTTGGGATTGCTTTGCCGTCCTTGTCTTCCAAGTGGTATGCCCCTTTGCCTGCTAAGCCGACCACTTTGTAAGGTCCTTCCCAATTCGGTCCCAACTTGCCATCTCCTGGAACCAGGGTGTTTCCCATCACTTTGCAAAGTACCCAATCGCCGATCTTGAACTGTCTTGGATGCACTGTTTGTTGTACTTTCTAGACAACTCTTGTTGGTAGGAGGCGATGTGAACCAAAGCTCTGTCTCTTCTTTCTTCCGCGAGATCAAGTTCTAATGCTATTGCTTCGGCGTTTAAGTCTGGATCAAAGTTTTCACTCCGAATTGTGGGGAGACCAACTTCTAATGGGATGACTGCTTCCATGCCATAAGCTAAGGAGAATGGTGTTTCTCCTGTTGATCGTCGAGGCGTGGTGCGGTAAGCCCACAGAACATGAGGGAGTTCTTCTGCCCACTTGCCTTTAGCCTTCTCTAGCCTTTTCTTCAGTCCGTCCAAGACTACCTTGTTTGAAGCTTCTGCTTGCCCATTTGCTTGGGGATACGCCGGTGTAGAATTATAGAATTCTATCTTGTATTCCTCACAAAAGCCTCTGAAAATTTTTCCGTCGAACTGCGTGCCGTTGTCTGAGATCAGTGCTTTTGGTATGCCGAAGCGAGTGATGATGTTCTGCCAAACAAACTTCTTCACATCTTTTTCCTTGATTGACGCCAAGGCTTCTGCTTCCACTCACTTTGTGAAGTAGTCTGTTGCCGCAAGAAAGAACTTCATGTTGCCTGGTGCTGTTGGGAGTGGTCCCACTATGTCTAAGCCCCACATTGCGAAAGGCCATGGACTAGTGAGAGGTAGAAGTTCCCTGGCAGGTTGGTGTATTTGATGCGCAAACTTCTGACATTTTTCACATTTTTTGACATACTTCTCTGAATCCGCTTGCATGTACGGCCACCAGTATCCTTGTGAAATAGCTCGGTATGCCAATGATCGTCCTCCTTGATGGCTGCCGCATACACCCTCATGTATTTCGAACAAGAATGCTTCCACTTTGCTGGGGTGCACACACTTTAAGTAAGGTCCTGTGAACGACTTTTTGTACAACGCCAAGGATGGGGAGAGCCAAAATCGCTGCGACTTTGCTCTTATTCTGTTGGCTTCTTTCTTATCTTCTGGTAAGGTGCCGTCCTTCAGGAACAAGATGATAGGATCCATCCAAGAAGGACTTAGATCGGCGCAGCATACTTCTTCTGCTTTTGGGTCTTCAATACTTGGTCTAGGCAGATAGTCGATCAAAAGAGGATGTGGGATGGAGGTATCTGCCATTGAAGCAAAGCCCGCTAGTTCGTCTGCTCTGCTGTTCTCCTCCCTGCCGATCTGTTCTATCCTCACCACTTCAAACTTCTTGATTTCGGTTCTGATCAGCTCTTGGTACTTAGCCATTCTGTCATCCTTTGCCTCATAGTCACCCGATATTTGGTTTACCACCAGCTGTGAGTCGCTGTAAACCATTAGCTCGGTGGCCTTCATGTAGAATGCTGATTTGAGACCTGCAAGAAGCGCTTCGTACTCTGCTTCGTTGTTTGATGCTGGGAAGCCAAGGTTGATTGCCTGCTCCACTACCAGGCCGTCTGGAGAGATGAGGACTATGCCAAGTCCTGCTCTATGTCGGTTGGATGCTCCATCCACAAAGAGCTTCCACATCTCCCCAACGAACAACTTCCAACAAGTGGAGGGATCGGATGATGCCTTGGGATCTTCCATGTTGCTGATTTCTTCGCCTAAGTCCAGGCCTGCTGCCTGCCCCTTGTCACCTTGTTGCATCAAGTTTTTCTGCGTTGGCGAGTCTGGACTTGGGATAGCATGGTTTACTTCTTCCTTGTTTGTATTACTCCGGTCTGCCTTAGGACTTGGCTGAGTAACCAATACCAGGGGTTGCGTTATTCCGACGTCAACTTTTGTCCCTAGTTCGGTTGAGTCAGTCAGGTCGACTGGGCAGATATGATGACTTCCAGGAGTGAACTCTGCGACAAAATCCGCCAATGCTTGAGCTTTTATTGCGGTTCTGGGTTGGAACTTGATGTCGTATTGTCCCAACTCTACTGCCCACTTCAGAATTCGCCCAGAGAAGTTTGCCCTTTCAAACAAAGCCTTTAGTGGGAAGGCTGTAAGGACAACTATAGTATGGGCGTGAAAGTAGTGCGACAACTTTATTGAGGCCATCATCAAGGCTAATGCCAGTTTCTCCAGTGGCAAGTACCTTGTTTCGGCGTCTAGCAGTGTCTTGCTAACATAGTAGATGGGCAGATGTTGGACTCCTTCTGCACGGACCAACACCGCGCTGACTGTGTGCTGCGACACTGCCAGATATAAGAAGAGTTCTTCTCCAGGAATTGGTGTTACAAGTAGTGGTGGAGAAGACATGTATTCCTTCAAGCTTTCCAGAGCTCGGTCACATTCTTCGTCCCACTCAAACTTGGCCTTGAGTGCATGAAAAAATGGTCGTAGCCTGTCTGACGATCGGCTAATAAACCGATTGAGCGCGGCTGCCATTCCGGTGAGATGCTGCACTTCTTTCACCGAGTTTGGTCTCTCCAGATCTTGTATTGCCTTGATCTGAGATGGGTCTGCTTCTATACCTCGGTTGGTCACCAGAAAGCCTAAGAATTTGCCTGATCCTACTCCGAAAGCACACTTCGACGCGTTGAGGCGTAACTTATGCTTCTTCAGGATTTCAAACATCTCACTTAGGTCCTTCAAGTGGTCATTCTCATCCTTGCTCTTGACCACCATATCATCGATGTAAGCCTCCATTGTTTTGCCTAACAACGGCTCAAACATCTTGGTAACCATTCTCTGGAATGTCGCCCCTGCGTTCTTTAGGCCAAAGGGCATGACCTTGTAGCAGTAGAGTCCCCTTGGTGTGGTGAAAGATGTGACCTCCTGGTCCGGTTCATGCATTGCGATCTGGTGGTAGCCTCTGTATGCATCCAAGAAGCTTAGTCGGTTGTGCCCCGCAGTCAGGTCTACCAGTTGATCAATCCGTGGTAGAGGAAAGCTATCTTTAGGGCATGCTTTGTTGACAGTTTTATAGTCGACGCAGACGCGCCACTTGCCATTCTTCTTTGGCACGACGACTGTGTTGGAGATCCATCTGGGGTAGTGCACCTCTCTGATTGCCCCTGCTTCCAACAAGTTTCCCACTTCTTCCGCCACTATCTCGGCGTGGTGGAGTGCCGATCTGCGGGTGCGCTGAATGATTGGCCTGGCTGATGGGTGGACATTGAGTTGGTGGCAGATGAAGTTGGGATCAATGCCTGGCATGTCGTATGGAGTCCAGGCAAACACTTCGATGTTAGAGGTCAAAAATTCCAAGACCTCTAACCTCTCAGCGCCGGACAACGATGAACCAAGCAGAAAGAACTTATCCGGGTTCTTTTCATCTATTCTGACTTCCACCAAGTCTTCCACTGCTTTCTGGCTTGCTGCTTTGCCGACGTCTGCGAATAGTTCATTACTCTCCGGTTCTTCCACCGAATGAACATACCCCTTTGCAGCGCGGCTTCCATTCACCGTGACAAAACATTGCTTGGACATGATTTGGTCTCCATAGACTTCTTCTATTACTCCGGTGTCGTTGGGGAACCGCATCACTTGGTGGTAGGATGACGCCACCGAGCGCATGGCGTGCAGCCATGTTCTGCCCAAAATGATGTTATAGGTGGATGGGACCTTTAACACCCAGAACTCTACTTGCTTCGTCACACTCCCTGCTCTGACTGGAAGGATAATCTTGCCTACCGGCCATTCTGGCATCAAGTTAAATCCAATCAAAGGTGAGACTGCAGGTGCTAAGTCTTTATCTTGCAACTTCAATTGTTTGAACGTCTCGTAGTACATGATTTCGCACGAACTACCCTGGTCAATCAGAATCCGCTTGACGTCAAAGTCCTTGACTCGGAGAGTGACGACCAGGGCATCGTTGTGAGGGCAATATATTCTGTCCAAGTCTTTATCCGAAAAAGACATAACATTTGTGGCCTCTGTCCTCCCCCTCTTGACGACAGGTTGGGCACTTAGTACCTCCCTCAAGTGCTCAGCCTTTTTGATTGAACCTCTGAGCTCACATACACGCTCAGGCTCGAAAACTCCATGTATCACATTGATAATGCCTTGAGGTGGAGCGTCGATTGGCATTCCGTTGGGGTTATTACGGTCCTGGGGGGCTGGCTGTGCCCCTCCTTCAATGTATTTGTCTAAGTGGCCTGCCGCCACCAACTCCTCCAAATGCTGCCTCAACGGGGTGCAGTTCTCAGTTCGGTGCCCCTTTTCTTTGTGGAAGGTGCACCGCGATCTGTCGTCATAGTCCTTTTGTGCCTCGCCTAACTTGGCTGGCCACTTGACGAAAGGTTCGTCTCGAATTTCGCTAAGTATTCGGTAGATCGGCTTCTTGAAGACCGTGGTGATGGTAGTGCGGACTCTCAACCATCTCTCGTCTCGGTCTTCTTCGTTGTCGCGTCTTCCACGCCCATTTTTGTTCGGCCGATTTACCGCATTGACCTTTGCTGAGGCCTTCTTTTCTGGCGCTGCGGTCGTGCCAGACTTTGCTTTGGCACGGGCGCCATCCTCTTCCACCCTGATGTGCTGATACACTCTTTCCATCAGGGCTTCCATGGTAAGAGGTGGCGTCATGGTGATAGAATCCCTCAGTCTGTTCCCAACTGGGAGTCCTCTCTTGTATTGCGCAATGGCGAGATTGGTTGGGCAGTCCCCAATCTGGTTGAATGTCTCCCAATAACGGCTGTTATATGACCTCAGGGTCTCTTTTTCGCCCATGTCGATGGAGAGTAGCTGGTCGATCTCCACCGGAGTCTTAGTGTTTGTTCTGAATCTTGTGACAAATGCTTCTGCCAATTGCGCCCAGGAGGCTATGCTGCCCTCTGGGAGTTTCTCAAACCAAGTCAAGCCTAGGTCACCAAGGCTTGAGGGGAACAAGATGCACATTAAGGCCTCGTTCCACCGGTATACAGCCATAACCTGGCGGAAGTGGCTTAAGTGCAAGTAGGGGTCCCGTCTTCCCCTCGTATGTAGTGAACTTCGGCTGTAGAAAGCCTGACGGTAAAGGCGCGTTCTCAATTGCTGGGACAAACGGTGAGGTCTGCAGCCTTGCCAATACTTTGTCCGTTGGTTCGTAGGCCGGGCGCGGTTGTGGCATTCCAACCTCGACGCTTCCATGCGTCCGAGGAGCCAACCGCTGTAAGGCTGAAACTCTATGTGGATCACGCGCTCTGGCATCCTCCCTGCGTCGTGCCTTTTCTTCTAGCACGGTTCGTAGGTCGGATGACCTGGGTAACTCCGTTTGTCTGGACCTTGTTTGGTGCGTATGCGAAGGCCAGTATGTACTTCCTTCCGTGTAAGACCTTTCAGATCTCGCCCTCTCAAACCTGGAGTGACGAGTTCTGGAAGATCTTGATTGCGTATCGCCTGTCCTGAGGCTTCTCTCTTCTGCCTGGGAGGGTGTAGAATTCCTACTACGACCCTCTGAGTGGCGAGGGGGCGTCTTGTTCGTGCGCCCCTCTCCTGTCGCCACTTCTTTTCCTTTCACCTGGCGCTTGAGAGATTCCATGTCTGCCGCCATCCGCCGTATCAACTCGTCTTGTGCTTTGACACGATCCTCCAAGGCCTGAGGATCAACCCTGCGCCTTTGCCTTTCTGGGCTTTGAGAGAGATGAGGGCTGCTATTCCTCCTTCGTCCCCTTGCATCCCTCCTGGAATTTTGCCTTTGTGGTTCCAGGTTCGCCATGGGAGGGACCAAAGGTAGGCCTTCACGCCTTGCACCCCCGTCTGGAGTTTGTCCGTCAATGGCGGACTGAGGCAGTTCTTCATTGTTTGCCATCGAATTTTGAGAGAAAAACACTTGATCAAGAGGTTGTTCTTGTCTGTTATTCCCACAGACGGCGCCAATTGTACGGGAAAGAGATTCACCTTCACGTATAATCCTGTTGATCAAGCCCGTGTTCTTCTGCACGTCGTCGTTCTACCACCTGAAAACTCAAACTTAAGCTGGCCGGCGGGTGTGTGCCGGAAAACCCCTCCGATGCCTAAGTCAGTAAACAAGACAAATAGGCAAAAAAACTCAATATATTCAGGGAGCAAAAGTTGCATTACCTCTTCATAGGTGATATTGGTGAGCTTATATAGGTTTCGCGTGGCACAATCCTAGTAGGACTCTAACTCCTCCATGTAGAGTCCTCCTAGGATTCAAATCCATGGAAGATAATGCTTATCCTCCAACACCCCCCTCACTGCTTAAACCAAGTGAGATGGTCTTTCTATGGCCGAACTCCAAACGACCGGAGTACCTGTTAGTTCGGCCCTTACTATACTCTCCCTTACCTCGGCTTTCCCATGCTAAGACCGAGCTATCCATAAGGGAGTTAAGGCGAACTACTTTCAGAACCATGGTTTACCTCGGTTTTACACATGCTCCGACCTAAGTAACCGCTTAAGACCGAGCTACCCATAATACATTCTCAACCGGAGTATACCAACTAGACCTTACTTCGGCCGGACTAACCACCATGGCTACGACCGGACTAACATCAAGGCATCTTATTAAGACCGGTCTACCCCACTTCGGACCGGAGTAACTCTACTTCCCTCTGGGACCGGAGTCACCCTACTTCTCTTTCGGACCGGAGTAATTCTACTTCTCTTTCGAATTGGGCTTATCCAACACCTAGCTCGGCCCAATTTATTAATATAAATTACCCTCTCAATTAACAAGCTAATTAAACTAGGAAGAGCGGTAAACCGCCTCGGGGGGGAGAGCCAAATGCAGCGCATGCTCGGGTCCTGCTCGGAAGTGCACAGCCATGCATAGTTTGCCTCTGTTTTCCCTGCTCTGCCCTTCTGAAGACTGCCAAAGTCTCAGAGATGTTTCTTCAGATACTGGGGATCACTACCGGCTGAGCAGAATGGCCACCGGCTGCAGCATGTGATCATCGGCACAAAATGAATCCATCGGCTGGTGATTTACTGCCGATCGGCAATGTATACTGCCGGTCGGCAAAGAATGCCTGCAGAACCTGCAACTCACAGCAGCAGAGGACAAAACTTGCATGGCAATACAATTCAAGCAATGTGTGCACCAATCATGCCCCCTATCATGTTTGTGACTCAAAGGGGCATGTGTCTCGATTCTCGGACCACCAATCACGCATTTCCATGCATGATGGCCCAAAGAATCAAGTGTGCAACTTTCATGTCAAATGAAATGCAAACCAAACGAACCAAGGCCCAATTCCTATCACCAAGTCAAGGAACAAGGCATGCATGCAAGATGCAATGCAACCTAGGCATGCAAGCTAAGGATGCAACATGGCATGGCAAGACACTTATACAAGCATACGAGCAAACATGAGGCAATGCAAACTGATGAAAAGGTAGACTTAGACATGATTTAGGCAACTCTAAATAGGCCTAAAACAGTGGCCAAAAACCAAGGAATTGGGATCAAACATACATACACACATGCAAGTAAGTTAGACCAACACTTAGGCATTAAATAAGCAACTCTAAGGCACACTTGAAAGGGGATATCATGGACAATTAGCATGCAACATAAGCTCTGAAAATCATGTTAAAACATGATGCCAAACCAAGCAACAAGGCAAGCTAAACATGCAACAATGGTCCAAGCATTCAAGGCCCACCAAAGAGGCAATGGACTACACTTAGTACAACCACACATGGCAAGACTTAGGCAACCAAAAATAGAGTTTTAACACATGAAACAAAGCCCAAAAGACCACCTAGATGGCATCTAGATGGTTTGAATTCAAAGGCATGCACAAATGCTAAAACATGGAGCATACAACACAAGCTTTGAAACATCAAAGAGGTGTCCAAGGCAAGCATACAAGCACACCAAAGGGACTGAAATGACATGTAGGATGGTCCTAAACCACTAAATTAATGCAAGCAATGCATGCTACACATTCACCTACTTGAAGCATACAAGCCATAATACAAATGAGATATATAATGCATGCCAAGATCGACTCAAACAAACATGGACAGACCTGAAACATGGCAAAATAAGCACAAAACCTTCACAAGGTTAAACCTAAAACATGCTAGAACAAAGGCTAACAACCTAAGGCATATTAAGGCAATAGCAAGGCATTATATGGTAGGTATGCTAAGCATGCATGGTGTACCAAAACCAACACACAACAAGGTTATATCATGGCATAATAAGCATGGAAAACAGCCTAAACATGATCAATACACACTCTAACATGATGCTCCCTCAAGAGGCCAAAAAGGGTCCCTTTCAAGGACAACAAGGAGAGGGGGTGGCCCTCCCCTTTTGGAGACTTCAAGGCACCATCTCCACCACTGAAATCCCTCAAGATTTCAGTGGTGAAAAGGCCCAAACACCAAAGTCTTGAAACTTGCACAAAAATAGCACAAAAGGGAGCCTTACAAGGCTTAGGAGGGGTCAAACAAACCCAAACCACAAAACACTCTTAATAAACAATCAAGAGGGCTAAAAAATAGAACTTTTTTGTATTATACTCTAAGCACAAAAACAGCTCTAAGATAGGTAGAAGAGCAATGCAAAAATGGGGAATAAAAGGGAAGTTTCTCACCCTTGTAGACCACCTTCACAAATGATGCTCCAACAGCCCTCATTGGCTTGAATCCAGCTCCAAAACACCAAAACCAGCCCCTTAGAACCTCAGTAGCCAAAGGAAGGTGAAGCACTAGGTGTTTGTGTGCAATAGTATGGACTAAAACACCTAGAACACAAAGAGAGAAGAAGAGAGATAGGAGATATGTATGAACCCTAACCCTAAAACCAGAGCTTCTCTCTGTGTTTTTTCTCCAAAATTCTCTCTAACCCAAGGCCAAGAGAGGAGCCCTCCTCTTATAGGCCAACAAACTTGTAAAGCTTGTTCAATAAGCTTACAAGAGGAGCATCCCTCCATACACGTGTATGGAGGGGAACCAAATGCCACACAGCTGTCCTAAAATATCTGCAAAAGCAGATGAACAGTAATCGGCTGGCCAAAAATGTCATTTTGACAAAAATGACTGCCGACCGGCAACAAAGAGTGCCGACCGGCAATATATATTGCCGGTGGCAACAAAACCTTGGCCGGTGGCCTCTAGCCACTGCCGGTGATGTGTGGGGATGCCTCACAAGGCATTCCCTGCCCCTCCAAGGCAAAACACAAGTGTTCGGTGCGAAACCAGACACAAAACAGTCGAGTTCGGAGATCCTGAGACAAGACGCATAGCCGAGACCTCCTGGAACTCCAAACGAACACAAACATGGATGACCACCGGGTGTTCAAACGGTGACGTCCAAGTCTTGAGGACGGTCAAAAATGGGGTGTCTACAGCCTTTATTTTCCAAACTCAAATTTTCTTCAAGCTTCTCGAGGGACTTCACTGTCTTGGGCATAGGTTAGTTTACTCAAGGTGTCACGACCCAAACCCACCCTAGAGGTTTAATGTCGTAACCGGCCAGTAATCCTTGGATTACCAAAGGCCTCTGAACAGAATTACATATAATTAGGGGCTGCAGAAGCAAATATATAAAATATACACAGTCTGTTGAGTTGTGTTGACATACATAGGACAGAAATTTAAAACTTAAATATATTTACATATATATACAGAGGTGTTAAATTTCAATCATTACAGATTTAGCCAAAAGGGGACTTAGCCAGTTATACAGATAAACAAAAGCTAGTTCACATTTCAAAGAAAACAAAGTCTTAAACATTCACAAAACATGGCCACAAGGTTTAACTTAATCTGGAACCTCCTCGGGAGGCACAAAGGGTGGCTGACAGACTGGAATCCCAGGTCATTAACTCTAAGCCTGGTCACGCGCCTGGTCACCTACATACATAATATAAATAGAGTGAGCGAAGCCTAGTGAATAATAACAGAGTAAAGGATTTAATGAATGATGTCCTATAGCAGATTTCAAAATCAGAAACAAATTCAAATTCGCATACTTGACCAGAAATCATAGTAGTTATAAGTGGTACATCCATTTAACTATCATATCATATCAAATTTGTATAATCGATATCGACGACCACATAGGTCCACATCTTGTGCACAAGTAGCCATAGTATTGTTACCCCCAGGCGAGGGCTATGTGAGCATAGGCCTCAGTATTGTTACTCCCGGGCAATGGCTACATGAATATAAGCCACGGTATTGTTATCCCTGAGTGAGGGCCACGTGCATATTGGCCTCGATATTGTTACCCCCGAGGGAGGGCCACGTGAACTAAGGATGCCACAATACATTTCAGAAAAAAATGGGCATTCATTCATGATTCATAAAATAGCATTTCAGAAAACAGATCATATCATTTTGGTCAGAAAATACTTATAATCAAACATAGCTTGACAAAGTTATTACTCACAAATGGCTCCGGAAGCAGACAAACAGGGCAGACAATGCAAAGAGCTTACGGCGCATGACCTTAGAAGCTTAATTGTGTCCTAGATGTCCAAATGGTTGAGTTACTTAGTTCAACACCTTGAATTTTCTACAATTCTTCTTCTTCTCCTTAGATTTCCAAACTCAACACTTGATCTCACTCTCTCTTTCTCTCTCACGTTTGATACCTCAAGAAGGAAGAAAATGAGAGTGTAAAGTATATATAAGGGTCTACTAGTGCCTTATATAGGCTTGGATTAAAGAATTCATTAATTAAGCTTAATTGAGCACTAATTATTTCGTTCCAAATTGAATTTTAATTAAACCTACTATAAAATTCTAAAAATTTCAACTAACACATAAACCAAGTCAATTTCATGATCGGATGCCGATAAGGCCTTCAATTCGCAGAACGAAATAGTAACACAAACAGATATTTCTACGATAAACAGATAGAAATACAAATAATGTAACACTTATGCAAATAATTCAAAATTTCTTCTTAATTACTTATTAACACCCTTAATCATGTTTTAACGGTTAATCATGGGTCGGGATTGTTACACAAGGGCAGAGATCTTCTTATGAAGGGTCTCCAGTGACAGGTCTAAAATAGTGAGCGTATTCATTTTTAGAAGGATAGTTGGATTTCGGCTGTTGAGGGCCACAAGATTCTTTCGTCCAAACCAGCTGGGTGTACTATTAATATGGTGGTTGATGCAATGATCATTCTAGCAAGTCTTAGAATCTAACTTCGCTTCAGTACCACATCTCCCATGGGGAAATGAAGGCCATTTTATCAATCCCTATTGCAGTTGGTCAACATGAGGATTTTCTAGTCTGGCATCCAACTTCTTGGAGCTGTTACTCAATTAAGTTAGGCTATGATCTGGCTCGACGTGAGTGCGACTTTACACAAATTTGCAGGCCCTCTTCGTCATCTAATCTTGGGGATGTATTATAGAAGTTCATTTGGAGCCTTGATACTGCTCCTAAAATTCACCACTTTTGGTAGCGAGCCAGCCACAACCTTCTAGTTATAGAAAATGGACTGCATATAAGGAAATGTGCTCCAACGCCTATTTGCCCTATTTGCCCTATTTGCCCTATTTGCCTTGATAAAAGGGAAACTGTTGAACACTTGTTTTTTGGCTGTTCATGGACACAAGCAGTTTAGTTTGGCAGTAGTCTCTCTCTCAGGATTCCTAAAGGCTCCATTTCGAATGTGGCTTAATGGACTTATGATCTCCTCTGTCAATATAAGTCTAAGGAAGATGCTAGGGCCTTTTAGAGTCAGGTGGCGAAAGTAGGGTGGTTTATTTAGAAGTCTAGGAATGAATTTGTGTTTAATTACCTCCATGTGGACCCGCTTGCTACTTGCCACAGAATTTCCCAAGTATGGCATGAAAGGCTAGTTTTTCTCCACTCTACTAATGATGTTATGTCCTCTCAATCTGTCCCTGTTATACCTGCCATTGATAGGTGGAGGCCAGATTTGGCTGGGCATCTCAAAATCAATTGTAATGCAGCTTATTGAAAGCATTCATCAGTGGCAAGCATTGTTGTTGTTGTTCGTGACTCCCATGGTACGCGTGTGGAGGGAAGGACCCAATCTTTACTAGCTTCTTCTGCTCTCCAAGTAGAGGCTTATGCCATTCGTTTGGCTTGCTTAGTGTCCCAAGCTCTTTATCTGTTCTCAGTGGAAATTGAAAGTGATAATCAATCGGTTATTCACCTGTGTGTCTCATAACTTGTTTCCCCGTGAGAGTGTGTTGCCTTGATTATGGACATCTAAGGCCTAGCTTTCTAGCAAAGTCTATCTTTTTTCTTAGACTGGGCGTCAGAATAATAGAGTTGCCCACTAGGTTGCAAAGTCTTCAGCTTCCAATGTTTTACCTTGTAACTGGGTTGTGTTTCCACCAGTACCTTTGATGTGCTTGGTTAGTGCTGATGTAATGCTTTCTTCTTCTTAATGCAGTAACCTTTTTTCTGATAAAAATAAATAAATAAATGAAATAAGTCCCATTATTTGGACATTTGATCCACCAAAATCCAAATTCTCATATTTAAAGTATTTTATGGACAATTTTACCCTTACAAATTTTTTTTTGAACACTTAGTAACTTGGTAATGTGATCATTCATATTTGACAGTGTTAATGCTCACATCACAGAATATTCATACAGTCAATGTAAATATTATTATTAGAGGTATTTTGATAACTATGTTACCCATAAGACTTATTGGAACATAATAAAATAATTAGACTAAGTGGAACATAAGTAAGTAAAGAGATATTTATGAATATAAATACCCCTTTACATTTTGCCACTAAGATAAAAGTGACAAAGTGCAAATGAGATCCTTAAAAAAAAAGGGTATTATTTAAATCTATTGAAGTAAAGATTTAAATTCTCTCTATTTGCCACCCATACAACTTTGCTGATAGGTATTGGTGTGTTCTTGTACCATATCCAAACTCACACTCTTTCCTTACCTTTTCCACTTCTTCCTCCAACAGCCTTCCTTCCCCACAAGTTTCCCACTCCAGTCACCCCTTGAATTACCCAAATCCCTCCGCCACCCTCCTCCTCTGCTATCATCTTCCACAACGACCATTTCAATTTATAAAAAAATATCATTAACAAGAAAAATAACGAAATTGAAAATCAAAAAAATGGATACATCTCCATTTCTTCTGCTTGCATTTGCAACTTCTCACCCCTTTCTTTCTCTCATCTTTTTCTTTTTTTAATCTTTGCCTTTCATCTTTTGATTTTGTTTTTCCTTAATTGAGCATAACAAGTTAGCATTCCAGTCAATTTTTCTTCAATGGAGACTAAGAAAGAAAAACACATTCTTGAAAAATCTAGTAGCTTTGCCTTTAGAGACGTCAGGCAAGACAACCACGATCGCAAGCACGACCACGACCAATAAGACCCCAACCGCAATCCCAAACTTAATCCTAACAAAGGCCACCACCAAAACAATGCCACTAACAATTCTGAACTACCCACAGAAATAGAACCAAAACAAGAGAGTACTAAAGTGGAGAACACAGATGAGACCACAAGATAGAATATTGAAGAATCTCCTCCTCCTCCTCCCGACTTTGGCAAAGTCTGTGAAGAGATTGATCAATCCATCTATGCTTTGTCTAACATAAAAGATCAAGAATCGAAGTATGCTTCTTCCAATTGCAAATTATGATTCAATCGAAAGCCTGGTGAAATGGAATTAGCTTTCCGAGGACACTTTGTCATTTTTGGATTGATTGTCGAAGTTGACGGCATCGCTAACTGTATTCTCATCAGAATCGAAGTATGTTTAATTGGATCTCAATTCAATCCCAACTTTAGCCCATCTCAGCATCTTTACAAACATAGTTGATCTCGGAGCTATGGTCATGGTGATGATCAAAGATGTAACAATTTTCCTTCAACAAAGACCAATTTTACAAGCTTTCGGAGGCTTTTTTTGTTTTTTGTTTTTTGTTTTTTTATGGTCTAGGTGTGGCTGTTTATGCATTCAAGGGAATTGAATGGTTTTACCACTAGAATCAAAGATCAAAGAGAAAGACAAGTTTAGGAAAATTCTGGGTTTATCAATGACATTCATTTCTTTTGTTAATGTATATATTAGATTTGGTTATACTTATCTTTATACTACTTCTTGTATTGTAAATATAGCTTATCTCTATCTCCTTTGTATCTTTATCTCTCTCTATCTCTATCTCCTTCTATACTTATCTAGGTTTGTGCCTATAAATACAGGCTCTCCTATTGTATTCATTCATTCAATATAATACAGATACACATTTTCCATATTTCTTTCAACTATTATAACATTGTATCAGAGCTCTAGGTTCTACACTTATAGCCTCTCTTTTTTTTTTTATGCTTAGTCCCGTACACAGTGGTACTACCGCATTTATTCCATCACCCATACACTTTATTATCTCTGTTCTAGCACTGCTTCCTCGTTATTTTCACCCAAAAAATTTTCCCTTACCACCACACTGATCGAAATCTCCTCATGATTCCAATGGCACCAACCACGTCCCAAGAAAGTGCTCCACACGCCCTCATGTGCCGTTTTTGTGCTCGGTGCGTCTTAGCCTTCCACCGTCACTCTCATACGCATCATCACGTGCCATTCAGTTATTTGCTCACGTCAGCACCTGACGTTAGCCCTACACTCACGTACGTCATTCCTGCTGTTGTGCACTGCACATGCGCCGTTCTGCTATTGTGTGCCTGCGTGCGCTAATCGGCTACTGTGCGCTGCGCGTCCCTTTTTGCTATTGTGTGCTGCGCCTTCCCCTGCTATTGTGCACTGCGCCTCCTGTTAACGTTATCTAGCCCCTGTTGACGTCATCTCTACATAGTAGACCTCTTTCCCAGCTATTTTCGACCTTCCAGACTCACTGGTATGCTCTGTTTTGCTAGTTTTTGCTTTTATAGCATTGTTTTTCTCTATTTTACTTCACCAAACCACCGTTATGGATCGTTATGATGCTTTTCATTTAATCTCTTTTATTCTTGACGGCTCCAACTATGTGTTATGGGCCCAGGCCATGTCCGGTTTTCTGAAAGGGAAGAAACTCTGGCGCATTATCACTAGGGATATGGTTCAACCAGTGAAAGAGGTTCATGAAACAATTGCCACATATGCAGACCATTTAGAGGACTAGGACAGTAAGAACTACCAAATCATCACCTAGCTTCGGAATACTCGTATTACCTCTATCAGTTTATAATTTGGTCGTTTTCAACTTGACTCCATGACTACTCCTGCCAAAGACATTTGGGATTTTTTGACAGAACGTTATTAGACTACTGGTCTTGCTCATCAGTATCATCTTCAAAGTCACCTTCATTGCCTACATCAAGAGCCTAGTCAGTCTGTTAATGATTTTCTCTCTCAGATATATTTTGTCTGGGACCAACTCGCTCTCTCTAAACTTGTCTGGCCTTATATTGAAGATGCTACTTTATTCACTTAATATTGTAATCACCAACGATTGGTTCAATTTCTCATGGCTCTCACTACCCAGTTTAAGCCCGTGCGTGCATCTCTACTTCATCACACTCCATTGCCCACTCTTAAGCAAGCTATTTCTGAGTTATTATCTGAGGAGACTCGTCTTGGCCATCTGAAGACTCATTATGTGGATACAGTTCTTGCCACTCCCCAATCCCTGAGTTCTTTTGCACCAACCACCCAGCGGCCACTACTTGCAATTATTGTCAGAATCGGGGACTTCCTTCTACTCATTTTCTGCTTCATTGCTCAATCTGTAATAAGATTGTTTTCGTAATCCAAACCGCCCATCTACTAATCGTAGGGCTTTATCACGAGGTCGTTCACAACGTCCCAAGAATCAGTCTAGATCTCTGCCTGCTCATCGCACTCTGATGCTGCCTCTGAGGAATTTTCTGAGCTTTTAGATCCAACCACTCCTGTCTTTTCCCATATTGATGTTGAAGCCATGTTCAAACAGTTTCTCACCACCTCTGGTACACCTCCTTCTACTGCTTTGTCTGTGACTTCAGGTACATCTCCCTGGTATTTTGACTCAGCATGTTGCAATCATATGACTTCTAGTTCTACCCTATTTTTTTCTATTTCTTCCTCTCCTCATATTCCCTTCATTCATACTGATGATGGTTTTCTTATGTCTGTAAGTCATATTGGTTCTATTTCCACCTCTTCATATATCCTTATCAAATGTTTATCTTATTCTTGCTCTCACTTTAAACCTTATTTCTATTAGTCAATTATGTGAGCTTGGTCTAACTATCACATTTTCTACTAATGGTTGTTTAGTACAAGACCCTCAGACGGGATGGACTCTTGGGAACAGCCGTAAGCATGGACGTCTCTATGAGCTCATTCATCTTTATGTTCCAGACTCCACCCCAATAGCTGCTCCTACATCTGCTTCCAGCATATCTCCTTTTAATATTTGGTATTGTCGTTTAGGACATATTTCTATTAGCTATTTAAAATCTTTAGTTTCTACTAGTCAGTTAGGTCATGTCATTCCCAATACTTTGGATTGTTTTTCTTGTCTACTTGCAAAACAACCTACTTTATCATTTAATGCAAGTACTTCTGTTTCTCATGCATCATTTGATCTTGTACATTCTGATATTCGAGGACCATCACCTACTACCACTATGGGGGGATCACATTACTTTGTTGTCTTTATTGATGATTTTTCACGTTTTACATGGTTGTTTCTCATGAAAAGTCGATCAGAACTCAAATAACTTTATTACAATTTTGCAAGCATCGTCCAAACCCAATTTTCTAAAAATATTAAAAATTTTCGATCTGATAATGCTATGGAATATAGGAATCTTGATTTTATTTCCTTCCTTCAGCGTCACGGTACTCAGCCTCATCGTTCCTGTGCTGGCACGTCCCAACAAAATGGCCGTGCTAAACGGAAGCATAGGCATATTGTTGACACTACTCGAGCCCTTCTTATCTCTTCCTCGTGTCCTAAATATTTTTGAGGGGAAGTTGCTCTTACTACTGTCTACACTATCAATTGTGTTCCCATTCCTACTATCCATAACCAAACTCCTTATGCACGTTTAGATGACATTAGTCCTTCATACACAAATCTTCGGGTTTTTGGGTCTGCATGCTTGGTTCTCCTTCAACCTCATGAACACACCAAACTTGAACCCCGTTATCGTCTTTGTTGCTTTCTTGGGTGTGGAATTGAACATAAAGGCTACGTTGCTGGGATCCTATCTCTAAACATCTTCGTATCTCTCGTCATGTGATTTTCTGGGAGCATAAAATGTTTTCATCTTTATCCTCGTTCCACTTATCATCAACTTCTACTCCCATTCTATTTATTAATTCTTCTATTGATCCCTTCTCCAATGCCTTTGGTGCAGGTTCTTCCTCTCTAGAGACGCCTTTGCCTACACTTGATCTTGTCCCGACTACTCCCTCTGATGGTCCCGTTGCGTCTCCTATCACCCTACCAGATCCTCCTCCCACCAATCGTCCACATCGGGTAACTCAACCACCTGTTCATCTTCGTGATTATATTGTCGGGTCTACTGCCTTTTCTACTTAAGAACTTACCTCCTATCGTAAGGCTTGTATTAATCCTCGTTGGCAACAAACTATGACTGATGAATTACAAGCTTTAGACAAGACTCATACCTAGGATGTTATTGATTTTCCTCCTGGAAAGATTGCGATTGGCTGTAGATGGGTATACAAAATCAAGACCCATTCTGATGGCTCTATTGAGCGTTACAAAGCCCGTCTTGTTGCAAAGGGTTTCACCCAGGAATATGGCATTTATTATGAGGAGACTTTCGCTTCGATTACTAGGGTTACCTTTGTGTGTAGCTTACTTGCCATTGCCGCTGCTTGCCACTGGGATCTCTTTCAAAAGGATGTCAAAAATGCCTTCCTTAATGGTGATCTTCCTGATGAAGTCTACATGCAACCTCTACTCGGGTCTACTTATCCGACTCAAAAGGTTTGCAAACTCTAGTGTGCTCTCTATGGTCTCAAGCAAGCCCTACGAGCTTGGTTTGCAAAATTCAGTTCCACCATTCATGACTTCGGCTTCACCTACAGCTCATATGACTCCGCTCTATTTGTTCAGACCACTCATCATGGCACTACTCTTCTTCTTCGTTACGTGGATGATATGATTATCACCGGTGATGATATAGCTGGTATTCTTAGCCTCAAACAATTTCTCAATCATCAGTTTGAGATAAAGGACCTTGGTACTCTTAATTATTTCTTAGAGCTTGAATTCTCTCATGATACCACTAGTTATTATTTGTTACAAGCCAAATATGCATCCGATCTTCTGGCACATGCTAGTCTTACCGATTGCAAGACTACCTCTACTCCCGTTGATCCTCAGACTCGTCTCACTCCTCTAGACGGGGATCTTCTATCGCCAGCTGGTCGGTAGTGTTGTCTATCTCACTATGACTCGTCCTAACATTTCCTATGTTGTCCATCTTGTTAGTTAGTATATGTTGGCTCCCCGCACCCCGCATTACACTGCTCTACTTCTCATACTTCGCTACCTCAAAGGCACTATGTTCCATGGACTCCACTACTCTACTTACTCTACTTACTCTTCCCTCGAGCTTTGTATAATGGCTGGTCCCACATTGATTTGGTGGGAAGTTTTGAGTGGGTTTATCAGGCATGGGATTGAAACTTGGGGTAAGCCCCAAGGGGCACCCAAGTTTTGTAGAGAGGGAGGTTATGGGAAAAATGGTCTAGACCCATTAGACCCAAAAATAACCATATGCGTGCGCCGCGGTCTGTCCGAGCTGGGCGTGAGTGCGTGGTGTGTGGTTGGGTTGGACTTGTCCAGCCCAATACTAATCTTTTTGGGCCAAAAATATTTGAATTTAATTTTATTTTTTGAAATAAAATGTCCAAAGAATTCGAAATTAATTCTGAATTTCTGTCCAAGTTAATTTCAATTTTTGAAATTCAAAACAGTTTGCCCCTCTATCCAACAGATCCGAATCTGTTACAAACCCAAAATAGGTTTTGTTCAAAATTCAAACACAAACAGATTCATATATGTTCGAATTCAAACCCAAACAGTACCAATTCAAACCCAACAGGTTCAGTACCTGTTCAGACAGGTATGCTGCCTGTTCAATTCAAAATAAAAGGGTGCCACTACATCTATAAATATACTAGCCCTCATTTGATATTTTCATTCAATTTTTTCATCCAAATAATTCTGCAACTATTCTCTACATATTGCTGCATTATTTTCCTGTGAGAAAGAGTATAAACACTTTGTGTGTTCGTTGTACGAAAAATTTGTAGTGCTGCTATTTTTCGTTGATTAATCATTTTATCATGGGAGATAGATGTCCATATTCTGAAAGTACCGTGGAGAGAACGAATATGTCTTAAAAACACAGTGTCAAACACTGGACTTGATCAGAATATTATTCAAGAATTAATCAAGTAAGTTGTTTATTTATTTTCTGTTTTTATTTAAATCAGATTTTGTTTTTGTTTTTATAACAAAATAAAAATCCGTTTTTATTTATTTACTTGTTTTTGTCTTTGATTTTTGTAATCAAACAAATTCGCTCCTTCCTTTATTTCTTCTATATTCTGTTTGTTGTTAAGTACACAATAGAATTTATTCTTCAACTACAGTGAAGATTGTCCAACAATCTTAAAACAAAATAATTTTTGGTGTCTTCATTGTATTTAATTTTCTGTGTTTTCACAAAGTGATATTCTGGTTGAAAAACAAATAGTAGTAATATACTGTTTGACAAATAGTAATAATAAACTGGTATCATTAACGATTACAGAATATTAATTTGTGTTATAGAAAATTATTGTGGTATTTTATTTTTCTAGTTTTAGTAACAAGGAAAATAAAATTGTTTTGTGTTATAATTTATTTTCTGATTTTAGTAACTAGAAAATTAATTTGTGTTTTTGGTTTTTTCTGATTTCTGTAATCAGATATTATGGCTACTGCACTAAAACTGCAACTGGAAGTGGTACTCCAATTGTTACACCAACTCCGGTCCCTATCCAGAACCATATTTAAGTTCCAATAAATCATGGAGAAAAACCAAAAAAATTTAACGGTACTGAGTTTAAGAGATGGCAGCACAAAATGTTGTTTTATCTTACAACTCTAAACTTGACCCGGTTTCTCCATGAAAAGGCTCTAGTACTGAGAGAGGATGAAAGTGATCGGCAAGTTGTTGCCGCTGTAGATGCTTGGAAGCATTCAGATTTCCTATGTAGAAACTACATCTTCAATGGCCTTGACAACATGTTGTATAATGTTTACAGCCCTCTGAAAACAGCAAAAGAATTGTGGGATTCTTTGGAGAAGAAATACAAGACAGAGGATGCCAGCACGAAGAAATTTGTTGTCAGTAAATTTATGGACTTTGTTATGTCAGACTCCCAAACTGTAATTTCTCAAGTTCAAAATTTTCAGATAATTTTACATGATATTCATTCAGAAGGTATGTCTCTTAGCGAGTCTTTCCAAGTCGCTGCTTTAGTGGAAAAGTTACCATCGGCTTGGAAAGATTTCAAAAATTATTTAAAACATAAACGCAAGGAGATGACCATAGATGAGTTAATTGTAAGATTGAGAATTGAGGAAGATAACCGAAAGGCTGAAAAGAGGAATGGGAAAAATCCCATTGAGTCCAAGGCTAATGTGATTGAACAAGTTCACAAACCACATAACAAAAAGAGGAAGTTTACTGGAGATGGTCCTAAACAACGCGACAACAATGACAACAAGAAATTCAAAGGAAAATGCTATAACTGTGACAAGACTGCTCATCGAGCTTCTGACTGTCGCCGCCCTAAGAAGGATCGCGGAAGTACAAGCAAGAAGACCACCAATCAGGCCAATGTGACAGAATTAGATTACATTTCTGACGGGGTGAATGACATCAACCTCTCTTCTGTGGTGTCTGCGGCTAATTTGATTGGAAATCCTAAGGAATGGTGGGTTGACACTGGGACAACTCGTCATATTTGTGCGGACAAGAAGATGTTCACTTCCTACAATGAGGCTGCAAATGGTGAACAACTTCTCATGGGAAATTCTTCTACTTTTACTGTGGCTGGACAAGGAAAGGTGATCTTGAAGATGACATCAGGGAAAGAACTGACCCTCAACAACGTACTGCATGTACCTAACATCCGAAAGAATTTGGTTTATGGTTCTTTGTTAAGTAAAAATGGTTTTAGGCTTGTATTTGAGTCTGATAAATTTGTATTATCAAAGAGTGGTATGTACATTGGTAAGAGATACATGAGTGATGGTATCTTCAAATTAAATGTAATGACGATTGTACCAAAAGTTGCTATTAATAAAAATAACACATCTTTTGCTTATATTCTTGAGTCAAATTTATAGCATGGTAGATTAGGACATGTGAATTTTGATGCTTTACGTAGATTAATTGGTTTGGATTATATACCAAATTTTGAAATTGATCCTAATCACAAATGTGAGATTTGTGTAGAAGCGAAACTAACTAAGGCTCCATTTAAATCGGTTGAAAGAAAAACCGAACCTCTAGAATTAATTCATACAGATGTATGTGATCTTAAATTTGTTCAAACCAGAGGAGGCAAAAAGTATTTCATAATATTTATCGATGATTGCACAATATATTGTTATGTTTATTTACTTAGAAGTAAAGATGAAGTCTTAGAAATGTTTAAACTCTACAAAACTAAAGTTGAAAATCAACTTGGAAAAACCATTAAAATGGTTAGAAGTGATAAGGGTGGTGAATATGATGAACCCTTAAATGAATTTTGTGCACAACATGACATTATTCATCAAACTACAGCACCCTATTCTCCACAGTAAAATGGAATTGCTGAAAGGAAGAATAAAACCCTTAAAAAAATGATGAATGCCATGTTACTAAGTTCGAGCTTACCGCAGAACTTGTAGGGGGAAGCAATATTGTCTGCTAATTGTGTTCTTAACAGAATACCCCACAAGAAAACTAATAACACTTCTTATGAATTGTGGAAAAGTCGGCCGTCTTCCTATAAATAGTTAAAAGTGTAGGGGTGTTTGGCAAAAATTGAAATTCATGTTCCTAAAAACACTAAGATTAGACCCAAAATAGTGAATTGTGTGTTTATTGGTTATACTCAAAATAGTAATACATATCGGTTTCTGACTTATAAATCCGAAGTACCTGATATAAATATGAACACTATTATAGAGTTAAGGAATGTTGTATTTTTTGAACATGTCTTTCGTTACAAGAAAGGACAGGAATTAAGTTCACAGAAAAGAACTTATGATTGTACACAAAGTCAAGAGACTAATGACAATCAAACACAAGAGACTAGTAATGGTCTTAACCAACAGGATTTAACTGATGATGAACCAAGACGAAGTAAGAGAGCGAGAACATCAAAATCCTTTGGTCCAGATTTTCTAACATACTTATTAGAAAATGAACATCAAAGCTTTAAGGAAGCAACGATAGGTCCTGAAGCACCTTTGTGAAAAGAGACTGTTAATAATGAAATTGAATCCATTATGCAAAATCATACTTGAGAATTGGTGGATCTTCCACCTGGTTCTAAACCTCTTGGATATAAGTGGATATTCAAGAGAAAAATGAAAGAAGATGGTTCAATAGATAAGTATAAAGCAAGACTTGTAGTAAAAGGTTATAGACAAAAAGAAGGTCTGGACTATTTTGACACATATTCCCCTGTGACAAGAATAACATCCATTCGCATACTTATTGCTATAGTAGCGTTGTTTAATTTAGAAATACATCAAATGGATGTTAAGACAGCTTTCTTAAACGGTGATTTAAATGAAGAGATCTATATAAAGCAACCCGAAGGGTTTGTAGTACCAGGGCAAGAAAAGAAAGTTTGTCGGCTTGTAAAATCTCTTTATGGATTAAAACAAACACCTAAGCAAGGGCATGAAAAATTTGATCATGCTATGCTTACTAATGGGTTTAAGATAAACGATGTAACAAATGTGTCTATGTTAAAAACACTGACCAAAGATATGTCATAGTTTGTCTTTATGTGGATGACATACTTATTATTGGAAGCAGTCAAAATATGATCAAATCAACTAAGCAAATGCTTAATAGAAGATTTGATATGAAAAATATATTAGGAAGGGAAATTACTAAAACATCTGACGGATATGCATTATCTCAATCACATTATATTGAGAAAATTCTTGATAAATTTAACAAGGATGATATGAATATATCTAGAACATCTGTAAACATCAGTCTTTATTTATCGAAAAATAAAGGTGATGCGGTGTCTCAATTAAATACTCCCAAATCATTGGAAGTCTAATGTACCTAATGAATTGTACTCGTCCTGACATAGCTTATGCAGTCATTAAATTGAGTAGGTACACTAGTAACCCCGGAGAAGACCATCGGAAAGCGATCATTCGGGTTCTTAGATATTTAAGATTTACTTGTGATCATGGTTTGAACTTTACTCGATATCCAGCAATACTCGAAGGTTATTGTGATGCCAATTGGATATCGGATACTAAAGATTCAAAATCTACTAGTAGATATGTCTTTACTCTGGGAGGCGCTGCGATTTCTTAGAAATCTACGAAACAAACATGCACCGCACGATCCACAATAGAATCCGAGTTCATTGCTTTAGACAAAGTAGGGGAAGAAGCAGAATGGCTTCGTCACTTCTTAGAAAGCATTCCAATGTGGCCAAAACCTGTACCGGCTATTTGCATTTATTGTGATAGTCAATCTGCAATAGGCAGAGCACAGAATCATATGTATAATGGTAAGTCACGATATATTCAACGTCGATATAATACCATAAGACAATTGCTCTTAAATGGAATAATCTCAATAGATTATATAAAATCTAAAGAGAATATTGTGGATCCGTTAACAAAAAGTTTGACAAAAGAGCAAGTGTATAGTTCATCGAAGGAAATGGGATTAAAGCCTATTACATCAGAGTCATCATAATGGTAACCCTACTTATATGACTGGAGATCCCAAGAACTAATTTCAAAGGGACAACTAAGTTATGTGTGACTCGCCAGAAATCACCAAGGGATTAAAATTCCCTACCCATTCCTATGGTGAGAGTGATATCTGCAACATGTGTTGTATGCAGGGATCTAAGGATAAGCTTTGCTTTTAATGATTACTTATATCTTGATTTAGGCATAAAAAATCAAGATGAGTATAAGGCGATACTCAAAATAAGAATCACTTATATGAGTGTCAAACTAGGACCGGTTCTATAAGAATGAAGAGGCTATATTCTCTAGAAGCACTCATGAAAACCAGGAGCATTCAAGGCCAAAATGAATACAACAGTGAGAACCACGATGTGTTAGAAGATATTTTGTGTGAAATCTATTGTCTTGGCTTACACAAACGGCTGAACAATTCAAAGTATTGTGTCCATTGGTTAGCTAGTAAGTCCGATAGGTTATCACTAGGCAAGGTTTAAAGCCAAAAGCTACCTATCCTGATACAAGATATTTTCGATTTATACTCTTTCGACAAATTCTGCATATTGTTGTATTTCCGTTGTCATCAAATTCCATTCATGTGGGGGATTGTTAGAAACTGTTTTTGAAAATTCTGGAAAATAGAAATTTTCCCAAACTTTGGTCTATTTTAGGTGGGACCCGTGCGCCAAAGTTGGCGGGTCAAAGTGGTAACGCGTTCTATGTCGCGTTGTGAATCACGTGGTATATTTGGTTGCTCAAAACCATTATCGGGTGAATGGGAAATTGAAGCCAAAGTAAGCTCCATGGAAATGGGGTTTTGGTGGAAATTCTTTAAGGTTTGTATAATGGCTTGTCCCACATTGATTTGGTGAGAAGTTTTGAGTGGGTTTATAAGGCATGGGATTGGAACTTGGTGTAGGCCCCAAGGGACACCCAAGTTTTGTAGAGAGGAAGGTTATGGGCAAAATGGGCTAGACCCATTGGACCCAAAAATAACCACACACGCGCACGCCGCCGCCGTCCATCCGTCCGATCGGTCGGGCGGGCTAGGCTGGGCCTGGGCGCAGGTGCATGGTGCGTAGTTAGGTTGGGCTTGTCCAGCCCAATACTAATCTTTTTAAGCCAAAAATATTTGAATTTTATTTTATTTTTTGAAATAAAATATGTCCAAAGAATTCGAAATTAATTCTGAATTTCTGTCCAGATTAATTTCAAATTTTGAAATTCAAAACAGTTTGCCCCTCTATCTAACATATTCGAATCTGTTACAAACCCAGAACAAGTTTTGTTCAAAATTCAAACACAAACAGATTCATATCTGTTTGAATTCAAACCCAAACAGTACCGATTCAAACCCAACAGGTTCAATACTTGTTCAAACAGGTATGCTACCTCTTCAATTCAAAATAAAATGATGCCACTAAATCTGTAAATAGACTAGCCTCATTTGATGTTTTCATTCAATTTTTTTGTCCAAATAATTCTGTAACTATTCTCTACATATTGCTGCATTATTTTCCTGTAAGAAAGAGTATGAACACTTTGTGTGTTCGTTGTACGAAAAATTTGTAATGCTGCTATTTTTCGTTGATTAATCATTTTATCCTGAAAGATAGACGTCCATATTTTGAAGCACTGTGAAGAGAACGAATCTGTCTTAAGGACACAGTGTCGAACAGTGGACTTGATCAGAATATTATTCAAGAATTAATCAAGTAAGTTGTTTATTTATTTTCTGTTTTTATTTAAATCACTATTTTTATTTATTTTATTTTATTTTTTTCTGGTTTGATTTTTATAATCAAACAAATTCTCTCCTTCCTTTATTTCTTCTGTATTTTGTTTGTTGTTAAATACACAACAGAATTTATTCTTCAAATACAGTGAAGATTGTCCAACAACTAGTTATGTGGCATGGACCCAAACTCAATCCCTAGATTAGCCAATGTCTAAAAACATGCCATCCATGAAGAGATCCCACCCAATAAATCACTGTTCAACCATATCAACCTATGGTGTTTTTGTTTTAGCACAAAAGGTGGGCATGAGAGCCCTCAAAAAAAGCTAATGCTTCAAGCCATTACCCTGGCACAAATGAAGCAGTGGAACAAGATCAACAACTCTAAGACAAATTATAAGCATTACTAGCTCAGATTCTTTCCTTCCTCCTTTCTAATTTTTTCTTCTTTTGTATCAGAACTAGCCATAACTAGAGCCATTCTACCATCATACCACCATTATGACTTCACACATGAGCATTACACTGATTACAATCTGTGTCTACTATTGTAGACTATCAAGGGTACAACCTTGGCACAATTTTCATTTATCAACCATTATGTTACATAATGGTAGCTATTTTACAATCTTGGTCCCCAAAACCAGGGACGAAGGCACACTTAGGCCAAAGGGGGCCATGGCCACCCCAACCCTTGGTGCATAAAATTTCCCCCTCCCCTCCTCATTCCAAGAAGAGCAGCTGCTGACATGCATTAATTTGCTTCTTTTTCTCTTCGCATTCCTTTTCTTCTCTAAAAAGAAAATGGGATTATTTTATTTTATTTTATTTTATTTTCCTTTTTCAATCATTCATTGTGTTTCTTTCATTTCATTTTGCTTGCATTACTTCTAGGGGATTTTAAATAAAAAGGGAAAAAAAACTAACACAAAAAGGAACCACATGGGCTCACAAAAAAGCCTCTCCTCTTTGGCTCTTTCATTCACACACCACATCTGACATCCACATCCCTCGTGTTGTATCTCTAATTCATAGGAGAGAATGAGTCTCTCTCCATTTTTGAGTAATCCAATCATCAATAGTTTAGTTTTATTTGGGCTTCGAATACTTGATTTACACACTTACCCCTTCTGAACTTGGGGCTTTGAATAATTCGTTGTCACATAAACCTTTGTTTTTATTGCTTCAGTTTTTCGGTTCTCTCCCTTCTAAACATGATTTGATCATCAATAGCTTCATCTACTATCAAACCACGCATTTGTCATAAATAGTATATCTGCCCGCCCCTTCTCCAAAAAACACAGGCCTTAGAATTCGTCATCCGTCTAGTTCCTATTACATAAATTGGATTTTTTTTTTTAAATGTCATTGCTTCAATTTTTTTTCTTTCTATTGCTAGAAATGTCCTTGCTATTTTTATTTTGGTCTAATAAATATAGCTTGTAGTATTAGTTGTAATTTTTTTTATAAACATGTTCTTGCCACCACAAAAATAA
Source organism: Camellia granthamiana (assembly GCA_036172215.1). Classification (NCBI taxonomy): domain Eukaryota; kingdom Viridiplantae; phylum Streptophyta; class Magnoliopsida; order Ericales; family Theaceae; genus Camellia; species Camellia granthamiana. Next base: position 125,294,229 of record CM069904.1, read on the forward strand.
AATTCTAGACTCGTCCCAGCCTAAGACTCATTCATTGTTAACAAAGCTACTTAGCCCACCAAAAGCACATCAAGCATTCAAGCCAACATCTGATTATTATGTCACAGATGCATATCCAATGTGCACATATCTTTCAATATGCTCTTAAAAGCTTTTTCCTAAAGTTATTTAAGAAAAACTAAGACAATGACCGTAATATATTACAAAGATCTACTTAAAATATAACATGAGTAAAGAACATACTATGCGTGAACTGTTAACTATGATTCAACATGTAAAGTATGCAAGCTTACAATTAACTTCCAAAGCCATGAACATTGAATGTCTTATTGAAAATTGAAACATAAAAAATTTACAAGTACCAAATGGCGATTGCTTATGCCCCATCAAAGGCCAACCCAAACTTTTGGCCAGGTTAGGGGTTCCATCAAACCAAGCCACAAGTCTAGAAACTTCAATACAAGAATAGATGTCGAGAAAGATGGCATGGACTTGAAAGTTGAACCCATCCAAATTGCAACCACAAATTAAAAATAAAAATGATAAACATTTGTTTCAAAGAAGCCAACAAACAAAACAAATATCAGACTTTACTATACAACGAAACTTTAATTCAAACAACAAATATTAGAAAATGTGTGCACAACTTAAACAATAAAACTAAGAAAAAAGTACTGAAGATCTTGCCAATTGTGGAACTAAGTTCCAAATTACTTTCAATCTATAGGCCTATGTATGCAAAAAGGATTCGGCCAGATACTTTAACTTATCCCAATGAGGATGTTTTAGTTATTTTGTGACAAAAGACTTAATCCTGAGATAAGTTGTTCCACCTCCCACATATGCTGGATATAGAAGGGCCCTCAAATAAGTTACTCGAGGTCACAAAATCTAAACCAAATAGGGGATAATTTATCTCGGAATAAAATAGTCCTATCTTGTCCCCTTGTCCATGAATCAATCGTTGACATGTATGGTGAGTCGAGCATGAAGCAATTAGAGAAATTCCTTAAGAACTGCAGTCTGATTTTTATATTATAGTACTATCATAATGTCATGCAATAATTTTCCATGGTAAGAAATAAATGCAATGGCATGAAGATGACAGTAAAATGGCAGTAATCATGAAATTAAAGGATGAGAAATGCTATAATACTGATAAGAGCTGCAAAAGTGATGGTCATAAAAGAGGCCAAAAAAGCAACAACTACAAATAAATTGATACCTTGCTGAAAACATTCCCTACTTTGGGTCGATGATCCAGTCAGCTTGTGTCACATTTTCTGCAACAAGATAGCGTTTTGTAAACTCCGTCCCTTCTGACGATTCAACTGAGAGTCAACTTCAAATACGCATGCCCGAACATGACGAGTGCGTCCTCTGGCATTGCGAGATGTGTAAATGCAAACTAGGCAAAACACGTTGTTCCTAAGATGAACCACAAACGTGTCGACTTTGAAGCAGTAACTGTATCGGTTACATGATTCAACCCAAATAGTGGGACTGTAACCAAACTATCATCATCTGGAAGAGTATCATCATCAAATGTTTCAGCTTCTTCTCCAGTCTCTTCTTCTTCATCATCCTTTCCAGCAGTCAAATCATACGCATACACCTTCATGATCTTTCCAGGTTGATCGAAGACAGTCTGATACAACAGATAGTCTACAATCACAGCCTCAAAGAACCATGGGCCTACACTTAAATTATGAAGTATCATATCATCTAATCCAGCACCGGCAGCGCCACTACTGTCACCGCCATTATGCATCTTCCATTTGTTTTCAATAACGTTAAAGGAATACAAAGTAACACGATGAGATGAGTGAAGTAATAACACATAATTATTAAGGCCAATGACTGTGCCCGCGAAATTGCATGCCGGAAGAGTTCTTATATAAGGAATGGGGAATGGAGGATTGGGCAGAGGGGTCCAAACATTGGCAATTTCTGGATTAAGGACCTCGAACACATGGCATATTGTCTCAGTTTTTCCACGGTCAAATATGGAATCGCCGGCAAGAGCATAGGGCTGTGTTTGGTTGTGATTTCAAATCACAATTCTACATCTTAATTCAAGCATTGTGTTTGGTTGTGATTCTCAAATGTTGATTTGAGAACTCTGCACAGAACATCTATGTATCAAACGCATTGTTCCTTTTTTTTTTTGAAATTTATGCCTTGGGGATGTCCACCCGGAAGACCACCCGGATGTCCTTGGGGACGTCCACCCGGATGTCCTCTGAATTCCAGATTTTTTTTTTTTTTTTTTTTTTTTTGCAATTGATTTACATAATCGGGAAAAATATTTTCTGAAATTTTTTAAATTTTTTATGTGCTTTAAAATAATTTTGAGTTGTATGTTGAGGCAAAACAACAAAATATAATTGGGGGGGGGGGGGGGGCATTACTATTTGGAAAAGTATTGGTATACCAATAAAATTTGTATGTAAAATTAACAAATATTATTTATTATTAAATTTATTTTAGTTTTAATTCAGTTTTAATGTGTATTTATGTAATAAATATCATGTGCATGTATTTATGTAGGGTTGCATTACCCTGCCTGAGTTTTTTTTTAGTATAAAAATTATTTATTTTAATACTCTTTTGAGGTATTATGAGTACAATACAGTTAAGTTAATGACAATAGTCTAAGAAATATATACAAATAGAAAATATATATTAAATAATGTGACAGAGTTGCTGTCCTATTATTTTAAAATAAAAATGCATCATAATCAAGAATTTCATTTTTATATAATTTTTTTGAAACAGTAACATTTTTCTATTGGCCCAATAGATTATCAATAAGGAGAAAAAAAATAACAACAATAAAATCTTAAAATATTTTCTATGCATTTCAAAATATTTTTACATATAAAAAAAAATATGAGCCACTATTCTCACTCTTGTTTACTTCAAATATACTCAATTTTTTGTCTTTATTATACATAGGCTTATTTTAGGAAGATGGTAAAAAGTGACTTTTTGGCTATTAACCAAGCTTTTGGCTTTTTTAAACAAATGATTTGGGAAGTTGATAAAAAGTGACTTTTGACTTTTTTGATTAATATTTGTTTATGATGTCAAATCATAATCAAATGACCAAACTACCCCTATTTAGTTTAAAATATTACAACTTCACCCATGTAGCATATTTTGACTCATGAGAGGTAAAATTATAATTTCACCCTTGTCTAAAAACCACCTTCCCAAATGAAAAAAAATTCAAAAAAGCCAACTTTTGGCTTTTGCTACAAACCAAAAAAAGTGGCTAAAAGCCAACTTCCCAAAACAAGCCATAGTTACATTAATACTGTTTCACAAAAAATATACTTCCTAAAAAATTCAAAACTTCAAGGGTATTAATGTAATTATGTATGATAAGAATAAAGAAAAAAAATACATTTAGAATAAAGTGGAGTGAAAATAGCGACTCTCAACAAAATTTATACATTTAAATATACTCTTTAGATGTGTATCAAAATTAATCATAGGCTTTTGGATCATCATTACAATTTTCCTAAAACAAATGTTATTAGAAAGTGGGTAAAAATAGTTTAAGGATCAAACCATGTGTCTTGGACTTTGATCATGGATAATATGTATTGTTTAGGGAAATTTGTAATTGAATGTGAAGAGTTGCTACGTAGCTCGGAAAGCACTTGGTCCGAAATGGCTCGAATCCATAACGACGTCATTTTGCATTTTTTTTTTTTTTCTTCTTTCTGTCTCTTTTAACATCTATTTCTTCTTCTTTTTCTTCTTCTTCTTCTTCTTCTTCTTCTGTTCATAATCACCAAACTGAAATCAAAATCAAAAAAAAATTTCAATCAAACCACACATCATCATCATCAACACATCTCTATTCTTGCTCTGTACGAAAAAATCAAATAGGTTTTTTTTTTTTTTTAATTTCTAGAATTCAACTGGGTTTCAATGGTTCAATGTTGGTAATCTTGATGCTCCTTCCACACAGAAGAGGGAGAGAGAATAATGTGTTTAGAGATAAAAGAAAGATAGACCTTTTAGAGAGAGAGATAAAGAAAGAAAGAGTGTGGTTTTAGAGAGAGAAAGATGGCATTTTTAGAGAGAGAAAGATGGAGAAAGAGAGGATGGTTGGGTTGAGCTAACAGGGGGAAGAGAGGATGGTGTCGGTGATGGCGGTGAATCATCATCATCATCAACACATCGTTGTTCTTGCTTTGTACAGAAAAATCAAATGAGTTTTTTTTTTTTTTTTTAATTTCTAGAATTCAACTGGGTTTCAATGGTTTAATGTTGGTAATCTTGATGCTCCTTCCACACAGAAGAGAGAGAGAGAGAGAGAATAATGTGTTTTAGAGATATAAGAAAGATGGGCATTTTAGAGAGAGAGAAAGGAAGGAAGAGTATGGGTTTTAGAAAAAGAAAGATGGCATTTTTAGAGAGAGAAAGAGGGAGAAGGAGACGATGGTTGGGTTGAGCTAACAAGGGAAAGAGAGGATGGCGCCGGTGATGGTGCGCTCTCTATCTTCTCCCTCCCTCCCTCCCTCCCTCTTCTCTCTCTTTCTTTTTCTCTTCTTCTCTCTCCTTTCTCTTCGTCCCTCGTCTGTCTGTTTCAGAGGTATAAGAGGGAAAGAAAGAAAAGAAAAGAAAAGGAAAAAAAAAAATCTACCAAAAACTTGGGCAATTGGGTCATTTGGGACGAAAAAATTTCTAACTACAAAGAATTATTCTTGAACATATTTTTGTCTTTCATTCAATTAATGATGGGTTCTTGTGATTATTATAGTATTGAGGACTGATTAAGATCCCCTCAAAACTCCCACCGCCACTCCCCCCCCCCCCCCCCACCCACACACGTGGGGGTTGGGGATTGGGAGAAAAAAAAAATAGACCAATCAAAAGTAAAAAAAGTCAAAAAGAGTGGAGAGAAAAGAGATCTTAAACATTTTTATATAGTATTTAAGTTATAGGGTATGTTTGTCTCCTAATGGACAGCCAGCACGCACTGACCCATACTCTCTCTCCCACCGCCTTCATCGGTGGGTGCGCTCATCATCGTTGCCCTTGTCATTGTTTGGGTGCAATAAGGAGCAATAAGGATTAGTTCAATTAAAAAAATTAAAATTTAGTTAAATATTTTTTTAGAGTTTTAAACTTATTTTTGAAAGTGTGAGGGCAAATAAAGTCAAGTTGAAAGTTGGCTTTGAACAATTGAGAGTAAATCTAAACAATTCTTTAACTTATTCAAACTTATCCAATTACAAAAGTTTTTTTTTTTTTTCTTTTTTTTTTTTTTTAAAATCTATTGGTGGCCAAGGGTAGTGTGCATGGATTCTGGCCAATTAGGTATGAATCCATTATGTGAGCGAGATTATGGCTTTATGGCTCTTAAAGTCGGGTGAATATAGACAATTGTTGTGTACATGAAAATATTTGGGATTCCCATTTTGTGCCTGTTTGGTGCAGCTTAAAAGCTGCTTATTTCAGCTTTCAGCTTAATTTAAGCTATTTGATGTATTTGGTTTAACTTGTAGCTTATAACTTATAATTTTTTGGAAGTCAGAAATCAGCTTATTCTTTAAGTAGGACAGGAGATGCTTAATTTATAAGTCAGAAATCAGCTTATGTTCATAATTATAAGCTATAAGCTGTTTAGGCATAAGCTATAAGTACTTTCCCACAGCTCTACCAAACAGGGCCTTTGGAAGACTCTCATGATCCTCAAATGATTGTGAATGGTCATATGGGTTTTTATCTTTTTTTTGTTTTTTGTTTTTTGTTTTTTTTCCTATCTGTCTGACACGTGTGTGGGGGCCGCGGAGTGGGGTGTTTGTGAGAAGTCTGTATCATTTATGTTGCATAAATTAGGATCTTATGTGTGAGAAGCGAGAGGGTCTAATTAATCAAGTTATACAATCAGATTAAAGACTGTAAAATTTTATATTTATAAGAAATAAGATGATAAATCACGAGTTCAATAATTTTACATGCCACTCGATTACTATTTACATACAATTTCATAATATGAGAGAAATAAATACCACCACAAAAGATATCAAACTCTTCTTTATAAATAGTTAAACTCGAGATTTCACACCACAAAGCCACTAAGTTAAATACCATGGTTTAACTTGTGATTTTGTAATAACACTGATTTCACATTAAGAAATACTATGTATCCCAAATATTCTATCAAATATTTTATCAAACCTCTCACATGGAGTGGGACTCATACAAATCTACATCTGTGTGGGTTCCACACCTATACGAGAGATTCGGTAAAATATTTAGTAGAATATTTGAAATTTTTAACATAACTATTTCACATTAATTTGAATAGTTTGGGAAATTGGGGTTACTTAGATGGGCCATGATGCAACAACTTTAATTTCACATTCATTTGAATAGTTTGGGAAATATGGGTTACTTAGATGGGCCATGATGCAAAATGAGTCCATTGCATTTTCAATTTTTTTTATTTTTTTGGCAATCAGTAAAAATTAATTACAAATATAAAAAGAATTACAACAAGATCAAATAATTTGTAAAGAAATAAATAATCAGATACAACTCTCATAATGTAAGGCATATGTTTCGAACATAGCTGTGGTTGGGGTGGACACCATCCCACTAATCCACTCAGTTCAACCCTTTAGGATTTGGGAATGATATTTGGTTCGAGGGCTCAGGTTAGACAAATATTTTAAACATATTTAACTTTTGAGTTGGACTTAGGATTTAGATTTGTATCATGTGTCAAAACTAACAGAATTATTTCATATTTTATATTATTTATTTGTGAAATATAATGAAAATTTATGAACTCTATAATTGTATTTTCTTTTTGATGAGACTTGAAATAATCATTTAGGCTTAATGTTTGAATTGAGTTGAGTTTAAACAGTTATAAAATCTTTTATTAGATCGTTCAAAATCAACTCTTAGCATACAATAGTGTTATTAGAGTTTACTTTTTTGAATTATAACTTAGATTGATTTTGAGTGTACACATACTTTTTTATGTATAAAATTTTGATTTGCAAATATTTTTGTTTATTTATTGAGTAGCCAAATTGTTATATATTAGTTATCTCATGTATGCAGCAGTTACGAAGGATTCTCTACTTCTAATCTTTCATTTAGTTTTTTGGGAGGTTGACCAATAAGTTTGATATTTTGGATTTATAATTCATATAGTCTCATTTTTTTTTTTTGGTGATCCATTTAATCGTTTTTGGATGTGTAATGACTCATTTACTAGCCACATGGGAGTGTCACATTTAAAAAAAGTATACTAAAAAGTTTTTTAGTATCACATCATACCCGCTACGTTAGAGTGTCACATTTGGAAAAAAATATATATATACTAAAATTTTTTTAATTTTTTTAGAATATCATATCATATCTGTCACGTTGAAGTGTCACATGTCACGTTTGTGAAAAGTAAACTCAGAAGTTTTTAATTTTTTTTAGAGTGTCACATCATACCTGTCACGTTTAAGAAAAGTACACTAAGTAATTTTTATTTTTTTTAAATGTCACATCATACCTACCACATTGTCATATTTGAAAAAAAGTATACTAAGAAATTATTCACTGTGTTTAATTTGAGTTTTCTGGATTAAGTTTTTTGAAAATTGACTTTTTTGGTTTTTGTGTTTTTTTTGTTTTTATTGAATATTTTTAAAATTTTAAACATTTTTTTTTACTTTTTTAGATGCACCTTACTTAGATGTATCTAAAAAGTAAAAAATTTGTGAAAAAATATTTTAAAAAATTAATAAATACATAAAAATACAAAAAATGTACTGAATTCTTGTATTTTTTATATTTTTGGTATTTAGTGAATTTTTAAAAGATTTTTTTTTACAATTTTTTTACTTTTTAGGTGTATTTATGTTAGGTGTGTCTAAAAAGTAAAAAAATTGCTTAAAATATTAAAAAAATTCAATAAAAACAAAAAAATACGAAAAATAAGAAAGTAGAATTTTATTAAAAATGTTTTAGAAAACTGGAAACCAAGCAAGGTGATTACTTTTTTAGAGTAAAAGTTTTAAAGTGTCACATCATATCCGTCAATATTGTCACATTTAGAAAAAGTACACTAAGGAGTTTTAAATTTTTTTGGAGTGTCATTAATACTTGTCACATTAGAGTGTCACATCATACCTGTCACATTAATAAAAAGGTATAATTGTCTACCAAAACATTATCAAAATAAAAAATAAGACCATACCGAAAGAAACTTTCCACTAATAAGACTTAACAGATCAATAGAAAAAAAAAATTTGAGACTAATTAAAGTACTTGTTTATAAGATGAGATTTATTAATAAATATTCCTAATTTTTTATACATTTTTAATTATTAAATTATGTGTCAAAATTCACATGATTCACATAATTTAATAATTAAAAGTGTATTAAAATAAAATAAAACATTTGGATACAATAATCCAACTCAAAGCTTAGGCCTTCGTTGGGAAGGTGAGATTTTAGTTTGAAAAAAATATATATATATTATAAGTTGTCAAATTATTTTTTTTATTTTTTTATATAATTTTTTTTTTTAAATCAAAAAATTATTAAAATGATCCATTTTCAAACACCCCTTAACATGATAAAAAGTTTACGAAAACACATATTGACAAAAAAACAAAAGAAAACAAGACACAAAACAAAACAGATCAAGAAAGGTATCATTCAATTTGGGAAATTTAACACTTGGCCTTGTTTTTCATTTCAACCTTCTTGTGCAAATGAAAAACTCACAACACACACAAAACATGCACATACACAAAACACTTAATAATTTGATCTAAACCGTCAATTTATATCATTAGATAGGGAAAATACTCTTCATATTCATGCCAATGAACGGTAGAGATGCCATTGATCTCTATACAACTTGTCTAATTTGCTGCTGCTGCACACTGCAACTGATGCTAGAGCACGATCGGACGGTGTCTCTGGCCAGTGGCACCACAGGAAGGTTGTCACAGTTGCAAATTTCAATCATCGAGCCATCGGGATCATGGAAGAATAGTTGATCCACGTAGATTCCACCCTCTTCTACCCTGTTCTTCAAGTACTCTATCTCCATCTCCTTCAGTTTTTTCTCCACTGCTCCCATGCTTTCACACTGTACACCAAAGTCAATTTTGTCATTTCAAACATAATATAGTGTTTTTTTTTTTTACTGTGCCAAACCCACCAGATCTAAAATATTTTAATTTATTTTCCAAAGTTAAGTAATTTCATCAATAAGTGTGAAGTTATGTTTCGAAAACCCCATTTAACACATTTTGAGGTAGTATTTTTAAAACTTATATTTAATGAGTTTTTTTTTTTTTTTTTCCCATTCCAAATTCGAGCTACCAAGCTTTATTCAATAAATATTGGGCATTAGGGGGGGCCAAATTCGAGCTACCAAGCTTTATTCAATAAATATTGAGTCAGATTTTATACTAAAATCTAATATTGAGTTTGTATGTATGTAAATAAAATTTAAATCATTAATTTATAAAAAAAATATTGACGTGACGACCATCCGAAGCTAGGGCTGGACGTCCAGTTCAGGCAGCTCATCCCTTCATGAAATAAAATTTCAAACCACTAGATTTGATAAATAATAATGAATAAATAAATAACAAAACAAAACTTGTTCTTGTAATACATAATATGCATGAACTTAAGAATGTGTGTGAGAAAACAGAGAAGGATGCATAATTCTACTTTCATATTACAATCATACTCATTTACTTTACACACTCAACACACATGTTTGTGAAGCGCGCGCACACACTCACTTTCTGTGACTACGCATTTGAGTATGTAAATATGTACAATTATTTTACTCGCACGGAATAATTAAAAAAAATTCTATTTACACTGAAATTAATTATAAAATCAGATATAACATTCTCATATAAGTATAGTTCTCAAAAAAAAAAAAAGTAAACCCATCTCATATAAGAGGTTTATGTCTATGTTTGTAAATTTTTTCAAATAGACATATATATGTCACTACTATCTTTTCTATTATTGGGGCATGTGGGCAACTAAAACTTTATTTTACATTTTTTGGGGAAAAAATATGAAAACAAGTACTAAAGTTTAATATATATAAAAATAAAAGTAAAAAGAGAGGGAAAAACTTAGGCTCCGTTTGGTAAGAGTTTCGAATTATAGTTCTACCCATTGATTTGAGTGTGTTGTTTGTTTTGAGCTTTCAAATTGTAATTCTACACACATTTCTCAAAACTCAATTCAAAACATAATCATTACTTTTCAAAACTCATAACCAAACACATAATTCAAAATTCTTTTCAAAACTCAATTCAAATCAATATTTTAATTTTTTAAATATTTTAAATATTTAAATACTTTAAAAATATTTTAATTTTGTTAAGATTTTAAATATTTTAATATTTAAATATGTTACGATTTTTTTAATTTTTTAATTTTTTGAATATTTTCAAATATTTTAATTTCAAAATATTACGATTTTAGTTTTTTAAAATTTAAAATATTTTATAAAAATAAATTCAAACTCTATTTTATAAAAATATTTTTAAATATTTTAATTTTGTTGTTATGTATTTGGTTATGATTTGAGTGTAGAGTTGTGAAAGTAGTATGAAATTTCGAGTTATGTGCTTGGTTATGAGTTTTAAAAATAATTTTTTAATTGAGTTTTATTTTATGTGTTTGGTTACGATTTGAATGTAGAGTTGTTTTTAAATTTAAAATATTAACATTTTAAATTATTTAAATTTTTTGAATATTTATTTTAATTTTTTACTTATTAAATTTTTAGATTATTTAAATTATTTAAATATTTATGATTGAAATTTTTTGAATATTTATTTTGAAAAAAAATTATTTCTTTTGTAGTATTTTCAATTAAAAAATTGATTAATGTTATTTTCTGTTAATAATAAATTTTTTTAATTGAATTTTAAAAAGAGTTTGGTTATGACTGTTGATCAGAATTTTTAACAGTGTGAAAGTAGTGTGTTTTGTTATGAGTCATAACAATTTGAATTAAGTTTTGAAAACTCTTTCTAAAACTCATAACCAAACAAATTTTCTTACTTCACATGTCAAATCAAATTTTCAAAACTCAATTTCACACTCAATTCAACATTCTATTTAAAAACCATAACCAAACAAATTTTCTACACTTAAATCAAAATTCCACAACTCACAAACTCAAAATACAACTCATTCTTTCAAATCATATTTACAAAACTCTACCAAACGCAACCTTAGTAATTTAAAAAAATTCTTAATTATTACTCAATTATAAGAGAATTTTCGAAAGTTGAGAGACAGTTGTACAGCCGCCCCCCTTATCTATCCCTGTTCACACATGTATGTAGTTTTATTGTGAGAGAGAGAGAGAGAGAGAGAGAGAGAGTACTTGGAAAGAAATATGATTATCTTTGGGATTAATCTGGCAAATCTTGGGCATGTTTTCAGGGTCTTCAGATTGCAAAAGATGTATCCCAATACCATAATTGAATAACCTACATACACACACACAATTACATATTATTATTATTAATAATAATAATAAGACAGACTTGAAAATTTGATGTAGCATACCAAGCTCCATCAAAGTCAAAGGAATTAGGCCTCCTGATAGGGAAAAACCCAAGAACATTCTGATAAAAATCAAGAGATTTATCTACAGATCTACAAACAACCGATATGTGATTCAGTGACTTCAAGTGCAATGGGTTTTCCATGCTTTCCTTCCTTTTTCCTTTCTTCCAAACCCTCTCAAGAAAATAAGAATGGACTAAGAGAGAAAGTTTAGAGAGAGACAGAGATGTTCATGGCTATGGATGACAGCTATAAATAGAGAAGTTGGAAAGCTCTATCTTAGGTTTCAAGTGTTGATGTGCATGACACGTAGATACCACTTCAGATATTTCAAAACAAAGATTAACGACCCCACCCCAACCTAATGGGGAAATTAAAGGATATGTTTAGGGGCGAGGGGAGTTTCATGTTTGAGTAACGTTAGAGGGTTTAAAAATTTTATTAAATGTTTTATATGTGTGTTTGGTATAATATTTGGTAAAATTTTTAAGGTTTTTAATATTTTTGTTCATGTTTTCTTCTAATTTTTTTCCTTATTTGTTTAGGATGAAATTGATAGAAAGCGAAGAAAAGAAGGAAAAAAATATTTATGAGTTTGTTTAGCTTAAAAGTAATAGAAAATAGAAAAAAAAAATATATATATATATTCTTATATAATCCATATTAATACTGTAATTAATTTTTAATTTCTTGTAAAAAAAATATAAGAAAATTTTAATGTATGAGTTATCTATAACTAAATTAGCGTAAAACCTGTGCGATGCACGGTTTTAATTAATGATTCAAAATTTTATTTTTAAATTAATTAAAATAATTAAAAAATTAAATGTGGATATGATTAAGTAAGTCTTAACTATTTTTATTGGAGTTGCACTAAAATGATTTTTTTTTTTTTTTTTTTGGGTACTTCTATTGATGTTTTGTTCTAAATGTTATATAAGAAATACATGTATTATAACTCAATTGGAGAAATTAATGCAAATACATTTGCATAAATTACAAAAAAATATATATTTTTCATGAAGCATAATTACATTTTGTCTATGAAATTTTCCTAATTATAATTAGACCTATCAAAATTTGTCAAGCGACGTAACAATATTATTGTTATTATTATTATTTTGTTCTCTCATCTCTTTCATGTGTTCTCTATTTCTCTTTCTTTTTTTTTTTATTAAAAATGTTTAAAATTTGTATGCAATTTGACTATTGTGGTAGATTTAATTGTAGAAAGAAGTTATCATGCTGGTAGTAGTGGATTTTGATAATTGTTTTTGTCGCTCTCCTGCTGTTCTTTATTTCTCTTTATTTTTTTTATATTTTATTGAAAATATTTAAATTTTTTTATACATATTTTAGTTGTTGTGATAGATTTTAGTTAGGGTTGGTTTGGAAAGTGGGTTGGTTTTTTGGTTTTTTGATTTTTTTGACTATTTTAACCTGGGCTAAAAAACTTAGTTTGGGAAGGACTTTTTGACTTTTTTTGTGGGGCTGTGATTGGTAGCTCAAAAGCCCCCCGCCCCGAATCCCCCGAATTTGGAAAGAAGAAGAAAGAAAGAAGAAGGAGGAGAAGAGAAGGAGGAGAAGTGAAGAACTGGACTAGAGGGGGCAAATTATTCAATGGCTGGAGGCAGAGGCAAGGGGCAGAGGCAAGGGGTAGGAGGTGGAGGCGGCGGGGCTGGGCTGCAGAGGCAGGGGGCAGAGGAAGGGGTGGGAGGCGGAGGCGGCAGGGCTGGGCTGCGACGGAGCTGGGCTAGACGACGACCGGGCTCGGCGACGACAGAGCTAGGCTGGACGACAACCGGGCTCGGCGATCGGCGATCGGCTCTCCTCTCTTCCTCTCTTTCTCCCTCTGTTTCTCCTCTCCTCTCTTCTCTCTCTCCTCTCCTCCTCTCTTTCTTCCCTGGTTCAGACAAAAAGAGAAAAAAAAATTAAAAAAAACAAAACTAATGCCCAAAACGACGTCGTTTTGGGCATTAGGGGGATTCGGGGGAAGGAAATTCGAGCTCCCAAGCTTTATTCTTTTTTGTGAAAGAAGAGTGTAATGATTTTGGGTTGGCTGTGATGTTTTGTTTGTTGTGGCTAAAATAGCTTATTTTATCTTTTGTGGCTAAAATAGCCAAAAAAACCCACAAAACCACTTCCTTATTAAGCTATTGTTTGGGAAGTGGGTTTAGGTGGTTTAGGGCTAAAATAATCATAAAAAACAAAATAGTCTTTTTAGCTTTAATAAGATAAAATATCATATCTAATCTATAATTATTACATTCTTTCTCAAAAAAAAAAAAAAAAAATCAAAAATCCTTCTCAAGTTAAACTTTTTAACCCCAAATTAAAATAATTAAAAAAATTAAAAAGTCAAAAAATCAACTCCCCAAACCAAGCCTAAAGGAACTTGTCATCGTGGTAGCAGGGGGTTTTGATTGTTGTGCGTAGGTCCAGTTTTAGGGGTTAACGTGATGTGGCATAAAAAATAGAATAAAATAAAATATTTAAATTTTATACTCATTTCAATAAGGGTTGGTTTGAGAAGTGGGTTGATTTTTTAACTTTTTAGCTTTTTTGGCTATTTTAGCTAGGAATGACAACGGGGCGGGGCGGGGCCGGGGATCACCCTCCCCTTCCCCGATCCCCGATGGCAGAACTTCTCCCCGTCCCCGTCCCCGTCCCCATCCTCGACGGGGAACCAACTACCGCCCCCACCCCCGCCCTCTAACGGGGATCGAGTTTCCCCGACCCCGAAAATCCCGACCAAAAAAACAACATCAACAGAATATTTGGACTCAAATACAACATCAACAACATCAAAAAACAAAAACAAAAAATCAACAACATCTCAATATCAACAGATCATTAACAACAGATCAACTACACACAAAAAAAAAAAATTGATAGAACAAGACACAGATCTGAGAGAGAGATGAGAGGCAGATGAGTGAGATCGAGCAGATCGAGCAAATCTGCAGTGGTGAAGAGCTAGTGAAGGACGACGGCCACGGCAGAGGCAACGGCGTCGGCAGATCGAGTAGACGAAGGAGGTAATGACGTCGGAAGAGGTAGGGGCGTCGGAAGAGGCAACGGTGTCGGCAGAGGCAACGGTGTCGGCAGAGGCAACGGTGTCGGCAGAGGGAAGAAAGAGAGAGAGAGAGAGAGAGAGAGAGAGAGAGAAGTGGGTTTGTAAGGGAGAAGAGAGAGAGTCGTAGGGAGGGTGGAGATCGGCGGTGGGAGCAGGGAGATCGGCGGTGGGAGATGGAGATCGACGGAAGGTTTTAGAGAGAGAGATGAGAGGCAGATGAGTGAGACCGAGTGTGAGGTTCTGTGTGAGTGAAGTGAAAGGGTTGATTTATATATATATATATAGGGGTAAAACGGTAATTTTGCTTCGGGGAAAATTCGGGGACGGGCCGGGACTTAAACACTGCTCACCGTCCCCGGCCCGAAACTGATCGGGGTTTTAATTTTGAATACCATCCCCATCCCCAAGGGGGTATTTTTCGGGGAAAAACCATTTTCATCGGGGTCGGGGGATCGGGTCCCCGTCGAGCCGGTTTCAAATTGCCATCCCTAATTTTAGCCTGGGCTAAAAAGTTTGATTTGGGAAGGAATTTTTGGCTTTTTGATTTTTTTGACTTTTTTTGTGAGAGAAGAGTGTAATGATTATAGGTTGGATGTGATGTTTTGTTTTTTGTGACTAAAATAGCCTATTTTGTCTTTTGTGGCTAAAATAGCCAAAAAAACCCACTTTAGCTCTTGCCAAACGGACCCTAAGTGTATTAGGAAAATATTAGATATAGCTTAAGGAGTTATTTAGGATGTCCTAAATAAGTGCACTTTTTAATTTTTTAGATTAAAAAGTTAAGAAAAAAAGGTTAACTTTTTGACTTTTTATGGAAAAATATGTATTAAAAAATTGTATAAATTAGTGTATAGGGAAAATTAGGATTAGGAGTTGTGCAGCCGTACTTTTTGACTTTTGGTGAATAATGATAACTTTTTAACTTTTTGATCAACTTTTTGACTTTTTGACTTTTTGGACACATGCCAAACTTGGCCTAAATATAGTTAAAATTCTTGTTTTGAAATTTTATCTGCAATTTCTTTTCTTTTCTTTTTTTAGTTTAAATTTAGATATGGCTAAATATGTCAATAGTTTTACATTAGATGTACATTTTCTTTTTCAAAAAAAAATAATGAAGCAAATATGTTCAAAATTTCAAATTATATAAGATTAAAATTACGCTTAAAATTTTCTTATAAATATTTTTAAATTTCAAATTAAATGTGACTTAAATATTGATGAAAACATGACTAAAATTTATTTTTGACTTTCTATATAAGTTTTTTTGAAATTTAAAAGTATAGATATAGAATATATCTATAATAGATTTCATAAATAGTTCATAAATTAATATATTTAAAAGTTTTTCCATATTAATAAAGGATTCAATCAAAACATTAAATGAAAGAAGCAATGATGATGTGTCATTTTATAAATTTTAAATTCAAAAATTATAAAAATAGAGTTCAAATTTGAGGCTTAAAGATTAAAAAACATTTTTACTTATACAATAAAATAAATGGAACTTTTTTGATAAATCATCTTTCTAAGAGTTTTATTCCATCCAACTTATATTTTTTTTTATTATTCCATTAGATCCTATTTGAGGCAAGAAGACCAAAACACCATCAATCTCTCTTGCCCCCTATTAATGTTGATATTTAATGTTGATTGTCATTATATTTTGGTAGTTCCCATGCATCAGGATGTTGACTGTCATTTTATTTGTGATAACTGGGTACGTTATTCATCTCGTCCCCTTTGAATTATGTTGGAATTACTCTCGTTTTAGTGTTGGATTTTAATGCGAGATTTTGTTAACTGTTAAGTCAGTTGTTTTTGTGAACTTGCTTTCAATATTCCCATTCTTAATTATTTCGAATCCGAGTTTCACTTGCTTCGGGAGGTGCTTCGGGAGGTACGAGGTTGGATCCATGGTGTCACGGGTAGAGTTGCAGAATTTTCTGTCTGGAAGCAGGGCCGCACGTGCGGGGGTGAGAGCCGCACATGCAGAAGAGGGGTCGCACGTGCAGGAAGGGAAGTCGCACGTGTAGTGAGGGAGGGATTTTTGGGTTTGGCTACTACGTTGAGAAATGAGTGTGAGAATTGTTGATTTTAGAAAGTTGTTGCTCAAAATGTTGATGTGGTTATGAAATGATTAAATCGTTGAGAATGCATGAAATGTGAGATTGTTGATTATTCTTTGAAGGATTTAAATGAACATATGGCTATCATGAGGAATGTCATTGGAAAAAGAAATGAGTGTTGTGATTTCTATGGGAATATTGCATGGAATAATTGAAAATGGAAAGCGTGTTTCATGGCATTGATAATTGATAATTGTTGCATTGGCATTTCCATACTTTTGATTGTTACAAATATTGAATTGGGATTTAAAACTTTGCATTGAAAATGGAACATTGTAAAATAAGATTTTATTGAAATGTTTTGGGGTAAATACGTTAGTAAGTTCGGATAGGGGGTGTAGATGAAATCGATTAAGTTGGCCTAAGCGTCCAGGGTGAAAGACCGAAAACACACACGGATGAGGTTTCAAGTGCCTTCCGGTTAGCTACCGGTAAAGTGGAGATTTGACAGTGCTAGTTATGCCTACTTGCAGACACCAACCTAGGGATTACCTGAATCGTATTTACCGCCCCTTGAACTAATTTGATAATTTATTGGATTATTGAAACTTCAAATTTTCATTGAGCATGATGGTTTCCAAAAGATGATGATGTGATTTTCTTTCAAAAGTATAACATGGCATGTGCATTTCATCTTTTGAGACTTGTATAAAATGTATATACTTTGTTAAGAATTTCTTACTGGGCTTTATGCTCACCTTATGGGACTTTGTGAAGGAAAAGATGTAGTGATACTGCCTAACTAAGGGCGTGGATGTGCATGTGAGAGCACGAGACTCTTGTTTTGGTTGTGATTGTATTTTTGTAAGCCAATGGCTATACTTGTATGGGTTCGAGCGAGCATTTTGTGTAACCGGACTTAAGCCTTGGACTTTGTAGACCTTGAGGGCGTTTATTTATTTTGATTAGGTGTTTTACATGCTATAGATTCGTGTATTAAGGTCATTGAATGTATATTCGCATGTGGAATTACTTTTGTAAACACTTTATGATTATGTATTTAAGTGTTGGGGGAAAACTACTTCTGTTATCATAAGGTGTAGAGATTGATGCACTTTCATTGTGTATTTTTTTTTTTTGGAGGGGGGGAGTGTTGCAATATTCATATTAATTTAAAATGAATTTTTGTCATTGTATTGTCAATTACATGATGTGAATCACATCATGTAATTGAAATGAATATTCACATCATTATATTCACATTAATTTGAAATAATTTTTTGTCATTGTGTTGTCAATTACATGATGTGAATATTCATACTAAAACATACGAATGTGAACATTCACATCGCTACATTAGATGAGAGAAAATGTTCACATGTTGTGAATATTCACATCACTACATGTTAAGAATAAAAATATATTGTCAATTAAAAATATAATGAACGTTGTTTTTAATGTATTGTCAATTAAAAATAAAAATGTGCACATGTTGTGAACGTTCACATCACTACATTAGATAAGAGAGAATTTTTTGAAAAGATGTTGTAAACGTTCATATCAGATGAGAGATAATGTTCACATTATTTTTACCGTGTTGTCAATTAAAAATATATTCACATTATATAATAATATAAAATAATAACATCAATGTTATTTAATTTGTATATGAAATTTCCTATGCCTTGGTTCTTTCCCTTCTCTCTCCTCCCCCAACATTAAATATCAATATTAAATATAAGGGCATAAGAGTCTAAGAAAATAGTATAAATCAAGAAAAAAAAATTTATGGAATAAAAGTATAAATACATGGAACTAAGTGGGTTAAAAAATTCCTTCATGATATTCTTGAGTTAGAGCACTTCTAAAAGGGATTTATCAATGAAAATTCCTAGAATGAATATAGATGTATAATGCTAGCATATATATGCATGGTTTTTCAACAAAGAATAAAAAAATATATTGAAATTAAACAACAACAAAAAAATTTGAATTTATAACAACCAAAAAAAAAATGAAAATTGAAATCAAATAAATTTACTATTTTCATGGATTATACTTAAAAGTAGGACAAATTACATCAGCGCATCTATTTTGGTTTCTACGTTATTTGGGTCATCATAATTTTAATTGACTCGATTTTGACATTGAATTTATAATTGTTTCAATTTGACATAACTGTTAACATTTTTTAATGAGAAATATGAACATAAGTAGCATGTGTCATAATTTTAGGGTTAAATTTATAAGTTTATTCAACTCAGTGAATAAATCTCAACTAATTTAGTGATCAATTTTTCGTCAAAAGCACTAACGACGTTATCAATTAGATTAAAATTGTGTCAATTAAAAATATAGGGATCAAAATGACAAAAGAGATAAACTATAAAGACTAATTACATAATTTGTACTTAAATTTTTTTTTATTATTATGCTGCCATTAATATTATGTAATGTTACAATATTTGCCAATTAAGGAAATGATATAAGATTTCCTTATATATTGCTATAAATTTTCTATAAGATTTCCTTATATATTGCTATAAATTTTCTATAAAATATTGCTATAAGATTTCCTTATAAGATTTCCTTATTTGCCAACACTACCTATTGCTATAAAATTTCCTTAAATTTACGTATACATCATAAAATTTCCTTATATAGTACACGATTTTCTCAAATAAGTCAGCTTTATGTAGTCATTATAAAATTTAAGAAAATGATACTAATATTATTAATATATTTTTGGCAATTATTAAATACATTTTGAATTAATTATAAAATGATATGTGTATTTTAAGTGTTATAAAATTAAGAAAATATAAGAAAAATACATTGAGGTTTTTGGCCTCAAAAATGCTGTATCGTTTTTGCTTATATTATATAAAATCTAATTTTTTTCTATCTTTTTCTTTTAAAATTTTTATTTTAATCAAATATTTACAAAAAAAATATATTTTTTCTTTTCTATTTTATTTCTTTCTCTTTTTATTAAATTTTCTTTCCAAACAAACAAAATATTATTTGTTATCAAGCTAGAAGGTCGGGCTAGTAGGTTAAGGTAGCGAGTCAGGTTTCAAACTCTATGCCCAGGTCTAGGGCAAATTTGTTTACCAACAATTCATATCACTAAAAAATAGATCACTAATAACATTAAAATATTAAAAATATTAAAAAGAAAAACAAGACATAGCCTACTGACATATCATTAGTGATGATATTATAGCACTACTTTTAGTAGTCTCAACCATTTTTCATTTAGTTACATACGAGTACGGACTTGAATCAAGTAAAATATCTTTGAGTTAGCAGCTTTCGGGCCAAATAATAATTCTTAACCCCAATTTTTAACTCTATTTTTATTAAAAAAAATTACGTGATAATGTTATTTTTACGAATAAAATATATTTTATTTTATTTTAAGGTGAATGACCCATGTAGAATTACATCATATTGTAGAGAAGTTTTTTATGAATTTTTTGTGTGTACATCATTGATCTTTCAATGATGTTATGATGAATTATATTGTAAAGTGAATGGGATTCAAACCCAAACCTTCGATCTGAATATATATATATATATATTTATCACTTGAATAATATATAATATGTAAATTTTTAAATCAAAATCAAATTATATATTTTATGTATTTAATAGCATATTCAAAGGATAGGCACACACCCACTAGTACTATTACAAAGGAAGGCTTGACATGGTGTTGATACAATGTAACATTTTGATTTTTGAAAATGTTCTTTCAACTTATTTAAAATTCAAAATTATATAGAGAGAATGTGGGAACTCAAAATCGATACCTTCGATCTAGTAGATAAAACTCTTATTACTTAAGTAACACATTTAAATCAAAATTAAAATTTATATTTTTGAAATTTGACAGCACACTCATTTGGTGGGCAAACACCACTAGTTATTGTAAATATTGTTAGACTAAGTAAGACTATGTAATACGGGAAATGCTAAACATATATAGATTTTCTTAGGAATTAGGCCCTCTCCAGTATGGGTCGTGCGCGGTGCGGGTCGGTGCGGTTTGAGAGAAAAATAAAAATCGTATGGCGGGTGGCAGATTGATAAAAGTCTCACTAGAATTTGTCATTTTCCTTATCAAAAACCGACGGTTCGGTTGGCAAATAATAGCGGATTTGTCTTGGCGGTTCGGGCGGATTGGCAGTTTATAAAAAATATAATTCAAATTACAAAACTTAAATCAAAGAGTAAAAAAAAAGACGAGAGATACCGTGATGTTAAGCATCTTGCGAAACTTTCTTCTGATACAGCAAGTGTAGCAACAACATGATAATATCAACGATTATACCATCAGTTCATTACAAACATCTGTGGAAGCTACAATGATCAAATACAATACATAAAATTAATATCATTCAGGGTTTACAATATATTAAAAACGTTTACTGTTGAAAAATATTTAGATTGAAAAATGAGCTGATGCAAGTTTGCAACATGGCCACAGAGAAAAAAAAAAAAAAAAAAAAAAAAAAAAAAAAAAAAAAATTGAAAAGTGAATTGGAATCCAACTTTATTTTGGATTACTGACATCTTGAATTCTCCTCGAGCAGTAATGTAATACTATATTCTAAGGTATAGAACAACAAGCAAACTTAAGTAAAAAAGAATTTTTTGAATCTTATAAAACATGATTTAATAGCGGTGCGGGTCGGTGCGGTTTGGAAGAAAAATAGAAACCGGCAGATTGATAAAAGTGTCACTAGAATTTGCCATTTTTCTTATCAAAAACCGGCGGTTCGATTGGCAAATAATAACGAATTTGCCTTGGCGGTGCGGCTCGATGCGGTTTCGGCAATATTATGCACACCCCTACTCTCCAATTTGTTATTGTAACTGGGCGGTCTAGTTTGACCCATTTTAAGTTTGTCTCGATAATTTAAATCGTACAATGTGTGAAGTTAATATTTTATTCTTATATAAAATTACGTTAATCGGATATCAATTGTTATTTAATCAAATCACATTTGTATTAATAATTTATTTTAAAATTATATTCACCACACAAATTTGATTTGATAAATGATTATTGATATCCGATCAATATAATTTTTTTCAAAAATAAAATCATCAATAAACTTTACACATTAAACAATTAAAATTATCAATATAAATTCTGTGATAAATCCCTAAAAACCCAATAACACACGCCAATCCAATTTCCAGAGAAAAGCGACTACCAATTTTTCAATCAATAAAGCTTGGGACCCTCACTGGAGAGATCCCAGACCTTGTGGGGGGCGTGTTTGGTCAAATTTTTTTTTTTTTTTTCCTTTCAATCACTAACCCACGTGTATGTGTGTTTTGGGGGGGGGGGGGGGTGTTTGAGTCGACCATTATATATGTTCTCACCTGATTTCTTACGTGATATGACAGGTTCCACTAAGGGCATTTGGGATTGGTTTGGAATGTTTTAAAAAAAGTGTATTTTTTATCTTTTTACGAAAAGATGTACAGAAAAGTAGAGAGTTGATGTGATGAAAAAAAGATAAAAAGATGGATTATATAGTAGATGTCAAACTTGGCCTTGGTATTTATTAAATAATATAAAAAGTTAAAAAATTATTATTTTATTTAAATTATATCATCTTATTTAAATTATATCATCTCTTTAATACATCACATCAAACTCAATCCAAACTCAATCCATATAAACTAATAAATCAAAAATACACATTTTTAGAACATCCCAAACCAATCCTAACTTTCAAATATAATCAAGGTTTGATTTCAATTTTTTAAATTTAATTTTTTAAAAATTAAAATTTTTATTTTTTATATTTTTTATTTTTAGTAAATATTTTTAAAGTTTGAAATAATTTTTTTATTTTTTTAAATACACCTTACTAAGATGCATTTACAAAGTAAAATATTTGTAAAAAAATATTTTTAAAAATTAATAAATATACAAGAATACAAAAAATATATTAAATTCTCGTATTTTTTTATTTTTGATATTTAGTTAATTTTTTAAATATTGTTTTCACAAAGATTATACTTTTTAAGTATATTTATATTAGAAGTATCTAAAAAAAAAAAAATTTAAATTGTTTAGAATATTAAAAAAAATCAATAAAAATAAAAATATGAAAAATAAAAAAAATTAATTTTTTAAAATGTGAATTCTGAAAATCCAAATCAAATAAGCTGAATGGGTTCTACAATATATAATATATGAAATTAGTTGCAATGCTACATGTGAGAGGTGATATAAACGTAAAACAAATCTAGTGCATGATTCTTAAATTCGTATACAAAAATTCATATCGAATGATGTATCAATGTCATTGTTGCAATTATAAACTATAGTGATGAGCTTTTTTGTGGGTAATGAAGTGATATAAATGTGTGACATCATTTTATATGATTTTGTTGTATATTTATTATGTTTGTGTAGTATTATCCATTACCTGTTTAATATTAGATCATGTTAACAAGTGTCTTTAAGGCATAAGAAGATTAAAAAAAATGAAAAATAAAGAATATGAGACATTTTTCACTAATCAAAATACTTTTTATTGATTTTGAAACTTATTTTTAGTATTTCACAATTTTGAAAGCACTTTTTTTGGACAAATTGTATAGAAGTCTTTCTCTTGTGTCAATTTTGTCTTTTACCTTCATATTGCATCAAATTTACCTTCAAAATTTGCACAGTTGGTCAATTTAGTTTAATTTATTGCTCTCTTAAAAAAATTAAACTTGAATCAATAAGCAAAATAGTCCATTCACTCTTCTCAAAGTGATTGAAGAGTTGATGTCCAATTTGAAATAATTCATTACCTTCTGAAAGGATTATTTCGTCTTACATTTCTGTCCATTTTTTTAACAAATATTATCAATTTAACTAAATTTATACAATATAAAAATTTAAGGAGCAAAATTCATACAATTGAAACTACAATAGTCAAATTGACAAAAGTGACAAATTACAAAATCAGGTGTGTAATTTTGCTTCTCTATTTTTTTTTTTTTTTTCTTCTTTTTTCCTTTTTTAAACAATTGTTGCGATTGCATCACGTATCACGCTTAGTAGTAACACCCAAATCTGATTCACTAGCCAATTCAAGGTCTCTCTTTTTTTAAGGCAAACTTGTTAACTGAAATAGTTGTAGTTCAAAGTAGACTCTGTTTCTGTTCTTTAAAAAAAAAAAAAAAAAAAAAAAGTAAACTCTGTTTTAATTTTTATTTTTTCATGAGCAAGGTAATCGTTGTTATCCGAAATAAATATATCATCCGTATCTATCTTCTATCTATACTTATATTAATGTCATGTGGCATATATTTTTATCATTAGAAAAAAATTAAAAAAGAAAGTTAAACAAAGAGGTTAACGAGTTTTGAATTCAAGTCTTTAGGTTTTATTGAGAAAACTCTTACTGATTGGACAACATACATATTATAAAATTAATTTCTTTATTATTTATTGTTATTTTTACTTATTTGAATTGCACAAACATCGCGTATGCTATCCGCTAATTGTTATTATTGTTATAATTATATAAGGACAACACCTTAATTAGTTTCTTGAAGCCTCCAGTTTTCTACATGCCAAGTGAATTTTTATTTTCTTAAATTATACTTTTTCATTATATAAAAACTCATCCATAATTCCATAATCACTTGGCAGTTAATCCACAAAATAATAATTGTTAATAACTGCTGCTTGCAATTTAAATTTCTATTTTACCTGCAGATTATACAAATAAAATTTTTATTTATTTATTTATACATAAAATAAATATTTTCATCATTAATTCTACTCCTAACTATTTTTTTTTTTTTCAAAAAAAAACATAACTTCCACTTACAAAACAGTCATAACTACTTTTTTGTGTATACATACTCTTTCTTTATAGTATAGAGACTATATAGCCACAAAAAATATGTTTGGCAAGTGGTTTTGGGGTTAAAATAGCTACAAAAAATAAAATAGGCTATTTTAGTCACAACAAACAAAATATCACATCCAACCCATAATCATTACACTCTTCTCTCACAAAAAAAGTCCAAAAAGCCAACAAGCCCTTCCCAAACCAAGCTTTTTAGCCCAAGCTAAAATAGCAAAAAAAGTCAAAAAGCCAAAAAGTCAACCCACTTCCCAAACGGAGGCAATATATATGACTTTGGGCCAATTACACCAACGTTCTTGTAATTTGGGACTTATATTTGATTCTTAACCTTTTAATTATGATATATTAAATCTTGAATTTTAAATCTTATTTTAAATAATGACAATTAAATATATTATTGTGCCATTTGAAATGTAAAGTTGTCAATTTGATAACATATAAACTAATTTGATAAAAATAAATGTCAAAAAATTATTTTAAAATTTTTAAAAATTATTTCTACTCACAAAAGATAAAATTATATAAAAATGATACATTTTTACATTTTTATTTTTTTATTTTTTTACAAAATTAATTTTTAGTATGTATTTGGATGATAATCATGTAATGAGTGATTGTTTTTATTGATATTTTTTATGATTATCATGTAATAGATAGTTGTATTTGTTGTTAATAGATATTTTTGGATGGTTATTAAACATTTAATGTATAATCAATATGTTTAATATATAAAATATTTTTTATCTTTGGATTTTTTGATTTAATAGATTGGTTTGATAATGGCATCAAAGTTGTCACCGTGTTTGACTTTTAAAAAAATAAAAACTAATTTAAAGAAAATAAATATCAAAAAACTATTTTAAAAAATTATTTCTACCCTCCTAAAAGATAAATTTATATAAAAATGATGTGTTTTTAAAAAAAAATTCATCAATTTAATTTTTAATTTCTTAAAAAAAAATTTGTAAATAAATTCTGAAAACCAAACCAAACCAAACAAAACTTTATAACAAAAAAAGTTTTAATATTATTCATTAAAAAAAATGCCATTATATTTCAAATAATATGTAAGTTAACCAATACAAAATAAGTTGTATAACGACTTTGCCCTTCAAACATAGTAACAATGTCTTCAATTGTCCTTATTTGGAACGAGATTCAAAATTCAGGATTAAATGTATCGCAATTGAAAGGTTAGGGATTAAAATGACACAAATTCCAAACTATAGAGATTGTCAGTGTAATTCGCCCTATGGCTTTTAGTGTCTACACAATGTCTTAGCCTTGATATTGTATATTTTTTATACGAAAAAATGATATACAAGTTCATTATCCAAGTGATGTGATTGGTTAATGATTAGAAAAGATATGAGAAAAAATATTACCTTTAATATCCTAATTAATTACATATCACTAAACTTATTTTATGATTTTGAATAACAATGCTCTTGTGATAATGTATTTAATAAGGCACAACTTTGGATGTGTGTAACCTTATGCTATAAATTATTAACAAAAACTTAATGATGTATGCAACACTATTTTTCACAAAATATTAAACTCTGCACTACTTACCATATTTATATATAGAGAGCAATGCTACACTTATCATTTTTTTATATCATTTTTAGTATAACACCTTATGTATTAATATATTATTAGAGATAAATATGAGTGGTGGGACTTATTATACCAATAGTGTATTAATATATGAGGTGATAAATTGAACATGATATATAAAGATGGTAAATGTAGTATTATTGATAGATATATATATATATATATCTTCATAACCAAGCATGCCATATGCAGCCCACAGATTCGATCCTAGCTATCATACCCACAGATTAAAAAACCAGCTGATGTATGCAATTATTTTGTTTGAAGTTTCCCTTTCTTACTCTATAGTCCATGCCAACTCAAAAACTCTTAAAATAATAGAGAAAAACTTGGAACAAACATACGTGATTAGTCCTGTGGGGGAAGTGTTTTGTGAATAACGGCACGTGACAAAAGGTGATACTAAAGTGTCAGTCAAAGTGTTACGTGGTCTAGTCACGTAGCCTAACCACATTATCGAGATTATCTTGGTTAGGCCGAAGTTATCTATGCAGATATTGGAATCCGAAATAAGCGAATAGAGAAGGGCAGGAGTCCTAGATGAAAGAAGGCTTTAGACTACATATGGATAAGGCTATGAGAGAGTTTATCCCTATCTAGCCAAGAGTTCAAGATAAGCATTATGTGCTATAGTCCCATGAAGTAAGACTTCTAGTGAAAGTTGGACATTGACCGTTGGAGTCTGTCCCCGGGTGGACGAACCATCACCAGATTCTTACATTTTTGTGACAGGTTGTTCGGACTTAATCTATTCTGTCAGTGCTCTCCAGCTAGGTTCCTCGTTTGGTTGTGTGGTCGAAAATTAACACCCACAAATACTATTAATTAAAATTTTATAAATAAAAATTTAGGGATGAAATTATTTTTAAGCAGTTGTCAAAAATATCATTATTACATTTTCAGTGATAAAATTAAACATTTAATAATAAATTACAATCCTTTTGAGACCAAAATTCTAGCCAAAAAAGTATATATATTTTGCACAAAATTATTTCCTCCTTATAAAAGGTATTTATTAGTGAATTTTTAAAACTGAGTCAGTAAAGGCCCTTTACTCTTTTCTTTTCGAGACTACCTTTTCGTGACAACTGCAATTGGTTTTCTAAAATTTTTTATAATTAAGAGGGTAATTTATATATAAATTGGGCCGAGCTGGGTAATGGGTCGTTCTATGGGCCGTGGTGTAAAGGGTTTAATAAAATGGACCACAGTCTAGTGTTAGCTCGGTCCAAGTGTGAAGGGGATCCGACAAGGGGACCAAGTGTTAGCTCGGTCCAAGAGAGCTCTGCAGTTAGCTCGGTCACCACACTCAGCGGTAACAGTTAGCTCGGTCGTACAATGTTGAGCCGAAATATGTTGAGCTTTCCTCAGAACCTTGCTATTGGCTAGCTCAGTCCAAACTCGTTGTGGTTAGTACGGTCTCAGACAACCTAGTTGGAATATGTCAAACCGAGGTACACACAGTGAAAGAAAGAACCGAGCTAATGGGAGCTCAGTCTAGTTTACGGCTTTAGCATGGCCATGTTGTCTCGGTCGTCTTGACATCCAACCGGGGTAGAACCATCTCACTTGGTTTAAGCAGTGAGGAGGGTGTTGAAGGATAAGCATTATCTTTCAGAAGTGTAATTCCTAGGAGGACTCTACATGGAGGAATAAGAGTCCTACTAGGATTGTGCCAGGCGGAACCTATAAAAGCTCATAACATCACCTATGGAGAGGTAACACAACTTTGATTCCCGAATACACAGAGCTTTTTGTCTATTTGTCTATTTTGCTGACTTAGGCATCGGAGAGGTATCCGGCACACACCCGCCGGCTAGCTCACGTTTGTGTTTTCAGAAAGTAAAGCGACGACGTTTAGAGGAGCGCAGACTTGGTCAACAGGATTATACGAGAAAGAATATTTCTTGCTCGTACAATTGGCGCCTTCTGTGGGAATCACAGAAAGAACAAGACCTCTTGATCAAGCTTTTCCTCTCTAATTGGAAGTAATGGCGCATAACGAAGATTTGCCGCAGTCCGCCATCGACGGACAAACCCCAGAAGGGGGTGGGAGGCACGAAGGTTTGCCTTCTATCCCTCCCATGGCAAACTTAGAGCCCCCACGACAGAACCCCCGGAGGGATGCAAGGGGGAGGCGGAACAACAGCCCCTGTCACTCTCGCTCGCAAAGTTCTGAATGGCAGAGGCGAAAAATCGACGCTCAAGCTCTGGAGGATCGTGTGAAAGGGCAGGATGAACTAATAAGGAAGATGGTGGCGGATATGGAGGCCATGAAGCGCTAGATCAAGGGAAAAGGGGTGGCGACAGGAGAGAGGCGTAAAGGCAACATGCCCCATCGCCACTCAGAAGATCGCAGTAGGCATACCACGCCATCACAAGCAGAGAATAGGAGCCTCAGAACAGACGACACTCAATCCAAGACCTCCAGAACTCGTCACTCCAAGTCTGAGAGGACGAGATCTGAGAGGTCATACACAGAGGGAAGCACCTATCGGCCCTCGCGCACGCACCAGACATCATCCAGGCAGACGGAGTTACCTAGATCGTCCGACTTACGAACTGTGCTAGAAGAAAGGGCACGATGGAAGGAGGATGCCAGGGTGCGTGACCCACACAGAGTTTCTTCCCTTCAGCGGTTAGCTCCTTGGACGCATGGAAGCGTCGAGGTAGGAATGCCAATACCACACCCTGCTTACGAACCTACGGACAAAGCATTAGTGAGACTGCAGACCTCGCCGTTCGTTCCGGCAATTGAGAACGCGCTCTTACCTTCTGACTTCCTGCAGCCCAAATTCACCACGTATGAGGGAAAAACAGACCCCTACTCGCACTTTCGCCACTTTCGCCAGGTTATGGCTGTATACCGACGAAACGAGGCTTTGATGTGCATCCTATTCCCATCCAGCCTTGGCGACCTAGGATTAACCTAGTTCGAAAGGCTACCAGAAGGCAGCATCGCATTTTGGGCACAATTAGCAGAGGTGCACTACCCCAGATGGATCTCTAATACAGTAGTGGTGCCAAAGAAGAATGCAAAATGGCCTGTAAAACAGTCAACAAGGCATGCCCAAATGACAGCTTTCCTCTACCCTGGATAGACCAACTGGTAGACCTAACAGCGGGGCACAACCGACTTAGCTTTCTTGATGCGTACAGAGGCTACCATCAGATCGCTATGTATGAACCCAACCAGGAGGTCACATCTTTTACAATGCCAAGAGGTCTGTACTGCTACAAGGTCATGCCCTTTGGCCTAAAGAATGCAGGGGCAACATTCCAACAGATGGTCACTAAAATGTTTGAACCATTGTTAGGCAGAACAATGGAGGCTTACATCAACGACATGGTGGTCAAGAGCAAGGATAAAAATGACCATCTCAAGGACCTAGGTGAGATGTTTCAGATCCTGAAGAAGCACAAGCTGCGCCTCAATACGTCCAAATGTGCGTTCGGTGTAGGATCTAGCAAATTCCTGGGCTTCTTGGTGACCAACCGAGGTATTGAGGCAGACCCCTCTCAGATCAAAGCAATTCAAGATCTGGAGAGGCCCAACTCAGTGAAAGAAGTGCAGCATCTCACCAGCATGGCAGCTACACTCAACCGATTCATAAGCCGGTCGTCGGACAGATGTCGACCATTTTTTCAAGCATTAAAAGCCAAGTTCGAGTGGGTCGAAGAATACGACCGAGCTCTAGAAAGCTTGAAAGAATATATGTCTTCTCCACCACTGCTTGTAACCCCAGTACCTGGAGAAGCACTCTTTTTGTACCTGGCAGTTTCACAGCACGCAATTAGCGCAGTATTGGTCCGAGCAGAAGGGATCCAACATCTGCCCATTTTCTATGTCAGCAAAACATTACTGGGCACCGAAACAAGGTACTTACCACTGGAAAAACTGGCCTTAGCCTTGATGATGGCCTCAAGGAAGTTGTCGCATTACTTTCACGCCCACACCATAGTCGTCCTCACAGCTTTTCCATTAAAAGCTTTGTTTGAGAGGGCGAACTTTTCTGGACGAATCTTGAAGTGGGCAGTAGAGTTAGGACAGTTCGACATCAAGTTTCAACCCAGAACCGCGATAAAGGCCCCAGCTTTGGCAGACTTTGTCGCAGAATTCACGCCATGAAGTCATCATATCTGCCCAGTCGACCTGACTGAAACAATCCAACTAGGGATGGAAGTTGATGTCGGAATAGCCCAACCCCCGGTGCAGGATACCCAGTCACACCCTAAGGCAGACCAGAGTAAAGTAAGAGAGAAAAAAGCAAACCATGCTACACTAAGCCAAGACTCACCAACAAATAAAGACTTGGTACAATCAGATAGCGAGGGGCAAACAGCAAGCATGAACCTTGAAGAAAACACCAGCAACACTCTTGATCCCAATGCATCATCTGATCCCTCCACTTGCTGAAAATTGTTCGTTGGAGAGATGTGGAAGCTCTTCGTGGATGGAGCGTTCAACAGGTATGGTGCAGGACTGGGCATAGTCCTCATCTCACCAGACGGCTTAGTGGTAGAGCAAGCAGTCAACCTTGGCTTCCCAGCATCAAACAACGAAGCGGAATATGACGCACTTCTGGCAGGCTTAAAATCAGCATCCTACATGAAGGCCACCGAGCTAATGGTTTACAATGACTCACAACTGGTGGTAAACCAAATTTCAGGTGACTACGAGGCGAAGGATGACAGGATGGCTAAATACCAAGAGCTAGTCAGAAAAGAGATCAAGAAATTTGAAGTAGTGCGGATAGAGCAGATCGGCAGGGAAGAAAATAGTAGAGCGGACGAACTTGCAGGCTTTGCTTCAATGGCAGATACCTCTATCCCTCATCCATTGCTAATTGACTACCTACCAAGACCAACCATAGAAGAACCCGAAGTAGGAGAGGTATGTTGTGCCGAGCTAGGCCCTTCGTGGATGGATCCCATCATACTATTCCTAAAAGACGGCGTCTTACCGGAAGAAAAGAAAGAGGCCAACAAAATAAGAGCAAAGTCACAGCGATTTTGGCTCTCCCCATCAATGGCCTTGTACAAGAAGTCATTCACAGGACCTTACCTAAAGTGTGTCCACCCTAGCAAAGTTGAAGCATTCTTGTTCGAGATACACGAAGGCGTATGCGGAAGCCATCAAGGAGGAAGATCATTAGCTTACAGAGCCATTTCGCAAGGATATTGGTGGCCTTACATGCAAGCAGATTCAGAGAAGTATGTCAAGAAGTGCGAGAAAGGTCAGAAATTCGCACACCAAATACATCAGCCAGCCAGAGAACTCCTACCATTAACAAGCCCATGGCCCTTTGCAATGTGGGGCTTGGACATAGTAGGACCACTTCCAACGGCACCCGGCAACAGAAAGCTCTTCCTTGCAGCAACAAACAGTTCTTCCTTGCAGCAACAGACTACTTCACAAAGTGGGTGGAGGCAGAAGCATTGGCATCAATAAAGGAGAAGGATGTGAAAAAGTTCGGCATACCAAAAGCTCTAATATCAGACAACGGCACTCAGTTCGATGGCAGAATCTTTAGAGGCTTTTGTGCAGAATACAAGATAGAATTCTACAACTCTACACCGGCATACCCACAAGCAAATGGCCAAGCAGAAGCATCAAACAAAGTGGTCTTGGATGGATTGAAGAAAAGATTAGAAAAAACAAAGGGCAAGTGGGCTGAGGAGCTTTCCCATGTTTTATGGGCTTACCGTACCACACATCGGCGGTCTACTGGCGAAACACCCTTTTCCTTGGCCTATGGCAAGGAAGCAGTAATCCCACTGGAAGTTGGCCTCCCCACAATTAGAAGTGAAAATTTTGATCCAGACCTAAATGAAGAAGCCATAGCATTGGAGCTTAATCTTGCGGAAGAAAGAAGAGAAAGAGCACTGGTTCACATTGCCTCGTACCAGCGAGAGTTGTCTAGAAAGTATAACAAAACAGTACATCCAAGACAATTCAAAATCAGAGATTGGGTACTGCACAAAGTGATGGGAAACACCTTGATACCCGGAGATGGCAAGTTAGGGCCTAATTGGGAAGGACCTTACAAGGTGGTTGGATTAGTAGGAAAAGGAGTATACCACTTGGAAGATAAAGACAGCAAAGCCATTCCCAGGCCATGGAACACTACTAATCTCAAACTATTTTATTTTTAACTTTTCAGTACTTGTAATTTTTCTTTTTCTCAATAAAACAAGTAGTTTTCTTTTCAGCATAATTGTTTTATTCTGTAAAAGTTGTTTTAGTGAGCTAGGGGCAACAAAAATAGAGTTGGCCGGAATAACCAACTTTGTCCCCTCCTAAGCCCAGGATAAGGATCCAGGCTGCAGGAAGTTTGGCAGGAAAAACCAATTTAGAGGTTGGCTGAAAAAACCAACACCCCTCCTAAGCCCAGGATAAGGATCCAGGCTGCAGGAAGTTTGGCAGGAAAAACTAAACACTTTACTCTAGGTTGGCAAGAAAAACCAACTTAGAGGTTGGCTGGAAAAACCAATAGCCCTCCTAAGCCCAGGATAAGGATCCAGGCTGCAGGAAGTTTGGTAGGAAAAACCAAACACTTTACTCTAGGTTGGCAGGAAAAACCAACTTAGAGGTTGACTGAAAAAAACCAACACCCCTCCTAAGCCCAGGATAAGGATCCAGACTGCAGGACGTTTGGCCGGAATAACCAAACACTTTACTCTAGGTTGGCAGGAAAAACCAACTTAGAGGTTGGCTAGAAAAATCAACACTTAGTACTCTTCAACCGAGATAAAGATCAAGGCTGAAGAGTAGTTTTCTGGAAACACCAACACTTAGTACTCTTCAACCGAGATGAGGACTCAGGCTAAAGAGTGGTTGGCTGGAAAAACCAGCACTTAGTACTCTTCAACCGAGATAAAGATCAAGGCTGAAGAGTAGTTGGCTGGAAAAACCAACACTTAGTACTCTTCAACCGAGATGAGGACGCAGGCTGAAGAGTGGTTGGCTGGAAAAACCAACACTTAGTACTCTTCAACCGAGATAAAGATCAAGGTTGAAAAGTGGTTGGTTGGAAAAAGGTTGGTAGGTATGGCCAGTCAAATTGCAAAGTTAAGACCGAGATAAAGTATCTCGGCCGGAGAATGTTATACCTTACTCAAATTACAGTTAGAAAGTAAGTATACGCATAAAAGTAAACCGAGATAATAGTTGAAACCAAAAGAAGCTTTCATTGAAGATTCAAAGCAAGTACAAAAGAAGGACCTCAGCCCGGTTACAGTTTTTTCTTCCGAACAGCAAAAAGAAGAAATTACAGAGATTAAGCAAAAAGGTCATCTAAATCAGCATCAAGAACAACGCGGTCTTCACCCAGGGGTAGCTCGGATGTGGCAGGCACCTCTTGGTTAAGCTCGGTTGAAAGATCCGCATCAGCAGGCAAAGGCGGGATGGAGACCTCTGGAGTTAGGGAGGTAAACTGGCGACTGAGCTGAGTGTTGTCTTCTAGAGCTTCATCTTCATCCTCCTCTTCCAGAAATTGTTGCTGAATGGTAGCAGCATACTCCGCCAGTGAGCTCGGTATGAAATATGGAGGAGGATTGAAGACCTTGGTCTCAGGACCATGACCGAGCTGCGCCACAGCCCCCCTCCACCCACATTTGAAGAACAGGTCCTTCACAGCTTCACACTGCTTGATGTACAAGGCTTCGCCTTCTTTGAAACCGCGGTCCTCCGCATCCTCCAGCTTCTTCTTAAGCTTGGTTATTTCAGCATTCTTTTTTCCTTCAAGCTTGGCCAGCTCACGCAAATATTTATCTTTTATCACGGCCGCAGCCTTTTGCTTGTCTGCCTCAGCCGAGCTAACAAGACCGGTCAGACGACCATTCTCGGTTTGTAGCTTGGCTATCTACTTCCTGGCCTGTTCTAGCTCGGCGGTTTTTTCGGTTACCTCGGCCATTGCTTGCCTTGTCATTTTGCGAAGTTCCAATACACGCTTGTGAGCGATGTGGTTTTTCTGTATGGCCTGCAAAAGGATGGTAAGAAACTTTTAAACCGAGCAGAAAGTTGCAAAAAAATTAGAAAGGTACGCAGACCGACTACTTACCAGCACCATGGATTTTGTGGACGAACGAATAGCCTTTAGCTCGGTTAGGTGATCATGGTACTTCATGTCGGCTGGAAGACAGACATCTTTGGCAAGGTTGAAAGCCATAAGGTGGTCTTTCTCTGCAACCACTGAATTAGAATCGCTGATAGTATGGTTCTGAAACATGGTCTTGGGTACCCACTTTAAGGAGGTAGCTCGATCTGAGCGCTCAGGTGGGGGGCTTGGCGGAGTGGTTTGTGGAACCACGGTTTCGTCCTCGTCAACAAGGCGTTGCTCGGTTGTGGAAGTCCGAGCATGCTTGTTTGGGCAGGATGACAAAGGCTGGTGGGTTGGCAGAGCTAGCACGGTTTGGTTTCTTGAGCTTGACCGGCTGGTGGTACCTCAGCCTGGTTTGTTTCGATAAGAAGGGCTCGCACGGCTCTCTTCTTAGCCATTTCTTGTTCAACGGTTAGTGGGATGAGATTGATTTGAGGCAAGGATGGGTCTGGTTCAGGAGAGGCTTCCAACAAGAAGTCAATTACCTTGGTCTTTCGTTTGCCACTGTATCGGTAGGTCGGCTCAAAATTCAGTAGCTCGGTCCAACTCCGGTTTGGATATCGCAGCACGGCGCGAAGAACATTCAAGTCGGGGTAGCTGTATTGGGACTTGAGAAAGTTCAAATCTGCATGAAGGAAGACAATAGTTAATTCGATTCAGGAAGTGAAAACCGAAGTATAGAAAAGCATGCAATGAAGCCGAGGTAACCCTACCGGCTACACCCTTGTTCCAGTTTATTCTGTGGCCAGGGATCTAGGCTTGTTGGTCCTCAAAATTCCAAGATACCCAGAAGAAATCATCATCATTCACGTCTTTATCCGGGGTATCTTTTATTATTTTTTCACGCCGGCGCCTTATTCTTAAATAGTAAACCTAGCTATATTCAGCCGAGCCTATAGAGTATTGATGGAAGAGCTCGCTAGACCGAGATTAAGGCCAACTCGGTGGTTTAGCTCGGTAATACCGTTTATTATGCGGTAAGAATTGGTGGAAAGTTGGGTAGGACAGAGCTTGGTTTGCCTAAGGAATTCACAAAGAAGGGGCTGTACAGGGAATCGCAGACCGCACTTTACGATAGAAATAACGTTAAAAGGGACAAAGCCTTGTTTTCCCCAAGGGACGGTGTCTAGTTCGGCCAGTGAAAGATGGACATCATCCGGAATTTGGTAGTCCTTACGGAATTCGGCTATGGCCCCTGGTGAGTTTACTAAAAACCTATATTTACCCATTGGTTAGTAAATTATCAAAAAATTAGCTGAAGAATTAGCTCGGTCAAGAAAGCGCGCCTAGTAGCTCGGTTGAGCAATCGGAGGAGTGCCTGGCCAACCTAAGTCTTCAAAGTGGAAAAAGAAAGGTATTAAGCACAGATCGCTGGACCATGCTAAAAGAAACAAAAAGCAAGGTAAATAACGACCTAGCTCGGCTATGTGAGATGCTATCCAGTCCTAGCTCGATTTAAGCTAGAGGCTTTAGCCCGGTTGAGCCTTCGAGGCAGCATTCTTAGTTCGGTTTGAACTAAGGGAACTGGCTTAGCCCCAAGTATTAGCTCGGTCGGTCATTTGAGGTTTTTTAGTATAGTATTGCGCAAACCTTGTGCGGTTCACTAGCTCGGCTAAATTAAGCGGGCAGTACTAAGACTTGTTGAAATTACAAGAATAAAGTAATGTTTTAGTCCGATTAAACAGTGATGCTAGGTTCGTACCTAATACGAACAACTTCCTAGTTCGGTTGAAATGTGATTTTGGATCAAATACATCGTTCTACAGGTGGTTCATAAGTGCAATGGTTCTATTACGTGAGTTCTTTTCAGAAACAAGAAGCAAAAATGGTATGTGCTTTGAAAAACATACAAATACGCATGCTGTGTGTTGCAAAACAGATGCAAAATCAACAAAAAGGAAACAGATCTAAGCAACTTACCAGCTCAAAATGGAGGCAAGTTGATGAAGATCTAAGTTGCAGAGAAGAACGCGAGCTTTGCAAAGAACAATGGTTGCAGAAATGGAGGCTCAAACAAGAGGGAAAAAGAGAGAAGGTGAATAGTGCAAAGAAATGATTCAAAAAGTAGGGTTTTTTCTTGGTGTAAAGCTTTTTTAGGCGGGACTGTTCAAATTACGCGAAGTACGAAGACGGCGTGACGGCTGTATTGGGCCAATGAGAGTGTGCCACGTGTCCGTTGGAATGAGAAGCGATTCAGTTACAGCGGCTGAAAAGACGTTTTGCCCAGACAGATTAGAAGCCCGATGTAAAATTAGCTCGGTGTGAATTCAGCTCGGTTGAAGGCTACAGTTTAGCTCGGTTGTAAAGCTAAAAGTTATTAGCTCGGCTGGTAAAGGATAATCCCTATCATGTTGCGCAGATGGAATTAAGGGGCAATTGAGAGGGTAATTTATATATAAATTGGGCCGAGCTGGGTAATGGGCCGTTCTATGGGCCATGGTGTAAAGGGCTTAATAAAATGGACCACAGTCCAGTGTTAGCTCGGTCCAAGTGTGAAGGGGATCCGGCAAGGGGACCAAGTGTTAGCTCGGTCCAAGAGAGCTCTGCAGTTAGCTCGGTCACCACACTCAGCGGTAACAGTTAGCTCGGTAGTACAATGTTGAGCCGAAGTATGTTGAGTTTTCCTCAGAACCTTGCTATTAGCTAGCTCGGTCCAAACTCGTTGTGGTTAGTACGGTCTCAGACAACTTAGTTGGAATATGTCAAACCGAGGTACACACAGTAAAAGAAAGAACCGAGCTAATGGGAGCTCGGTCTAGTTTACGGCTTTAGCATGGCCATGTTGTCTCAGTCGTATTGACATCCAACCGGGGTAGAACCATCTCACTTGGTTTAAGCAGTGAGGAGGGTGTTGAAGGATAAGCATTATCTTTCAGAAGTGTAATTCCTATGAGGACTCTACATGGAGGAATAAGAGTCCTACTAGGACGTTGCCACGCGGAACCTATAAAAGCTCATAACATCACCTATGGAGAGGTAACACAACTTTGATTCCCGAATACACAGAGCTTTTTGTCTATTTGTCTATTTTGCTGACTTAGGCATCGGAGAGGTATCCGGCACACACCCGCCGGCTAGCTCACGTTTGTGTTTTCAGGGAGTAAAGCGACGACGTTTGGAGGAGCACAGACTTGGTCAACAGGATTATACGAAAAAGAATATTTCTTGCTCGTACAATAATAAATTTCTATTTTTGAAAATAAAAAAGTTTAATCACTAAAATTCTTATATATTGTGAAAAAGGCCAACATACAATCCGATAAAGAGATACAAATTATTTATCTCTTAGTAAGAAGTAGGGATTCTGGCTAACGGGCTAGCCCTGTGAATTGCCTGTGAGTCAATTGGTACAAAAAGATAGAGAATTTTTTAATCAAATGATGCATAGCCACCTAAGAATCTTAAGTTGGCAAGTAATAATATATCAAATTACATAGTTTTCTTGGCTTTAAGGCAAGGATTATCCAGCGAACATGGCAAAGACAATTGATTAAATAAAGCTTATACATTCATAATGTGGTTTGAAATCATCTAATTGTCTCTATAGTTTAGTTATTATCAAAGAAGGTTATACAAGAAAGATATTATTATTAGATTAATTATAATTGCTTATTTACACATACAAGTTAATCCTTATCATTTCTTTCTGATTTGCATTAAGCTCCTGTTTTCTACTAATCTTTTAGGGGCTGAGACTAGAATAAGTGAGAACAAGTATGTTCTCTATTATACATATTTTCTTATTTTATTTTTATATGTTTTGAAACCATGTGTATTGTTAAAAAAAAATAAAAAATAAATAAAACTTAACATTTACAGAAAGCAAGAAACTGATGACATTAACAAACACTACCTCCAAGAGGTTTTGAGAAAATACGACAAATCTTTCAACTTTCGCATAATTACACCAATAAATAAAGGAATCAGAATTAATGTGATGGTGTGTAAATATCAATATAAATAAAATAAAATAAAACATATATTTCAATATCAAAGAGATGAGAATATCGATTATCCATCCATATAACTTTAAAAAAAAAAAAAAACACTAAGGCCTCGTTTGGGAACAGATTTTTTTAGTAATTTTTTAACTTTTTTGCTAAAATGTGATATAAAAAAAACTAGTATGTTTAGAATGACTTTTTGGCTTTTTACGAAAAGATGTGCAAAAAGTAAAGAGAAAAGGGAATCTTTGACTTTTTGATATGGGTTGTTGGTTTTTTGATTTTTTTAGTGATTTTTTTACTATAAAAATTACTTGCCAAACGAGACCTAAGTCTAGATGCCGGCCAAAAAGATTATAAGTGGCAAAATCTGCGCATGAAAACATGGGAAAAGTCGAAAACGGATCAAGAAGTCACTACCATTATGTAAATTAGGACATAAAGGGATCTCAATATAACTATACCAAACTTGGGAGATCTATTGTATTTTTTCACCTAAATTTCAAGAAAAATTAGTATAATTTATTTAGAAATAAATAAATAATCAGTTACCACATAGATACCAGTGGGTGCCTTCTAGACACCTTAGGTATGTGTCAAATTCAATGTTGGTCCTTCACTTGGGAAGCCATATATAATTGGAGCTCAGAGGCTTTCAAAGTCCAATACGTTAGCAAACCTTGTGGACTCTCTCACTACCATGGTGGCCCATAAATCCATGTTTTCCATGTTTTCAAATACAAAATCATTTTGATTCAATGGTGCAATGTTCTCTTAAAGCATGATGACAAGCTAGACCGCTACAAGCACATAAGAAATTAAGGTTTGTGGTTGATTTAGCTCTCCATAATAAGTTAAAATTGGTCTCTAACTTCTAGCTTTTGTCATTGACATTGCAGCATTCTTTGACACTTCTCTTGTCATGGTTGTTAGAGGCTAAGCCAAATGCAAGCAAAAATTAATCTGGTAGAAAAGTTGGAATTATATATTTCATTAATTCAGCTGGATAATCAATTTTACATTAATCTTATTGATTATTAATCCCTCGTTATTAATTATGCTAATTAAACATACCCTAATATTATAAATAGCATTGCAAAATCTTGAGAATAACAATTGGACAATTATTATTATAATTTAGGTCTTGTTAGCGTATATTCTTAAAATACATGTTACAATGTTTAACAAATTATACATTTTTTATTCAAAAAAACTATGTACACAACAAAATACCTAAAATTTTATTGTAAAATCCACAGATAAAATGAATTTGAATCACACAATAATTTTCTTAATATATTTTTGTATAGCATTGTTATTTTTTATTTCACACATAATGTATAATAATTTAAGCTCCTTTACACATACTTTGAGGACCCATTAATAAAATCTTTAAAATTTAGACTAAGTTCTCTTCTGTCGATTGTTTCATCTTTTTTCTTGCATTATTATTATTTTTTTTATTCAACAAATTTCTATACTTCATATTGATTTGACGTTAAAATATTTAAAACATTTTTCAAGTGTTGTCACTGCGCTTGCCTTGACATCTTTAGCATGATGTTTACATTCTTATTTCCTGCTTGTTTTCTTTAGGCTAAAATAAGCAATTCTCAGACTATGCCTAAGAGCATTCACAGTAAAGTTGCTAACGCTAGTGTTAGTATCAGTTGTTAAGATTTAGCTATCAATGTTTGTTGTTAGGTCGTGCAATGGAACTGTTAAGGGTAGTATTAGTCCACTTTGTTAGTGTCAGTTGTTAGTGTGTTTGGTATCTGCAGCAAGTGGTCTAGCGAGGGAGGGGAAGTGAGTTTTTTGTCTTTCGGGTAGACCGGCCGGTTGACCGGCCGGGCGTCCGGCCGGTTGACCGGTCAACGGCAAATTTATTTTTTATTTTTTTTTTTTTTAACTTTTTGAGATTTTTTTTTTGGACTTGAAATTTAATTTTGGGCTTGAAATTTTTTATTAAACTAAATTATTTATTTATTTTATTTATTATATACACATATATATATATATATTTAACACACTCCTTAACACATCTATTGCATCACCACTGACTCTCTAAAATTAACAAACTCTTAACACATCTTAACAAACATATTTGAGCCTCACTTTTATCACTTTTTGTCATATAACACAATTTAACAAATAATTTTAACTATCCCATTGTGAATGCCCTCAACTCAATCATTAGATTTCATTTCATGGCCTTAGTATGTTTATTCACGTCTCTTCATGGATGAGACAATCTGGATTCTCTCAATCATTTCTTTTGATAATTTATATTTAAAATCAAAGTGAATTTTTGTAATCCTAATTTTATATGATCTTATGTATGAGGGGTTGAAGGTGACTGTTATCTCTCATAACTCTTTTGGATTATAGTAAAATTATAGCAATTGTAAATATAACTTTAATTTTAAGATGAATTAAATAAATTTTTTGTTTTTATATATATGTTTAATTATCTCCAAATCTTAGTTACATGCTACAAAATTCCTAACAAAATCATTCAGCTTGTTTGGTTTTTGGTTTCTAAAAACCACTTTTCAAAAAATTTTATTTTTTTATTTCCTATATTTTTTTATTTTCAATGAATTTTTTAATATTTTAAATAATTTTTTTAAATTTTTAGACATATCTAACATAAATACACTTAAAAAGTATAATATTTATGAAAAGAATCACTAAATACAAAAAATATGAAAATTCAATATATTTTTTATATTTTTGTGTATTTAATTTTTTAAAATATTTTTTACAAATATTTTACTATTTAGATACATTTAAGTAGGGTGTATCTAAAAAAATAAAAAAAATTACTTAAAATTTTAAAAAATATTCACTAAAAAAATACAAAAAATAAAAAAAATTAATTTCTAAAAAATTTAATTCAAAAAACTGAAACCAAATATGCTAATTAGTGTGTAGAAAAACATTACCCCAGATAACTATTCCCCAAAAGGACCAGTCACATGCAAAAGGACCAGTCACATTTTGCATGCTTGGACTTAGGTAGGGTTATCTGGGACAAGCAATTAGATACAAAACTCCATAGTCAATATGGCTTCCTTTAGCCTTACGAGTTGTAGCAATCTAGTCTAAAGTTTTTGTCATGCAATTGAACATCACGTACAATGTATATGAAAAATGCTTTAAAAAATTAAAATTTTATTCTTAAATTTTATTTATTATTATTTTTTTTTCTTTCTTTTTGATGATGTGAACCTCTTCAAGACAAGGTCATATTGGACTCATCTTTATAGAATAAATCCTGAATACCTGCAGTCACGTGCAAATCACATGTATCAATTATGCCTAAGAAGTAGGGGTGCAACTCGGGCGGGTTCAACCCGAGCAACCCGAGCCCAGCCCGAGTTTTTTTAGGACTTGGGCAACTATATCTTGTAATTTGGACGGGTCTGGGCAGATTTTTGATGCTCGAATTGTAATTTGGGCCGGGCTTGGGCAGAATCAATAACCAACTCGAACAACTCGGACCCGAATTGAATTTAATATATTATATAAGTTATATAATATATATAAATTAAATAAAAGAGGTTTAATAAATTAAATTAAATTAACCCAACTATATCTTATAATATATAACTGCCTCAAGTTTGAAGTTTTTAGTTTTTTTGCCCTTTTGATTACATTCTTTCTTATGTATTCTATCTATTCACTTTCATAAGCTTGTTGATTCTTTATTTTACATTTGTATTTTAAATATTGAATTTAAGGACTAGACACCATGGTAGGTGAGCATGGGACTCAATTGTCTGGTGGACATAAGCAGAGAGTTTCATTTGGTCTACCTACAGGTTTCTGAACTTGTGAATTTCGGGTAATTCGGGCTAACCCGAGTTCAAAATACAAAGATTGGTCCGGGCTTGGGCAGCAATGCTCGGGTTCATGGTCGAGCTTGGGCGGGCTTGGGCACTGCCAAATACAATTCGGGCTGGGCTTGGACAAACTCCCAACCCAACCGAACCCGCCCGAGTTGCACCCCTACCGAGAAGCACTAGCAAGAGTCAAACCTAATATTCTCAATAATGTGGATTGTTCGATGTTAGTTATTAATTTGTTTAGTAATCAATCAATTATGACTTAACTCTCCTATCATATTAGTTTTGATAAATTTAGAAATAATATTTTAGTAGCCTCTAGCGTTGTTCCATTATATACATGAATACAAATTTAGTCCATGTCACAATGGAATTGTAAGATCATTTTTAAATTTTGAATTGTGAAAATATTTATTAATAAAAATAAATAAATAAAGATACAAAAAAAATTAATGAAGCAAAAATTAATTTTTTTTCACTTTTCTCTTCTTTTTTTTTTTGTAAAATTTTTTTGCCTTCACAAATTTCTGTACAAATCCAATTTCAAAATATAGGATCACATGGGGTTAAAGAATTTAAGCTCATCTTTTTCTTTGAAAACAAAAATGAAAGAAAGGAAAAGAAAAACTTTGTGGAATCAAATACTGAATTGAATTTTGAACAAGATTTGACATGAAAAGAGAAATGTACAAAACTTTGCTACTGCTTGCTGGTGTGCGACTCACACTTTTGACTTTATTTGCAATGCTTTGTAAAAAAAAATTTTTTTTTTTTTTTTTGGTTTTTCTTTCTCTTTCCTTCATTGGCAGTATCCTGTGATTGTTTCTTGCTACTTTCGTTTTTATTCTTGCTGCTTGGCCTTTCGTTTGCTTCAATGAAGAAAAAAAAAAAATTCGAAATGTTCCACCAACGTAATTTTTTGTAAAAAATTAAATCAGAATGATTTAACAGTAATATTTTTAATAGAGAAATTTATGGTGCGCAATCCATTAAAAAGTGACATACTATAAAAATCATAAATGGTTACGATTTTTTGTGATACAAGTTATAAATAATGAATTTATAGTGTACATCCTAAAGTGAAAGTTACCAATTACTTGTGATGATATTTGTTACGAATGATTTTAGCAAACAAAAAGTTACAATTTCTTGTGTTGTTTATTATTGAACATTGTAGTTACGTTATGTATGTCATAAATAAGGTGCACAAAAGAACACATGTGAAAATTCTGCACGAAAAATATATATATATATATTATCAAAAAAGAAAAATTAGAGCATAAATTATCCAATATGTAGTGCGCCATTTATACTATTATATATATAAGTACATGATTTGATATTTGTGCGGTGGCTTCTTCTTCTATTACATGACAAATTTTCTTATCCTAAAATATATAAAAAAAAAATATTATTTAAAGACATGAGTAAGATTGAAACCCAAAATCTTGGATTTCATTAAGAACACTTTTACCATTTAGACAACATACATATTATGATATTAATTTTTTTATTATTTATTTTTATATTTACTTATCTGAATTGCACAGATAGTGTAAGCCACCCACTAGTTTCAATAGCAGGAGCACACATGCCACTTTGTTCCTACTAGGGATGGCAATTTCAACCCGGCCCGACGGGGACCCGACCCCCTGTCCTCGATAAGAGTGGTTTTTTCCCGAAAAATGCCCTCGACGGGCCAAAAATGGTATTCAAAAACAAATCCCGATGATATTCGGGCCGGGGACGGTGATATATATTTCATCCCCGACCCCGGCCCCGCCCCGGTTATCCCCCAATTTAT
This sequence comes from Camellia granthamiana, assembly GCA_036172215.1. Taxonomy (NCBI): domain Eukaryota; kingdom Viridiplantae; phylum Streptophyta; class Magnoliopsida; order Ericales; family Theaceae; genus Camellia; species Camellia granthamiana. The sequence continues at coordinate 125,338,189 of CM069904.1, forward strand.
ATATTATAGTTTATATATATATATGTATGTTTGATTTGGTTACAGGCTGTAAACAATAATATTATATATTATATATCTGTAAACTTACAGCTCCTATCTATAATATTATAGATTATATATATATATATATGTTTATATGTTTGTTTATTATATTATATATATATGTTCATTGTTTACAGATCCACAACTCTCTCTTACAGACTCTCTCTCTCTTCTCTTCTCTCACTCTTTCTTCTGTCTCACCCTCACCTCACTCTTCCGATCGTCCTTCTCTCTCTCTCTCTCTCTCTCTCTCTCTCTTTCTTCCCTTTGCCGACACCGTTGCCTCTTCCGACGCCCCTACCTCCTTTGTCGACTCGATCTGCCGACGCCGTTGCCTCTGCCGTGGCCGTCGTCCCTCACTAGCTCTTCACCGCTGCAGATTTGCTCGATCTGCAGATTTGCCTCTGTCGTGGCCATCTCTCTCTCAGATCTGTCTTATTCTATCAATTTTTTTTTTTTTTGTGTGTAGTTGATCTGTTCTCTGTTGTTAATGATCTGTTGATGTTGAGATGTTGTTGATTTTTTTTTTTTTTTTTTTTTTTTGATGTTGTTGATGTTGTATTTGAGCCCAAATATTCCATTGATGTTGTTTTTTTGGCCGGGGATTTTCGGGGTCGGGGAAACCCGATCCCCGTTAGGGGGCGGGGGTGGAGGTGGTAGTTGGTTCCCCGTCAGGGATGGGGACGGGGACGGGGGAAAGTTCTGCCATCGGGGATTGGGGACGGGGAGGGTGATCCCCGACCCCGCCCCGCCCCGCCCCGCCCCGTTGCCATTCCTAGTTCCTACGTTTCAAAAAAAAAAAATGGTTGAGTCCACAACTCTTATATAGGAATAGACATCGATCAAGTTAGATTGGCCTGGTTTGGCCTATGCTAAAAAGATCAAGCAAGATGTGTGCCCAATAATTTTGGCCTAGCCCGATAATGGGCTAAAAAATTTCATCACATCCTTAAAATAATGTTGAAATCTCAAATCGGATCAACAAACCTATATTTTGTACTCCATTACATACATTCTAAGTTTAAGTTTGGTGAATATATTTTTGTTCTCGAAATGTAGGATTTCTAATTTAATTTAACATCAAACTAATCTGATCTATAAACCTTCCTAGTGTTGTACAAATTGTGTACTTAAATAAAAATAAATAGATTCATAGTAAATTAAATTAGAAAAAACACAAAATAAGAAATCATGAGAAATTACATCTTAATGAAGAGAAATACATATAACAAATTAAAATACTGAAATGAGAGGGAAAAAAAAAAGTAAATCGAAATCTGTGTAATACTACATTCTCCTTAAAAAAGATTCGCTGTCTCATCGTGGGTACTGGAGGTATATCAGCGTCTGTCTGTTAGGATACGACAGTTGAAACCCGCTAACGCAGAAATATCTTCTATTTAACTCCGGCGAACCAACAACAGCAGCACTCTCAAACATAGGAAGAAGAATATATGAGTAGACTAATTGTGTAATATAAAAGCCAAAAATTATGTACTCTAACCAAAGAGGATGATCTCTTTTTAGACACAATGGGAGAGAGAGGATGAGCTTTTCTACAACAAATGTAGAATTTAATTTTCTGCAAAACTAAAGAAGTAATGCAAGGAAAACTAATGATGTAAATCACCATCTAAATAAACTTAGCCCAAAAAGATGAGGTTGGTGGGCCACCAATTCGGCCCAGCCCAGTCCAAACCTAATCCATTCTAGGAAGCCTCAAACCCAAGATCCACAGCCTACAGATTACGAACGGGGACCCAGGCAGGCTTATGTGGCAATTTTTGCATAACCAACTCGGACCATAACTTTTGGCCCAAGTTCATCCTTGAAAAATTTATAACTTTCTTATCTCGGAAAATTTGAATGCCCCAAAGGGCTCATGCCCTTATCAAAATCGTGAGATTTAAATACCCATCAATACTTTCATCTACAATCAATATGAAATAGGTAGTTATACACTATTCCCAATATCTCATTCATGAGGCCAACTTTATGAGACAATTTATCATTCAATTCTTAATGGTTTTGGTCATTCTTTATGATGTAAAGATCTTATTATAAAGAATCTAAACTCATTTGATTCCACCTCAACTGATGATTAGGACCTACTTTAATTTCACATTAAATTCACCATAAAACTATTTCTTTTTTTCCTACACCTAGTACTAAGGCACCATTACTTATATCTATTTTTATGGATGAGCCGTGCTACAGGCCTTGAGTATTGAGGCACGAATTTGCCTCGAATTAGTTTAACCGGTCGTCCGGCAAAGAGATTGACAGCCGCAGTCGACAAGGTAACAACTGTGGTAGACAAGTATTTCACCCGGTCGTTCGGGTAGTCGTCCGACCGGTCAATCGGTGAATACAAATTTGCGCCATTCGTACCTGAAGCTCTCAAAGCCTGAAGCATTAGTGTTTTATGGATATGGGCAAAGAGAAAAGGACCAGCAGAGTCTTAACCTTTTTAAGTTTTTTAGGAACCCTCTATATTAAATGAGAATTTCAATAAAGCTGGAGAAATACCAACATTTTTCATTTAAAATCCCCCACCCCCCTAAAAAATTATATATATATATACACATGTATCAAAAATATTTGGAACCCCTACAATTAGGGATCCCATGACCCCTAAAATGATGTGAACCAAATATGTATTTTTGTTATTTTTTTCTTTACTTCCTGGACTAATCACAGATGAGTGCAGGTTGTGTTTTTTGAGGGTATGTAGTATTGTTGATACATGTATATATATATAATAAAACTTTATTTATTTTTACCCCCTCAATTTGGGAATTCTAGCTAAGCCCTTGTTTTGGGGGGGAGAGAGAGAGAGAATTTTTCGGATTGCAAGTTAATTAGATTTAAATAATAGTAATAATAATAACAATAATAATAATTTTTAACATAAAGCATTTCTTTTTGAAAATAAACAATATTTTGAAAGAGAGGGCATTTTTCAGATTGCAAGTTAAGTAGATTTAAATAATAGTAATAATAATAACAATAATAATAATTTTTAACATAAAGCATTTCTTTTTGAAAATAAACAATATTTTGAAGAGAGCGAGAGAGAGGGCATTTTTCAGATTGCAAGTTAAGTAGATTTAAATAATAGTAATAATAATAACAATAATAATAATTTTTAACATAAAACATTTCTTTTTGAAAATAAACAATATTTTGAACATCACAAAATTACAATTCAGGCTGGACCACCAATCTAAAGGCAAAGGAGGCCCAAATCATTTCGAGAACTCATTTTTTATGGGGCAAATTATTCACAAATATTTTTTGAAGAGTGTGTATGTTATTTAATTTCAAAATTTTTTATATAGATCCAAAAGTTCAGTGCCTATTTAGTTTCTCTTATTTTCCTACACATTGTTTCTTTTCTTTATCCCTCTTTCTCTTACATTGGCGGCGGCGGCGGCGACGACGGCGACGACGACCACCACCACCACCACCACGCCTTCCTTCTTTTCTTTCTCTTTCTAATCTACAGTCACTGATGACCAGCGATTATCATTGATTGAGATTCACGGACAATCACCGAGCACCAACTCCTTACTTTGCGCTCATCGATTGCGAAAAAGATGAGTTTCCAACGAAGATTAGTAGATCTACTCAAATCTGATGTAGATCTACTCAAAACTACACCAGATCTAAGTAGATCTTCATTAGATCCGGCTAAATCTAAACAAAAAAATAGTTGGTGGATTACAAACATCTCTTTATATCTGTTTATTTCCTTCGATCTCTTAGTTTTAGTACTCTTTCTGTATTACACACTTCTATTTTCCTGTTATAATAGAGAAAATTTTCAAATTCTGAACAAGTTGTTTTCGAGTTTTAATTACAGGCGGTAAAAACTGTAAAATTTTACCGTTTTAGTTTTTTGGTACTGAAATAGATCATTCTTTATATATAAAATTTTGCAGTTTCATAACACATTTTTCAATTTAATTAATAATGATAAATGCTTAATGGAATCATACTTTGAAACTGTAACATTTTACAGTTTCAAAGTTTGTTTTCCAATTTGATCAATATTGAAAATTATTTGCTTAAACTCTACAAAAATTGAAAATAACATATGTTTTTTTTCCATTGTTGCTGTTTGTTGTTCTTAGGTTTTTTTTCTTCTTTCAATTTATCAATATTTAGCACATTTTGTTATATTTTTTAGCTTTAATTTCTCAATTTATTCTCTCTTTTTTTGGGACAATATTTTGGATATTTTGGTGAGTCTCCAGTGATATTCTTAATAGCCAATGAACATTCTAGACATTCAAACAACTTCCAGTGACATTCATAACATTCTGGTGATACACTAACAATTTTTTGGTAATATTCCAGCAACTTTCCGGTGATATTGAACATTCCAGCAAGTCTCCGATAACTGTTTGACGGAAGTCCGACGGTAGTGGAATATGACAGCATCTTTCAATTTTTTTTTTTAAAAAGAAATTTAATAATAATTAAAAATATATAAGACTAATTGGTCTAAGTGTTTTGTTTTAAAATTAAATGAATTTTTAAGTTTGTGTATGGAATTTGTAAGTTTCCTTTTTTAATGTAAGGTAGGGGCCTATATTGGCAAAGCCCAAGCATGTTATCATTATTGGCCCCTTCTTACCTGAAACAATCGTTGACAAACAAAAAGCCCAGTCCATTTCATCGCGGGGTCTAAGAACACAAAAATAAATAAAGGGACAATTAAAGTGAGTAGTTTAAGAAAATATAATAAATTTCATTTTAATATAATTATATTAATTTTTTCATCAATAATTGATTAATCGTATGATTGAAAAATATGTTGTCATCTCTTAATTCTATCTATAAAAATATTATAGTCTAAAAATGAATATTATTAAGTTGAATAAAAACTTAATTGTATCTATAAAAATGTTCTAAAATATTCACAAGTCTGCTTAAAAGATTTATAATATTTTCAAAATCAACTTCTATAAAATGTGTAAAGATATGGAAAAAAAATTCATATTATATACTGTATAAAAGTTATTTTCAATGGTATAAGAAGTTGTTGGCTTTTTGGCTTTCGAAGGTTATTATTGTAATTTTAAGCGTACCAGCAAGGATCGATCAGTCCTTACAGAAAATAAATTGCCAATCAATTATCAGACGATTGTGCTTTAGTTCTTTTAGCCTCAAAGAAGAGGACTTTTACTGGTGGCTTTGTTTAGGAAGCAAACAGCGATTAAATGAAGAACAATTGTAACATTTCATTAAATAAAAATGAAAGACTTACAATGATTCAATTCATCTCGTAGAGGTTTACAGCAACAAACTACTTGAAACTACTCCTATGAACGAAGTGCAGTGCAGGAATTTGAAGTACAGAAATGTAAGAACAAAAAATGTAAAACTGGAAGGAAAATAAAGTAGAATAAAACTGGTTTTTTGGATCTGAGTCTGAGGGCTCTTTTTGGGGCCTTCTTTGCTATTTATGCTTCTCAATAACAACCGTTGAAATGCGTTTCTAATCGTCAAACCATCCCTCCATGATCGCTGATCATGTTTCCTCACAGTTAGCTCCACTATGCCATGTCTGCAGTTAGACTTCCCTCCTGATTTTGAATTTAAATACATGAGTAATCGTTAAAGCCACGTCATTTTGCATCTCTTTGCTGATCCAGTGCTATGCAGATCTATAATGACCAATACTAACTGCCACGTGTGTGATTACGATTGAGGATTTGAATTGTCTTCCCATATTGCCCTCATCCTGCCATGTGTTGAACTGTGATTAGCCTATACAAAATATGTAGCCAACATTACCCCCCGCACTAATATACCTAATACTTGGTGATATTAGTGGTTCAAGGTATTTTATCCACGTCTTAGAACGTGCATGGGTTTTGCATCTTCAGAAATGCAGCCGTCATTCATCAATGAACATTTGCATTAAATTCTCTTCTATCCTTTGAACTTTCCCATTATCTCAGTATTCGAAAAGACTAGTTCAACTCTCATGGCCAAACAGACTTTTTCTTACCTTGATCAAGCATATGAAGAGTTGTTTGATAATGCTATTCGTCCTCGAAAGAAACTTCATGCATTGATTAGCCACCTTTACCCACCCTCATATCTTCAAGTTATTGAGGCTTTTGCAAACTATCAACTTTTGGATTACGAACCCTTTGTCCTCAATTCTTTAACCCAAAATTTTGCAAACATAGATATTGGAAGCTCTTCTTTTGACCCAAAACCTTCTGTATGAGATGAGGCTACAGCTTCTTCTTCTTCTGGGGCTTCTGGTTGGAAAAGTTGGCCAGAACCTGAGGAGTCCAAGTTAAGAGAACGAATCAATCATCATTTCGTCGAATTTGTCGATCCTCTAACTTTCCCCCCTTTTGCTCGGAGTTCGATAGTTTACCCATATGTACCCATCGACCACCGACGCCGTTTGGAAGATAACTTACTCATAGCATGGTACACATCTTCCATGCCTACGAAGATAATACAAGCCACTCGTCGTCCAAAAGAGGCTCAAGGATATAGCCCGTCATTCTTAGCCCAAAAGGCAAAACTTTGCTCTTTTAACTAGCTTGATATCGTCAACAACGCCCAATTTCCTTCTTCTTTCAAGATGGAAACTCCCGCACCTCCTCTCCCACAAAATCCTCACTGGATGGAGGAACTGAGACTTACTCTCTTTGAGGACCAATTTATTCCCTCCTATAACCCTCCATCTCTCCCTACTAAATATTAGCGACAACAAGCCCAACTTCTGCTTGCGGCCTTTTCTCACTTGCCCTTTAATGTTCTTGAGGATGATGTTCCTCTCAAGAACTTTCGATGGGCTTGTGATATTATGATCCGGGGTCATGTCTTCAACCCAATCGCCCAAGCAGAGCTCCATATGTTTTTAGACCAACTCCCACTGCTTCTTCATTGGCATCACATTTCTGTGGCCACCACTCGATCTTTGGATCAAATCTCAGCCCGTCGAGTTCATACCCGATATGAAGTAGAGAACCTCATTAATGAATATGGTGATTTCAAGAATAAAGACTCTGCATACTAGGATGGCTTGGACATGGATGAGATAGAACAAAGGTTAAAAGAAACAGAGTTTGAAATAAAGGCCGAAAAACTTTTTTTTCAAGTAAGAGCATATCAACTTTAGCAGCCTAGCCTGGAGAAAATAGAAGATAGAATAAAAAAGGAACGGAAGTTCATTGATCATAGTTGGAACAAGTTACATGACCTTGTCATTTATTCTATTCCTTATTTTTATGAGCTTGAATATGTAGCCAATGAAAGCTTTTGATGTAATTGCTTTTGTCTTAATAAAGCTAAGATGTTTTCTCTTTATTTGGCATGGTCTGATTTTACCCCATTTGTCAAAGACAAAAAAAACTTAGGGCTTCAAATTCAACAATTTCATCCTTCGAATCTTGATTCGATCATACCCAATGAAATACTAGAAACCCAATTTGAACTTTTCCAACTTATGGAGTGCAATTGACAACTTTTGCCGGTTTCCTTTCAGAATCAGAGCTTCGAATTCACCAATTTTGCCCTTCGAAACTTGATTTGATCATATCCAATTCCCCAACATATGGTTACTGCAATCGAATAATTTCAAATCAACTAATTTTGCTTCGAACAAACAGTTTATATTTTCCAAAATATGGAAACCTCTTTTAAGAACTGCACTGTTTTATTCTAAAAAAGTAGTTTCTTCTGTAAATTACCAAACCAACTATTGGTTTGAAACCTAGAAAAAGCAACTGCTAATCGTAAGGTATTTCAAATTCTGCTTTAAAGGATTTTACTTTCATCAAGAAACCTAAAAAACAGGTCTTTAATCCTTTTGAAGTAAACAAATACCTAGGCGTTCCTGCACCCTTAGGTGGGGAATGTGCTTCGAAGTTGACTTCCTATTTTCGAAGTTGTTTGTTACTTGATTTTGGCGTCAAAACTTGGCTTCGAAGCCAAAAGTTTGATTTCGAAGCCAACATTAGTATTTGAGATACATTTCCCTTTCAAATTATCACCATTGAGGGGAACCTTTTGTATCCGTACTTTTAACACTTCTTTATGAATTCAACCCACTTAAAACGATTGGGTATATTTTTCAGACACAAAGGTTTTAAAACCCTTTTTATGTCGTGCTTTGAATTCACTCGTTTGCCTAACACACAAACCCTTCATCTCTACTGACCCTTTCTTTCTTGTTGTTCGTTACCAATGGAGTCTTTTTCCTTGAAAATACCAACTGGCGAACGTATAAGCCCAACAATGGCTTTGAAAACATGTATTGAGGAAGAAATTACTAAATTTAAAGCTGGTGGATCAAGTGCCATAGACAAATGCCTCTTTATTCCTCACCACAACGAAAAATAAGAATGTCCTAGGTCCTATCTTTCGAGAGGTTCTCGCCCAACTTCCCGCTTTGTACCCTCGTTTGGAGGACCACTTTCTTCTCTATGAAGGGGAGCTTAACTGGGGAAATTGGAGGATGAACCGACCTCATCATTGTTGGCCAACATTGAGGGTTGAGTGGAAAGAGTGGTATGACAGGGTTGTGCCTGCAAAAGAATGGGACCTACAAGAGCTCTGTATTCTCGATACCCTTCGTCTTTCCAGGTTTATCATTCCTGAAGACCCTTTTTTGATTCCTGCCGTTCTTTGTTTTTGGAATATGGCCTTTAACTTTTTTTCAGTTTCGGTGTGGTATGATGGCTCCCACCATTCTTGATATCTGCCATCTCTTAAGGCTTTCACCACTCAGTACTCCCTTTACACCCAGCTATCCAGACCTTTCGGTTAAATTTTCTCTTTCACCTTTGAATTCTTTCTTCAGTGACTTCGTAAAGGTTGAGAATAAAAAGGATGGCCCTATGAGTGATCGAGAACTCTTCTCTTTTATTTTATATTGGTTGTGTAAATTTCTCTTTTGAACATCATCTCAACGAATCATGCCTAAGTTTGCCCCACTTGCAAAGGCCCTTGTTTTGAAGAAGCGAATAGCTTTGGCCCCTTATCTTTTAAGCCATGTCTATAGAGCCTACTCCTAATTCTGTGAAAAACCTCTTGATATCAACTAAGGAGGTCCCCTCTGGGTACTTCAACTTTGGCTCTTTGCATACTTCACTGATTTACATCCCAAGTGCTTGAAGTTCTTAGTTCAAGACCCTAGCACTTACGGAGAAAAGTATGCTAGAATTGCCCTTTATCCTGCTTCTTTCACCTATTATCTTACCTTTTTTCACCAGCTTCCTGTTTCCCTAGTTGCCACCTTCTTTTACCCCTTCGATGCCAATAAAGGACCGACTTGGCTAAGGACATTCTTGGCTGATAGATAGTGTTCCATCCCATTGCACAAAGATATGTGAGCCTCTATTTTGTTGCCAGTTGAACTTTTTATTGGAACTTTTTATTGATACTTTAAACCCTCGATCTTATAAGTGCATATCTGAGGTATACTACCCCTCCTAGTTTGCCAGGCAATTTAGGCTCACCCAAGGAATTCTCATTCCACTCTGCAGTCTCTCGAATATCCATCTTACAGCTAGAGACCTGAGAGTACCCAAATCTAAACTAGAAGAGGCAACATTTAAACTATTAAAAGATTTGAGTGAGTTTAAATTTACCCCATTCGTCCCCTTTGGCTTAGTTTTAAAAAGATTTCAAAATTGGTGGTCAGCCAATATGGAAGTGCATCTAGCAATACATCCTCATGATTTACTAATAAGGCTAGGTGTGCCTTCTAAGGCTAAACCAAAAGAAACCGGGACCATCCCCTCTCTTTCTACAGCTACCAAGACTATTCCTGCAGACTCACTCCCTCCTTCTAGAGTTACCAGAGCTACTTCGAAAAAGGGTATGCATTTTTAGGTTTCCTTTCTTTCAGAATCTTCTATTTGTTTTCTTCATATTCATACTACTTGGTGTAGGATCTCCACAAGAAGAATCTCCTAAGAGAGCTAAAGCTCTAGCTATTCTCAAAGACAAACACCAGCAAAGAAGGAAAAGAAAACTAATACTCACTCCTGAGGAGTCTAAGTCTCAGATTGAAGAGAAAGAGACACAGAAAGAGCAGGAAATACCACTGTAGAGAAAAAAGAGAAAGAAGATAACTGTCTCTCCTTCTGACTTGGTCGAAGACCCTACTCATGAGGCAGCTGCCAAAATAGTGGAGAAGGAACACTCTAAAGAAATAATTGTTTTCCAGAGAGCTGAAAAAAGGCGGCAGCAGCAACTACTAAGGGATGAAGTTGCTGCTGCTGATACAATCCAAAGGGAAACTGCGAGAAGGCAACACACTGCTGAGCATTATTCCCTTCGTAGTTCTCCCATCATCGCCACCACTTCTGAAACTAGTAATTTCTTTTCGTGTCTCCACTTTCCTTCCTCAAATTCTTGATATTGAGACCTAACATTACTTTGTATTTCTTCTTTTGCAGCAACAACTACTCTGCTTTCTCCCTCAATAAGGACTCATTCAGTTTCATCTGAAAGACATCAAAATGTGGAGCCAATTCAAATAATACTCTTACTCCCTGGTTCTACATTTTTCATACATTTCTTGAGGCAAATATTCCTGCATCCCTATCTTTTGGCTTAACTCCAGACTTTCCTCATCTATCTTTCAATTCTACTCAATATGCTCTCCCTTTAAGCCTTGTTGTTCCTTCCTTTTCTGAGGAAATTCCAGCTATTACTTCACCTCCAGTGATAGTTGATTCTTGTAGAGAAGACAATGGTAGCTCACTAATTCCTTGTCCATTATCTCTACCTAGCTCCAATCCCTCTTCTCTTGACCTACTGGTAGCCAAGACTATAGATACTGGTAGTGATACTTCATCCTCTCTTCCTATCCATATGTAACCATCTCTTCCTCATATCAAAGCCCTTTCTGCTCCAACTATGTCAACAGAAGAAGCGGACATTTTTGAAGCTAGACTAGCTAGCCTTTTTGACGTGTCTTCCACCACTTCAACAGCTAACAATGAAACTAAGCCATTAGTCCTAGCTGATTCTCTTATAGAAATCTTTGAGAGCTCTTCCTCCACTAGTAGGACTTTCTTGTCGTTATTGGACTTGGACAGTTGTTTGGAATTGCTAACATCCTTCTCGAGGTTCCCCTTCGAAGCCTTCCAAAGGCCTATTATTAAGAATGGCTTCCTCCAGTGCTGCAAAGTTGTTGAGCAATCCAGCCTGACTATTTCAAGTCATTTATCTCAGGCGGCAGCCATCATTGACTTTTATATCAACATCTGCCATGTGTAGACGCGCTCCCGGGAACTCCCCAACATCCTCGCGCGCGTCTGCGAGGGCGGCGGCGCGAATCTCGTCTTGTTCTCTAAGTTACTACAGTTCAAACTCAAATGTCACGGTTCTGAATCTAATCTCACAATGTGCGATGTGAGATCGATAAATCACCAAAGAGTCCAAATCCGGCAAATCGTTTTGGAAAATTGATTTTTAATAAAGAAGTGCCAAACATGGACTGCTTTGCCAGATACAGAGTCGCCACCTAAATATTTTATTTTGGGGGAATTTAGGAAACCCTGACTCGTGCATCACACACACGCACGCTTATTACAACATTGCGTCCTCTCGACGGAGGCACCGAATAAGAAGCTAACTAGCTAATCTAAGCTAATTAAACTAATTATTACAACACAAATTAATTAACTAATCTTAGTTAACTAATTATTACAAAACAAATTGAAATAGCTAACGCATTAACTATTAAAGTACAAAACAAAGCAAAAGCTAGCTATCTAAGCATAGCAGCTAAGGAAAGCAGTAAGTCAGGAGCCTCAGAGGGAGAGGAATGCATACAAGCCCGGTCACCTCGTTTGGAAATCCAATGCGATGCCCCGATTTGCCTCTGTTTTCAATTGTTTCTAGAACACTGCACAAAGCTCCAGAAAGCTGAAATTTCACCTTGGGAGACCTGTGAGAGGGCTGCCGACCAATTGTTGAGGAAGGAGACCACCTGCCGACCACTTTCTGTGCTGAAAAACCAGAAAAGTGGTCGGCCAGCTAGTAATACTGGTCGGCCGACCAGTTGTTGCTGTTGAATTCCAGTTTGCTGCAACAGAGAGCAAGAAAGGGCATGGCAATGTATGTGCAAGATATGTGTGCACAACCACCCTCCCTATCATGTCATGAACTCAAGGGAGTGCGGTTCTCGACCCTCGGGCCACCAATCGCGCATTTCAATGCATGATGGCCGAGAAGTCAAATTGCACAATTCAATATGAAATGAATGCACAAATAAACACATAAGGCCTAGAACTCTATCATGTATGATCAAGAGCATCGGCGACTAGGAATTAAGGCACGTTTCATCACTTTGAGTATGAAATGTCCCTCGTTTCCCGTGTTTGGACTAACACCTATTCCAAACACAATGCAACACAAGTAACATGGCATACACAATGCGACTCAAGCATGCAAGTATGCAATACAACTTAAGCACACAAACATGCAATGCAATATGAACAACCTAACAAGGCTAATGGCATGCACAATACTAATGCATGCGACAACTAGCATACACAATGCAAATATTAATTAGCATGCACAATGCAATGAATCAACATGCAAACAACATGGCATACTCAATGCTATGAACTACATGGCATGCACAATGTAATGTAAGATAGCATTCTCAATGCAATGTAACATGATTAACTTAACAAAGCTAATGACATGCGAACAACACTAAAGCATGCATGCACAATGCAATGCAACAAGGGCAACTTATCAATGTTAGGGACATGCATACTCAATGCAAAGTAACCTAAGCATGCTAAACAATATGCAAATAAACATGCTAGATGGACTTAAACCAAAAGGGGTGGACCTCAGTCACGCCCAAATCAGTGGCTATAATGATGAAACAAAGGCACAAAAATACAAGGCATGCATGCATAATGCATTGGCCAACCAACTAGGCCGAAGAGCACAACTCTTAAGAGGGCTCAAGGAGTGATAAATGCGGAAGTGTAACAACACTAAATGCACTGAAATTAAGTAAGAAATGATGCCAAATCATTCAAACAAAGCAAGTAAAGCATGCAAAGGTCCTAAAACATGAAAGCTAGTAGAGAGGACTACAAAGGAGACATGCAATACATGGCACATATGCATGAAGCAACCATGGGCAAAGCTCAATTAGGTCTAAACAAAGACCAAAACATGCTAAGATGGAGACTCAAGTACCTAGGCAAGATGGTATACATGCTAGGCCACAAACTAGGCAACAATGCGCAACACTTAAAGACATTCAAAGCATGAATGAAGTGGGAATATAGTCATGCTATAAGCTCTAAAATGAAGTACTAAATGATGTCAAATCATCTAAATAGCTCAAATATAGCATGCACGAGTCAACGAAACACAAAGCTAACAGGGCCAATTGCACTACAGCTATACAAAGCATGAAGGATATGGCAAAGGCAACCCAAAATAGTCCTAGTACATGTCAAAATGATACTAAAACATGCATGAAAAGAAGTCAAAACAAGCTAACATGAAGGGCATAAGGCATGATGCATACAAGGCAAATAAGGTGAATTACACTACACCTATTAAGACCAAGCATAGAATGACTTAAGCAACAAAAATCAGAGTTATATCATGGCAAAATAACCCCAAAAACACATTGAAATGATGGCTTGCAAGCTAAGACATGAAGGCATACGCAATGATTCATGTTAAGGCATAAAGGACCAACCCTCCAACGCATTGAATGAGTGATAAATGCAAGTACATGAGCATGAAACATGGACTGAAATCATGTAATAAATGATGCCAAATCATTCAAATAGTCCAAGTAAAGCATGCTAGTGGACTTGATGCACAAAGCTAACAAACTAGAATGCATTATAGCTATACAAAGCAAGGTATGCATGGCCAAAACAACCAAAATCAGAGCTAAAGCATGTTAAAACATGGACAAAAGTTTCATGAAGTTAAGCCAAAAGTATGCTAGAATAACATGTTAAAACATGATGCATGTTAGCTATTTCATGGAAATGCACTACAAGTGCAAGGAGCATGCAAAGGCTAACCAAACCAAACCCTAACAGAGGTATGACATGGCAAAACATCACCTAAAACATGCTGAAATGGCACCAAAACAAGCTAGAATGACATGCTACTTCATGAAGCATACAAGACTAGTGTGTGTGATTTACACTACAAGTGTATAAACCATGCAAGAGGTGACCAAACCAAGCAAAAAAAGTGGTAAGCCTCAGTAAAATAACCACAAATATATGCTAAGATATGGCCAACATAAGCTTAACAAACATGCTCACACATGAGGCATATATGGCAAGTATTCAAAATATAAGGAGATGAGATGACCCTCTCCTATTTAAGACCCCAAAACTACCTTTCCACCACTGAAAATCCTCTAGATTTTTCAATGGTAGAAAGGTCATGCAAAGGCTACAACAAGAGCCTAAAGGGATGGCTCAAAACAAGGCCTAACAAGGCCTAAGAGGGGGCAGACAACCCCAAACAAAAAAAGTGACCTTAAACAAACTTCTTAAGCATGCAAAAATAGAACTTTTTCCAGTTAAGAGCTAAGCTTAAAACAGTATGCAAATAAGGCTAAAAGCTTAAGCAAGAATGGGGGATTTAAGGGTTAAAGACTCACCCTTGAAGACCTTCTTTACTACTGCAACTCCAGTAACCTCTTTGAGCTTAAACCAGCCCAAGAACACCAAAAATAACTTCAAGAAGCCTCAGCAACACAAGCAAGGTGTTTGAGTGTGTGTTTGTGTACAAAAGTATGACAAATCTACACTTTAAGGCACAAAACAAGAGCCAAAAGAGAGATATAAATACAAGATTACATGCATAGCTCAAAGGAGATTTTTCTGAACCTAGAGAAGGGAGGAGGTGGTTCTCTCTTATAGAGAACCAAAAGCAAAGCTTCTCCAAGAAACTAAAGTTCAAGGCCATCCCTCCATACACGTGTATAGAGGATGGTCTCAGTGCCTTCCAACTGTGCCAGCTGGAAGAAAATATCTCCAAAAAGTGGCCGACCACTTGAAGTGGTCGGCCAGCTACTTAAGTGCTCAGCCGACCACTTTAAGTGGTCTCCCAGAACAACAACTAGTCGGCCATGGTGGGAGAGAGTCCAGAGGATGAAAACAAGCAAATGGTGTGGTGACCGACCACTTTTGATGGTCCAAAGATCAGGGAGACCAGTTCTCAGACCAGAAAACTGGCTGGCAGGAGAAAAAATGGTCTCCAAGGAGAAATATTGGTCTCCCACCCTTGTACCACCTTCCAAACAAGGAAAATAAGGTTTGTACCAAAAACAAACCAAAATGGATGCAAAACGAAAATTCGGGAGGCAAAGCACGTAGTCGGGAGCCTCAAAAACTAGCTGTTGAGCATTAAAAGTGGTTTACGACCACAAAAGTGGTCTCCCAAACCACAGTGGCCCTCTAGGCCAAGGAAACAAGGTGTGGTTCAAAAACCACGCCAAATAGAGAACGTTAAACGGTCCTGAGACAAGGCGCGCGACCGAAGGCTCCGAAAACCAGAAACTAGTCTCCAAACGGGAAAAGTGGCCTACGACCACAAAAAGTGCTCTGCGACCACAAAGAGATGGTCTACCAAACCACTCCCTCCCTCCAGGGAAGAGAAACAAGGCCTGGTTCGCAAGCCGAGCCGGAGCACAAAGAGTTCAGAGGCCCGGGGGCAAGGCTCTCAGCCAAAACTCCGGAAACTCGAAACGAGCACAACATGCACTATCATCGAGCGCTCAATCAATGACGTCTGAGTTTTAAGGTCGGTCAAAAATGGGGTGTCTACACCATGTTGCCAAGGTTGCAGAAGAGAAATTGCTGAGAGACTAGAGTTTTGTTTCCCAAATTCATGCTGAAGTGTCAGAATTAAAAAAACAACATTCCTCTGTCTCTCAATTTCGAACTCAACTTTTGGAGAAGAAAGTTCAGCTTGAAGAAGAGTTATCAGCAGTCAACCAGGCTTTAGATCGAACTACCACCAAGCTGCATATCACTAACCAAGGTTTGGCTGATCAAAAACAAGAGATGGCTACAGCCATTCAGTTATTCCCATCTCTTAAGAGTAGAGAGTCTATTGTAAAAGAACAGCTGAAACATTGTACTGACTTTTGGGCCAATTTATGGTTGCATGTATTCAACTCATTATAAAATAAAATCCTTATTTATTATTTGAGTGTTTGCATGTTCTTTTCACTTAGCATTTATTACATTCCTTGTGTTTCCCACACGGTTGGATAATAAGGCTTCAAATATCTGCCATTAATCTTCTTGGGGTGTACATATCTATTCAAAATTTTCAAATGATATGCTCCCGAAGGCAAGACTCTGTAAATTTGATATGGTCCTTCCCAGTTAGGTGACCATTTGCCAAACTTGTGGCTTTTGATCCCTATTGGGAGTATTGTCTTCCATACCAAATCACCTTCATCAAAGCTAATGTGCTTGACCTTTTTATTATAGTTTTTGGCTGCTTTCTTCTTTTGGAAAAGAATGCTATTTAATGCCAAAATTCTAGCTTCATCTACGTTCTCTAATTCCAAGCACATACTCTGATGGTGCTGCTCAGGAACTAACTGGTCCTGGTCTCTCACCCTTAAGGACTTGATATTAATTTCTACAGGTAACACTGTATCATGCCCATATACTAAGGCATAAGGAGTAACTCCTGTACTTGATCGTGAAGAAGTCCTGTAAGCCCATAACACATCCAACAGTAAGTTATGCCAATCCCTGGGATTGTTCTCCATAACTTTCTGTATTCCTTTCTTCAAGATTTATTGGATGATTCTGCCTGACCATTGGCTTGTGCATAATAGGGGGTAGAATTAACAAAGCTAATTCCAAACTCTGCCACAAAAGACTTTACTATCTTCCCATCAAATACAGTCCCATTGTCAACAGTTATAGTCTGTGGGATGCCAAATCTATGGATCAGATCTTTAATGAATCCAATAACTTCGATCTGGTCTACAACCTTATACGGCTTAGCTTCGACCCACTTAGTGAAATAATCTGTGGCCACTAGGATAAAACAATGATGCTTCGAAGAGGGTGTGTATATTTTCCCTATCATATCCATAGCCCATCTTGTAAATGGGCAATGCTTCACAACTGCATGCAGATCAGTTATGGATACATGCCTTATTGTGCCATGCTTTTGGCATGCTTGGCAACCTCTAGCATATTCTATGCAATCTTTAAGGATGGTTGGCCAATAGTAGGAATGTCTTCGAAGCAGCCATTTCATCTTCACACCAGGCTGATGAGCACCACAGATGCCGTCATGAACCTCAGCCATCGCTGTCAATGCTTCCTTTAGACCTAAACACTCCAATAATAACCCGTTTGCCCCCCTTTTGTAGAGAGTATTACCATACATTATGTATTGCATAGATTGCAATTTGATTTTTCTGCTGACTTTCGAAGATGGGCCAGCTAGATACTGCATTATTGGATGCCTCCAATCTTGTTCTTGTAAGTCATTATGATTGACTTTTAAGACCACATTCCTTTTATTTAAATGTGGTATTACTTTTTGATATGTTGTTTGGCTTATGTTCATTTAAGTGTTATCCCTTCTTTTGAAATTCGAAACTTTCTGAGCCACATCATTAGCTTTATTATTCAAGAATCTTGGGACATAAGTTATATTTGCTATCTGAAATTGAGAAAGCAAATGTAATGCAACAACATAGTATGGCAATATGCTCACACTTTGACACTTGAAAATTCCTTTTACCTGGTTAACCACCAATTGAAAATCTCCAAATATATCGACTACATGAGCTTGTAATCCAATAAGTATTTCCAGTCCCATTATTAAATCTTCATATTCAGCTTGATTATTGGAACAAGTAATTTCATCCACTCTGAAACCATGTGTGGTTTCTACCCCTTGTGGTGACTTAATCACCACACCAATTCCAGTTAAACCATTGGCTTTTGATCCATCGAACCACGTTTGCCATGGTTCAACACTAACCATACCAAGTTCCATTATCTCTTGGCTTTCTGTTTGATATGGATGGTCTGCCAAGAAATTAGCTAAAACTTGTCCTTTTACTGCTTTTTGGGGGATATATTCTAGATGAAATTCTAATAAAGCTAGTATTTATTTGCCAATTCTTCCTTTCAACATAGGTTTAGATAACATATATTTAACCAAATTTGTGGTTGCAATTACCAAGACAGTTGTAGGCAAAATATAATATCTTAATTTCATTGCAGCAAAATACAATGCAAGGCACAGCTTTTCTACAGCTGAATATTTACATTCACAAGAATTTAGAAACCTACTAAGGTAATAAACTGCTTGCTCTTTGCCTTCTTCATTGTCCTGGGTAAGAAAACTCCCAGTGAATCTTCTGTTGCAGCTATATACAACTTCAAAGGCTTATCACCCTTTGGTGGCATCAGTACTGGAGGGTTGGCCAAGTAGGCTTTGATTCCTTCGAAAGCAGTTTGATGCTCTGTTATCCACACAAATTATTCTTCATCTTTCAACTTGATAGAGGTTTGGCTTCAATGATAGCTTTGGCTTTGTTCTGATCAATCTGTATTTCCTTCTTGTGTACTACGTAGCCCAAGAAGTTTCTAACTGACACGCCAAAAGCACATTTGAGAGGGTTAAGTTTCAACTTGAACTTTCTCATTCTTTCAAAAGCTGCTTCCAAGTAAAACAAATGTTCCTCCACGGATTGGGACTTTATTACAATATCATCAATGTAACACTTTAAATATCCTCCAATAAGATCATGAAAGATAGTATTCATAGCCCTTTGATATGTAGCCCCAGCATTTTTCAGACCAAATGGCATTTTAACCCATTCGGAGGTGCTAATGTTCCCAGGACATCTGAATGCGGTCTTGTGGATATCCTCTTCTGCAATGCAGATTTGGTTATAATCAGAGTGCCCATCCATCATTGATAAAACCTTATGCCCTGCTGAACTGTGCACCAATAAATCTACTATGTGCATAAGATACTCATCTTTTGGAGTTGCTAGATTCAGGTTTCTGAAATTGATGCACACCATCATTTTACCATTCTTCTTAACTACAGGCTTAATATTGGATAGCCATTCAACATTCCTGGTTGTCCTAATAAAGCCTGCCTTGAGGAGCCTAAGAATTTCCTCCTTGACCTTCTGAATCACTTCAAGACTTATTCTTCTTGATTTTTACTTGTATGGCTTGAAATTAGGCCTCATAAGGAGCTTATGTTCTACTAATAACCTATCCAATCCTAGTAGTTCATTATAAGACCATGCAAAACAATCTTTATATCTCTTTAAAATCACCAACAACTGGTCCCTGTTAAGAGCATTTAACCAAGCACTTATATAGATGGGCTGCTAGATAAAACCTTCCCTAAGTTCACTTCTTCCAAAGGGTCTTGTATCTGAGAACTCACGGATGCTTCCTTTTTGATTTCTTTCGTCTTCGAAGCAATCTCCTTGCTTTGTTCTACTCCCAATTTCTTTGATTCAACATCTTTGCCCTCCTCCTCATAGACAAAGTTTGTTCATAAGGCTTATTCTTCCTATATCTCCTGGACTTTTGTTTCAATGTCCAATGCACAGTATTTATCCAAGGCTAAAACCCTAACCTGTCACTGCTCCTGCTTACAGCCAATTGCCATGGCTTCTTTCTTTTGCTCTTGCACCTTCTGGACTATTGATTTTACGTCCAGCACTGAGAACTTAATTAAAGCCAAAGATCTGGCCTCTTGGGTTCCATTTTTTTGCCTACAACCAGGCATCATTGTCATCCTTAGCGACAAACTTTTCATCAGCACTTTCCTGGACTAAGTGCTTCAGGTGTGCTAATTCCTCATCAGCCGTCACTTCGGCTAATCCATCAGGTTTTCTCAGTATACTAAGGGGTGTCACTCCTTCAGTATACAATTTGGCCTCTACACAAGCTATGAAGGGTTGAGGGTCTGCATTGATCTCTTCTGTCTCTCCATTGCCCAAAGCCATCATTATCTTCTGATGTAGAGAAGAAGGCATACATTTGTTGGTGTGAATCCAATCCCTACCAAGTAGAGCATTATACTTAGCATTGTTATCGATAACAAAGAATGCCATCATGCAGTCCCTAGTTCCCACACTCAGGTTGATGGGCAAAATGCCTTGAGCCATCTGTTTGTCTCCAACGAAACCAGCAATGGTTGTGCTGGTTGGGATCAACCTGGGGTTCCTCTTTCCTAGTTTCTTTAAAGAAGATTTTGAAAGCAGGTTTACTGCTGCCCCATCATCCACCAATACCCGGTTCATCTGTATCCCTTCGAAAAAGGCCTTGATATACAAGGGTTTGACATGCTGTGTCATGGATGTTGTGGGATACTCAAAAGGGTATGAGAGGTTAATACTCACATCTTCCTCACTCTTGTCTCCAATTTCCATTGATGTGGCCACTTTGAATTCGTCTTACACCATACTCACTTGTGAGTTTTCACTAGAAACTGGAATTGGGTCAATCTCCTAACCTTCTTAGTTTTGATCTTCAGCTTGGAATTCTTGTGGTAGTATATGCACCATATTCACTGATACTGGAGGAAACGAGCCAAATTGGATGACTGGTTATACCTACTTCTTTTCCTGGCCAACTTGTTCAATTACTTCAGAAGCATCTTCCATGCTGCATTCTAGTACTTCAACACTAGTGACTTTCTTCGAATGGTCTGTTTCTGCTAGTTTTTTGACAAAAAATGTCTGTTCAACCATAAAGGTTTCAAACATTTCCTCCTTAACCATCTCTTTCCTTTGGCCCAGGCCAACTTCTCCCTCTGTCTCACTACTGCTTTCCATCAAAGCCCTTTCCAATCCTGCTAAACTGGATCTTTCTTTGGCTTTTAGTTCGGAGTGAACTTTGGCCAATTGTTCTCTGTTGCAACTCCTTTTGTCTTGAAGAGTCAATTTTAGACTATGATCTAACTTTGGATTCTTTTTTTCCTCTATTTGGCCCTTTGACTGGACCAATGAAGAGCTTTCTCCACTTTCTTTCAGATCCTTTTGGTACTGAGTATACCTTCGCTCGATCTTCCTCCTTTGGGATCTAAAAATCACTGGGACCATGTTTGGTTTCTTTATTTTTGGATGTTTTAGTAACACCCAATTATTTGGAGCCACCAAAGGAGGTTTAACCATCCTACCCTAGTCTCCAACAACATTTCTTTGGGTAGGTATTTCCTTAGATTTGTTCTGCATAACAAACCAATCTGGAACTTCAGGTACCCATGAACCCACTAATTCAGTTGTCGAACTATCTCTTTCTTCCTATGGAGCCAGTTTTGAAGCTGCCTGTGAAGGCCACTGCTTGGCTCTGACTCCCTGTTTTAGGCCTAATTCAGGCCTTCCATGAAGGTGACCACTTTCCATCCTGTGTGAGGCTGGTCTAAGGGGACAATCTCTGGCTTTGATCCCATAACTTGAGCCCACTGCAGGTCTCCTTTCAGGATGATTGCCATCCATTCTGTAATAGTTTGGTGGTTTGAACTCATGTAGAGGTCTCTTGCCCTTGGAGTGCACTTTAGTGGCTGCTGACCCAGCCATGAATGGCTGCTACCTAGGACCAGCTGGATATGGCCTTTTCTTATAGGCACTGGTTAGTTTAGGACGCCTTTGCACATCCATGTAACATTGCTTCCCATCAATCGGAAGCCCTTTCAACCACTTGTAGCTCAACCTGCACCTGGGATACATTCTTTGCATGACAGCTGCCTCCAAAGAATCATCATCCAATGCCTCCTCATCAGAGTCTTCCCTTTGGTCTGCAAAGCCATGTCCAACAGCTGGTGAACTTCTAGCATCTCTCTTGACAGTAGTCTGGCTGGCAACATGCATTTGCACATTGACCTCTTCCAATTCCTTCAAGGATAAGTTCTGGAAGTCTGTCACAATAACATTGGTTGCAACTTCTCCAATTTCTGGGAATGGATTAGTGTCAATCCCCATAGCCTTTTCTGCTTTAGCTGGGAATTTTAAACTCCCCTTTCGAATCTGTTCTTGGATCCTGTCCCGAAAAATAATACAGTTTTTAGTTGAGTGAAACCAAGAATTATGCCATTTACAATACACTTTTCCTTTAAGTTCCTTTGGACACGGAATTTTGACTCTTTTTGGTAACTTTAGGAAGTTTGCCGCAAGCAAATGATCAAAAATGTCATCTGCCTTTGTTAAATCAAAAGAGTATTTCCTATGAAGATCTTTCTTTTTAAACTGCTGGTCGATTGTTGTGTCTTTATGAATTAACGCCTCACAGATCACAGGTTATAATACGTCTTGTATGATGCATTACTTCGATCTTGTTGTTCCTCTAATAATGTTTCATACCTAGATACCTTATAGGTTAGTTCCACTAAGTCTCTAAACTCAGTTAAGTCAAACTTCTTTCAAAGTCTAAACTCTAGACCATTTTGACCGAATCTCACGAATTCAGGCTCTGGTAGGATGATCCTATATTTGTTTCGTGCTTTTTTGAATCTGGCAATAAATTGAGCAGCCTTCTCGTCAGGCCCTTGACTCAACCTTGCCAAGTCTGCCATAGAAACTTCTGGCTTTGTTTGGAAGAATTGGGCATGAAATGCCTCCTCCATTTGTTGCCAAGTTTGGATAGAGCCAGGTGTAACGTTAATATACCATACAAAGGCTACCCCAGTTAGAGAATTTGGGAACAGTCTTAACTTCATGTAATCATTTTTGGTAAATTCACCAAATTGAGCAGCGAACCTAGCAATATGCTCTACCATTGACTGGTTTCCATTTCTATAAAAAATAGCAAAGTCTGGTATCCTAAACCCTCTTAGGTATTCATGTACCCTATCTATCCATTCTGGATATGGTTTCATGTACACAGGAGTTTGAACCCCCCGAGCCATCGGTCCACACATCTCTCTAACAATATCAACAATTTGGTCCCTAGGAACCATATTTTGTGCTTGTTGAACCACTACTGGAGGAACAAACACAGGATTTGGTGGACAACCTTGTGCCTGAGGTATTCTTGGTCCATAGGGTGGTATATTTGGGACTAGTTGTCCCTGTGGTGCTGGCTGCTGTTGAGGGTATGGGTGACCCTTCTGAGTCTGTCCTACAAAAGGACCTGCGAAGGATGCTGGAACAGGTGTTGTGTCTCTTCCAGTCACAGGAAACCCTTCCAAGCCCCCGGGTACAAATTCGAACAAAGGATTAGTGAACCCCCTTGTGCTAGGTATGGCTTCGAACATGGGATTTGGAAGCATTCTTATGCCCATTTCTTGTGTCGGCCCGAATCCACCAATTTGCATGGTTTCATTATTAAATAATAAGGCATTTTGATTTGTCACAGGCCTCAAAAGAGGCTCATACCAAGACTAAGGTGATGGTCTTTCATAGTTTTGGTTACTAGTTTAACCATTAGTATGTCCATTACTCTGCATAGGCTATTTATCTCTAGCCAATCTTTGCTGAGGGACATTTGAAATTTCCTCTATGTGTCTTGCGTTAGTTGGTTGATGAATATTCATTCAATCCAAAAAGGATGTTGCCCATCTTTCCATTGTGTTCATTAACTATTGTCCCATGGCATCTACTAGGCCTCCCCATGGATTCATTGGCTGAGTAAATGGAACAGTGGATGGTCTAATTCCTTGGCCTCGTCCAATACTTTGAACATGTGGCACTTGCTCCGAAGTGTTGGTCTGTTCGACCATAGGTTCTGATAAAATAGGTACTTTCACAGAATGTGTTATCACATTATCCTCTGGATTAGGTATTTCTACCTCTCCTTCCACGCCTTCTTCCAAGCGTTCATTTTCTCCTTATCTCCTACATCTAGCCATTTCAATTGGTCCCACTGGGCGTGCAAAAAATATATGTTGGCTTTTTGACTTTTGAAGGTTATTATTATAATTTTAAGCGTGCTAGCAAGGATCGGTCAGTCCTTATAGAAAATAAATTGCCAACCAATTATCAGACGATTGTGTTTTAGTTCTTTCAGCCTCAATGAAGAGGACTTTACTGGTGGCTTTGTTTAGGAAGCAAACAGCGATTAAATGAAGAACAATTGTAACATTTCATTAAATAAAAATGAAAGAGTTACAATGATTCAATTCAGCCTCGTAGAGGTTTACAGTAACAAACTACTTGAAACTACTCCTATGAACGAAGTGCAGTGCAGGAATTTGAAGTACAGAAATGTAAAGAACAAAAAATGCAAAACTGGAAGGAAAATAAAGTAGAATAAAACTAGTTTTTTGGATCTGAGTCTGAGGGTTCTTTCTGGGGCCTTCTTTACTATTTATACTTCTCAATGACAACCGTCGAAATGCGTTTCTAACCGTCGAACCATCCCTCCATGATCACTGATCATGCTTCCTCACAGTTAGCTCCACTATGCCATGTCTGCAGGCTTCCCTCCTGATTTTGAATTTAAATACATAAGTAACCGTTAAAGCCACGTCATTTTGCATCTCTTTGCTGATCCAGTACTATGCAGACCTATAATAACCAATACTAACTGCCACGTGTGTGATTACGATTGAGGATTTGAATTGTCTTCCCATATTACTCTCATCCTATCACGTGTTGAACTGTGATTGGCCTATACAAAATATGTAGCCAACAGAAGTGTAAAAAAGTATATATTTATGAGTGATTCAAATCGTTTATTAATTATTTTTTTTTTAATTACTCATAATTAGAGTCTAACCATCATATCATATATCAGATTATATCATATATATATATATTAGAAGTAATATTTTTTCGTGTTTAGGTGACACATGATAAGGGTTTACTTTTTTTTAAAAGAGACATGTCAGCATGGTCTTTCTTAATTATATATAGAGTTTTGCACAAATCCAAACTTAATTTAAATTATACAAACTTTACTTATTTTATATGGACTTGACAAATATTTTTTTTTCATATAATTTTCATTGTAAATTGAGATAATCTACAAACTCAATACCAATTTTGCTTCCCAAGTTTTTCTTCTTAATTCTTTCGAGGGTATTAGGATTTGTTTTTAAAGCTAAATTGCCTTTTTTTTTCCTCTCATTTTCCTGTGCATTACTCTATACCTAATATCAATTTTATATTATATATTTGTTGTTTATAATGATTCTATATATGAAATTATATTTCATTTCCTAAATTATTTTATATAATCACAACTTACGGGAGGAAAAATTTACACAATAATGATACTCTCGAAAAACCTCTAAAATTTGAATTTACTACTTGAGATACTTTTTCAATTGTTGAATAATAAGTCTTTTTATGTTTTGACATCATATTGCAGATGATTAATCACTTCACACAATAAGATGTATCTATCATTTGGATGTTTTTATTATTTTTTTCTTTTTGAGTTTAGATATTGTTATGTGATTCTTTCTTGGTTAGACATTGTTGAATTTCTTTTGTATAGTTGATATTTTAATTTAATTAAGAGTGTTTATTTTACAATCTTATAATTTAATACATATATATATATATCATATAAAATCATTATATAATAATCCAATTACAACATATTAATGTTTAATTTTTTAATAAATTTTATATAATTTCTATTTCTACACATTTTTATTTTCTAAATGAATATAAAAGAAAATTAAATAGTTAGAATTACTTTTAATTTTATATTTTTGGGTGAATATTTTAATTTTATGTAACTAATTCTTCTTTTAATTTAACTATTATTTTTAATATCAAAATGAGTATTTATTTTACTATTTTATAATTTAATATATATCATACAAAATTATTGTATGATAATTACACTTTTATAATATGATGAACTAAAATTATCAAAACACACAAATAATTTAACTAAAATTAATATATATTAGTAATCAAGTAATAATTTTATAGAACGATAGTACTAATATTATCAAAAATAAATAATTAAAATCATACTTAATTTTAATTTTAATTTTAATTTAAAATTAAAATTATTCTTTTATAATACACATTGTACCATTAAATATTTTTTTTAAAAAAAAATTAAAACGTACATTACACGGGTCAACTACTAGTCTATTATTAAAGTAGTGTTTTTCCTATGCTTAGGTGGTACATTATAAGGACTTATTTTTTTCTAAGAGTGCCACATCAACATGTATTTTATTAATTACATATAGAGTTCTATATAAACTCAAACCCAATTTAAATTATACTAACTTTACATATTTTATATAAACTCTATTAATATTTTTTTCGTATATTTTTGTCGCAAATTGAGATAATCTACAAACTCAATATCAATTTTGCGTTTCGAATTTTTCTTCTTAATTTTTTTAAAGGTTTAGGATTTTTTTTTATGCTAAATTGCCTCCTTTTTTTCCCCTCTTATTTTCCCATGTATTATTCTATACCCAATACCAATTATGTATTATTCTATATTATGGATTTGTCATTTAAATTTTATAGTGATTTTTTATATGAAATTATACTTTATTTCCTACATTATTTTATATAATCACAAGTTACAGAAAGAAAACCTGCACAACAATAATACTCTTGAAAAACCTCTAAATTTGGATTTACTACTTGAATTACTTTTTCAATTATTGAACAGTAAGTTTTTTTATGTTTTGACATTATATTACAGATGATTAATCATTTCACACACTGAGATATGTCTATCGTTTCGATGTTTTCATTATTTTTTCTTTTTAGGTTTAGATGTTGTAATGTAATTATTTCTTGGTTAGTCGTTGTTGAATTTTTTTTATAGAGTTGACACTTTAATTCAATTAATAATGTTCATTTTATAATCTTATAATTTAATCAGTCCCACTAGGTAGCCCGAATCCTCCGAGGCTCAAATGGCTCGAGGTGCCAAAACGACGTCGTTTTGGCACCCTTTTTTTTTCCCCATTTCTTCTTCCTCTATCTGTATCTGTTCTTCCTCAGTTTTTTTTCTTTTTTTCTTTTTTTCTTCCACATAATCAAAAAAAGAGAGAGAAGATGAAAATTTTAAAAAAAAAAAAAATCAAACATCAAAAATCAAAACCAATACAAATCAACCAAACTCTACAGGATGCTTAAGCCTCACTCTCTTTCTCCCAGCTCACTGAAAACTATGGAATGAAGTACAGAAAAACGAATATGAATCTGCTATGCACTTGAACTTCTTCTCCTCCAAACCCATTCTCCTCTTCCATACAAAATCAAACCCCAAATCACCAATCCATTCAGCATCAAAACCTAATTTCTATCCACATTCAAACCCATATTAAAAATCAATCCTCACCCATGGCAGCGGATCAAATCTAGAGCCTTCCCCGAAATTGATATGGTGAGGAACAAATCAAAACAAGTCAAATCCAAAAATCAAAACAAAAATCAAACCCACAAATGAGAGAGAGAGAGAGAGAGATACACAAAACAAAGAGAGACAGACAGAGATACAGATCAATACAGATCTGTGTGTAGGGGATGGCCGGTGATGGCGCTTCTCTCTTCCTCTCTCTTATTCTCTCTTCCTTTCTCTTCTCTCTCGCTCTCTCCCTCCCTCTGTTTCACAGATAAAAGAGAGGGGAAAAAATAAAAAAATCAAAACGACGTCGCTTTTGAATTCAGGCCAATCGAGCCTCAGCAATTTCAAGCTCTGAAGCATTTCTTTTAATTTAATATATATATATATCATATAAATCATTATATGATAATCCAACTATATCATATTTATATTTAATTTTTTAATAAATTTTATGTAATTTCTATTTTTACATATTTTTATTTTTCAAATGAATATAAAAGAAAATTAAATAGTTAGAATTATTTTTAATTTTCTGTTACTCATTAGTCTTATAATTTAACTAATATTTTTAATATCAAAATGAGTATTTATTTTATTATTTTATAATTTAATATATATCATACAAAATTATTATATGATAATTACATTTTTATGATACGATTGTCACGCCCCAAAATTCGGACAATTAAATATTAAATTAGGACTAACCCCAATAATATTCCATCATCCAAATCTCTTAGGGGTGAAACAAAAAAACTGAACGCCAACCAAACCATCCATCATAATTTCATAACTAACCAATACCTCAACATTCAGGTAACAACAACCAGTCAAAACAACTTAAATAAAGTACTGTTACAAACCATGCCAAATTATTTCAATACTAAAGTCATTAAAAAAAATAATAAATACATAAACTAATATTAACCCTAAGCTCAAGAAAACAAAAGAGGTCCAAACGACAAGTCCAACACTACAGTAATTCCACATCACCACCGTAGCCCTAACTAATTCTGCAAAGGAAGCTCGGCTGCGCTCAGACAGAACGCATCCAAGTTACCAAGAGACAAAACGGGTCAGTATACAGGTATACTGGTATGAGTATAAGATTCAACACCCACGTGTTCACCAGACACAGACAAAAATACATTAAACTCTTATTACGGGACAAGACAAGTAGTTCCAACCGCACTGAGACAAATGGGCAGTTTCCTGAGATACGGTGGCATTTAGTTTATTGTCCGTACACAACGAAATATAAATTGATTGTAAAGTAAACAAAATAGAAATAAAAATATGGTAGGTCAGCCCTGCATAAAAATAAAAAAAAGTTAGTAAGACCCACCATCCTACAAAATAAAGTTAGTATAATTTAATCATAAGTAACTTGCTAAAGAAGTATAAAAATGCACCGTTTTATGCTTAAATAATTCAAATTGACCAAAACTCAAAGAACAAAAGTTGTACAGAATTAAATTTCCTAAAAGACAGGGTGAACGAATTTAATAGAAATTGAACAGGTTAAGAGAAAAGCTTGATAGAAAAATTTAAACGGAATTCAATCGAAAAATCTGAAACTGAAAACAAACAAAAACTACCCTAAAATGATTTTTTTCGAAAAAGTTCAAAACACGAAAAGTGTCCAGAATAATGTTTTACTTCATTTTTTAAGAAACCAATAAAAATGAGCTCGTTTCGTAGGTTAAAACAGCCTCTAAAATCTTTATTGCTAAAATGAATCAAACTAACAATAACCAAGATTATCCGATTATAAGTTCTAATCAATCTTTTTAATAACAAACTAAAACATAAAAGTTGTCTAGAATCACGTATACATGCATCTGCTCAAATTTCATAATTTATCGAGGTCGTTTACTATTTTTCAACCTGTACAAATTAATACAATACGCACTATAACAATCATCTCATAATTAAATTCTTTGTACCTTAACTCCACCACTTCGGCCCTCCACTTCCGGTCTACATATATATCCCATGTGCCTCCCATATACCTAACACCGCTCCGAAGCCAAACTTGCACGGGGATATCGTCCTGAGTTTGGCCCACACTCCCCGGATGGTTAGCATATACGTACGCGCGTAAATCAAAGCACTCGTCTACTCATGAGAACGAGGCAACAATATATATATTTACATAATATCTCACTCATAAGAATAAACATAACAATGCCAAGCCTAAGGCATTTAAATAAATCTCATAATCCTCACTTTTTTTTTTTTATACACTCTTTCTCACAACACTCAAATAAAACAATAATTCGTGGAGTCATGGTGGAGTGTAAGAAATTTATCTATAGGTTTCTAATTTATTTTAATTTCATATATCCATGGGGGGTGGTTACAACCATAAAATAAATCCATATAAAAATCCTAAACTTGGCATACACAACTAATCAAAATAATTAAAATCAATCAATCATCTAAAAACCATAAACCTTACATACACAACTAATCAAAATAATTAAAATCAATCAAACATCTAAAAATCCTAAACCTTACATACACAACTAATCAAAATAATTAAAATCAATCTATCATCTTTATGTAAAAACATAATCAAACTAACATCAAATAAATAAAAATAAATAAATAAATAAAAACAACGAATTAAACATAAATCAAGGGAAGTGGGGTTTGTACTCACAATATTTTTTTTGAATATCAAAGAATTATTTAAAGAACTAATGGAGCCACCAAAACAAAACTCTAATTTTTTGTTCTCCTCCTCTCCTCCTGACGTCCCTCTTTCTTTGCTCCTCTCTCTCTCTCTCTCTCCCCCTCACGCCCTTTTCCCCGTGGTTGCTACTATCAATTGTAGGATTCCTTAAAGAACTTCTAAACCTAGTTGAATACTTATATTATATTATATATATAATAACCTAATTTCCTATTCTAATCTAATATGACTATTATATAATATTATATTATGTAATACAACATAATTATAATATATATAAATATAAATATAAGATTAAATATATCTGTGTGTGTCAATTTCCGACCACACTGCCAACTAAGTACTCAGCTGGAGAACACCAGCAGAATAAATTAAGCCCGAACGACCTGCAACAGAAAGAAGAAATTCCGGCGGTGGTTCGTCTACCCGGGGGCACTCCGACGATCAAGTCAATAAAATATCTCTCAAAGATAACCAATAGTGCTTAACTCACTAGACAAAGCATAAAAACATACCTTAGACCCATGGGGGTGCCTCCCTTTTATAGCCAACACAATTCTAGTCCCAATAGAAGCCTAGCTCTAATAGATTTAGGATTACTGCTAATCTTGGGCTCCCAGTAGGATTAGGATAAACTCTCTAAGAGTCTTATCTTTACCCAAACTAAAGTCTTCTTTCATTCTAGGATTCTTATCCCTTATCCGCTTATCCCGGATTCCGGTATTCTCACAGATAACCTCGGCCCAGCCAAGATCATCTCGGCATCATGACCGGGACACGTGACACCTCGGCTGACACTTCGGTGTCACCTTGGCCACGTATTTGTCATTCAAAGATTATGTCCCCACAACTGCCCCCTAGGTTCTATTACCTCGGCATCCTGAGGTGATGAGACCTATATCATCTCTTCCATTTAGCACGTCAGCTAAGATCGCTTCATCATCTATTGTCGAAGTCAGAACTCGTCGGCTCAATATGACCAAGACTTATAGTCTGCTTTCATCAATGCCTTAGAACCAACGACCAAGTTCGTTCAAGTTTCTTAGCCGAAACCGTCCTCCTAGCCGAGGTATTTGCTTTATTGAATCAAGAGCTCCAAGAGTTCCAGTACGCGTATGAGCTGGCACGCACAGTATTTTAACCATTTTTACCACGTGTCTTTCCCTTACTGGACCGTACCTGATACGCGCTATCAAGTCACATCACTTTTGCATGCGCTATCTGACAAGCACGTCGTCCAAGGCACCATAATTGCCATTTTGCCGCCATTTCATGTTTTTTATCAACTCTCTCTCCGTCTTTTCACTTCTGCATCTTCGTTCTTGTTTAAACTTTCTCTCTCAAATCCTCCATTGCTGCTTTTGCAAAGCTTTCTGCAACCAGTTGCACCCTCTCCCCCCGGTGAGGCTTTGGTTGCGCTTCTTTGCTTACTACCACCGTCTGACACCGGCGTACTTCACACCGGCCTTTTTGTACTCTAAACAATCATTCTTCAATGTTAGACCGAAGTGCCTTCTTTCCTTTTCTGAATGCATTCTATACTTAAAATAATTTGCATGTCTTCAAAAATACACGTTAACTGTGTAATCTCCTCGGGGTATAGCACCTCGGTTGTACCCACTAATCGGTTTATCTCAGCCTCGGCTTAACACTTGAAAATATTTTTCACAATATTTTCACTAATGTTATTTACAACTCGATACTTCACTCTTTAGCAAGACTTCTGTTTTCAAATCTCTTCCAAGTCTTGGCAATATGGTAATCTCGGCAAGTATGTAGATATTTCTTTCAACATAACCTTAGCTTAACTTGTAAATTTTTCTCAAAATTTCAACAAGTGTTTAAACCAATCTTCTTTTAACATAACCTCGGTTTAACTTTAACTTGTAAACTTAAATTTCAACAAGCGTTAAACGTGACATCGGTTTAACTTCAACTTGTAAACTTAAATTTCAACAAGCGTTAAACGTGACCTCGGTTTAACTTCAACTTGTAAACTTAAATTTCAACAAGTGTTAAACGTGACCTCGATTTAACTTCAACTTGTAAATTTCAATTTCAACAAGTGTTAAACACGTCTGTGGTTTAACTTCAACTTGTAAATTTTAATTTCAACAAGTGTTAAACACGTCCTTGGTTTAATTTCAACTTGTAAATTTCAATTTTTACAAGTGTTAAACACGTCCTCGGTTTAACTTCAACTTGTAAATTTCAATTTTAACAAGTGTTAAACATATCATCGGTTTAACTTCAACTTGTAAATTTCAATTTCAACAAGTGTTAAACATAACCTCGGTTTAACTTCAACTTGTAAATTTCAATTTCAGCAAGTGTTAAACACGTCCTTGGTTTAACTTCAACTTGTAAATTTTAATTTCAATAAGTGTTAAACATATCCTCGGTTTAACTTCAACTTGTAAATTTTTCTTAAAATTTTCAACAAGTGTCTAAACCAATCTTAGCTTGTAAAATTCCAACTCCCAAGCATCATTCTTCAGCCCTTTGCCCCCTAATGTGAACTTAAGTTCCACTTGGGTTCTCATTAGGCACGTGGCTTTGACCTCATCGCCGATGTAAGATTTGAACAAAGACTGGTCGAGGTTATTAACCTTGGTCTCTTTATGAAGGCACTTAGCTCCAATCTGTGTCTGATTTTGCCGATATGACAAGTCCAGGTTAACCTAACTTAGTTCAACTTTTTTATATGCAAGTAAAGTTTCTACTCTGCCATATAATAAGTCTAAGTCATTCGTCATTCGTCATGTTTCAATCAAAAACATTGTCATAGGACTGGTTGGTCCTATCGCACAGATTTCAAAAATCAAACTAGCACTTCAGCCGTTATGCTCCATTGCCGGCAACCTTTCTCAGGCTGAGGTCCCTAACTTTGAACTTTCTTGGGCTGACCTTCTTGTTGTAAGCCCTAGCAAGTTGTTGCTGGTATGCCCCCAGCCGAATTGCTGTTCTGTCGCACGTTGCAGGTGGATTTCAAAGCTTTTTTACGCTTTTTTACATAGGCTTCAGCTTCCTTTTGCATGTAAGGCCAAAAGAATCCCTACGATATTGCTTTATGGACAAGGGATCTGCCCCCTGCATGGCTTCCACATACTCTTTTGTGGACCTTATATTAAAATTCTTTAACTTTGGCCAAGCTCTTCTCTTCTCGGACTTAATCATCTAGGCCGAGATCTTGTCTTCTGGGATCTGGGATTTAAGGTCTGGAATCCGAGATCTGCTCACTTGAGCTAAGCTCTTGTCTTCTCGTATCTAGTGTTATCTTGGCTTCGCTTCGGCGAACCATTTCTCTTCTCTTGTTTGGACGCCTTTGTCCACGGCGTGTCTTCCTCGACTCTGGCATACTTTTCTATCCTGGCCATCAGCTCCTCCATGCTTTTCGGCAATGGCTTTACCAGTGATTTTCGAAGCTGGCAGTCATCCTTCAAATCGTTTTTAAACGACATGACCGCCACCTCTTGGTTGCATCCTAGTATTCGGTTGAATACCTCATAATACCTTTTGGCATAGGCCCTAAGGCTTTCATCCTCGCCGATCTTCAGGGCCATTAGGGCGTCCACCCTCAATAGCTGTAGCTTGTTTGTCATGAACCTGGCCACAAACATCTCGGCCAGGCCTTCCCAGGTTTTCACAGTTCCTTTCGGCAACTTGTGAAACCAGTCCGATGCAATTTCTCCGAAGGATAAGGGGAACACCTTGCAAAGCAACAGCTCGTTTCCGGTATACAATGCCATCGAGTTCAGGTACAAACCGACGTGAAGGTTGGGGTCCGACTTACCGTCGTAGATCTGGAATCTCGGCATGCTAAACCTCTTCGGGGCTTCGAATTTGTCCAATTCTATCGAGAACGGCGTTCTCGGCTTGGCTAGGGAGGTTACCTCGGCATCTTGTTGCTTCCTCTGTAGGTGATCCCCCAAATCTTCTTTGGTTCGTCCAGGAGCTCGACTATCTCCTGACTTCAGCGTTTTAGGTGCACTACTCCCAGTTTCATTATGGGTCCTTTTGGACTTCCCTCCATTAGTTGGGTCAAAGCACAACTCCTGCCCTTGAACGTGCCGATGTTCTTTGGGATCGGCTTCCTTAGTGCGATGCGTCCTCCTCGTTGCAGTTGACTTCTTCGACGTCAGAGTCAATGTGTTTCCCATTCTTAGTAGGGGTGTCATCCCCAACCTTCTCTTTCTGTCCGTCGTTGGCCATCTATTCTCCTTTCTTTCCCACAGACATCGCCAAATTGTGTGTGTCAATTTCTGACCACACTGCCAACTAAGTACTCAATTGGAGAACACCAGCATAATAGATTAAGCCCGAAGGACCTGCAACAGAAAGAAGAGATTCCGGCAGTGGTTCGTCCACCCGGGGGCACTCCGACGATCAAGTCAGTAAAATATCTCTCAAAGATAACCAGTAGTGCTTAACTCACTAGACAAAGCATAAAAAACATACCTTAAACCCATGGGGGTGCCTCACTTTTATAGCCAACACAATCCTAATCCCAATAGAAGCCTAGCTCTAATGGACTTAGGATTACTGCTAATCTTGGACTCCCGATAGGATTACGATGAACTCTCTAAGAGTCTTATCTTTACCCAAACTGAAGTCTTCTCTTATTCTAGGATTCTTGTTCCTTATCTGCTTATTTCAGATTCTGGTATTCTCGCAGATAAGCTCGGCCTAGCTGAGATCATCTCGGCATCATGACCGGGACACGTGACACCTCGGCTGACACTTTAGTGTCACCTTGGCCACGTGTTTGTCATTCAAAGATTATGTCCCCACAATATTTATATAATAAGGCACAAAGGTTTTTAAGAATATGTTAGAGACAATTGTCCTACTAGGACATTTTAATGGTCATGATTCAATTGTGTATTTCTATAGACGGATGAGATGAGACCCTTTAAATATATATCAATTTACTTCCCGCCCAAGAACTACACTTCATTCATACTCACCCACGTCTTATCTCCACTCTATCTTTAAGATCACTATGTTATTCTATCTTTATCTCCTCATTTCTTTGTTCTCACCCACCCCATTTCCTCTTTATCTCTCTCTCCTTCACTGTTCTTCTTCTTTCTCCATACCCTCGCTCCCAAAACTGCTGCTCTCCAGGTAAGATCACTCTGTCATAAAAGAGACCCGTTGAGTTCCCTCTCTCTCTGTCTCTCTCTCTCTTTTCGATCTAGGGCTTTCGAAACAATGATCTTCAAGATCACTCTGTTGAATTCGATCTAGGGCTTTCGAACAATGATCTTCATGATCACTCTGTTGTTTGATTGCTATCACTTTACTTTCAATTGATCTCACAAACAGATCTCACTTTACTTTCTTGCGATTTCTTTTCAGATTTTCCCTCTGTTGGTATTTTCTAATTATTTATCTCTCTTTCATTTACAAACTGATTAATTCTTGCTATCACTCTGTTCTTGCTTTCAATTGATCTCACAAACAATTTCTTTTCAGATTTTCCATCTATCAGTATTTTCTGATTCTCTTTCATTTTAGGTAATTTGAACTTTAAAAAAAAAGTGAAAAACGTTGAAATTTACTTTTGGATATATCTAGTTTTTATTTTAGTTTGCTCATCTATTTGATAAGATTATTTAGTTTTCCATCTCTTTTTTTTAAGGTTGAGTTCAAGAAAATTAGTCTGCAGAAGCTGAACAGGTTTGGGTTGACGATCTGTTTTACTCTGTAGGTTGTCTAGCAAGATGTTTTGGGTAAAAGGGGCTTGAAAATTCTTTATCTTTCTTACTCTTGAATAACCCAATCCAGTATTAAGAAGAGAAACAACTGTCTTAAACCTATTTACAGCCTCCCATGTTTCTACCACTACATTTCTAAACTGATTCTGATCATGGGGCTGAGATAACAACCTAAGAACTCTATGGCTACACTCTACTGCTGCTTTATTAGCTTCTTCAACCCCCTTCATCTAAACCCTAAACCCAACCCCCCCCACCCCACCAAAAAAAAAAAAAACTAATTCCCAGAACCCAAATGACCCAACCCAAACAGTAGCATAAAGACTTCAAAATCTTTAAAATCTATCCTCAATCCTCATTGAAATTTTAGGAATTTTCAATCAATCGAAGAGCTATCACTCAATTAAATAAATACCCAGAAGATCAAAAATTGATGTTGGCAACCTCGCCACTCTCTGTGTGTGTATATATATCTATGCATGCATTTTTTTTTTGCATCCGTGTTGTTAGAATTTGAAAATTTGATGTTGCAAGCACTTGCATATTTGTTTTGATCATATATAAAACTGTACAGCCATAGAAGTGTTTTGTATAATCAAACATTGGTGAACAAGTGGTTGCTTTGGATGCCTCTGTTTGAGAGCTGATCATATAGTTTGGTTACTTGCAGATGTGATTGAAGATTTCATGAAGGTAATATGCATATGCTAATAATGCTTTATTCTTTGTTGTTGAATAATTTTATTTTATTTTTTTAATTTCATTTTGGTTTCAATTTTTTTTTGAAATCACGCATATACAGGTATTTGTTTGGATCATCACCAATCCCTCAATTACTATTACTTACTCTCACTTTCCTTCGTTTTCTAGCTGAATTTGTAGATCCGTGAACAGGAAACTTATGTGTTTGATTGTTAGGATTTTTGAGGTTTTTTGGGGGAGAATTTGTGTTGCAGATATGTGAATTTTGAGGGGTTCTGCAAATTGAGGGTAATGCAGACCAGGTACATGAAGAGGATGAACTCTATGAGTAGAGGGAAGCAGAATTTGGAGGGCGGTGACGATGACCAACCGGAACAAAGCGACCGGCTTTAGCTAGGTAAATTCGATTTTTGTTCAGTCAGTTGTGTTGATTTGGTTTTGTTTTGTTGTGTTTTATTTGTTAATTTTTGCTGATTGATTAGTTGGGTAGTGAAAACTGCAGTTGTTTTATATGTATGGTAATTATGTTAATACTTGATTGTATTGCCTCGGTGGAATGGAATTATTATGATTCTGTGATATGCTTAATGATGTTGATTGTGTTTCTCTAATTGCAATCTTGAATTGAATTTTTTTATAGCTTTGTTGCAATTATTGGTATGGAGAATAGGAGAGTTTCAGACAGTTTAAGATAGGTGGTCAATGATGGTGGGATGAGAGGTGAGTTCCTTTTGGCATGTAATAATAAGGAGGTGAATGAGAGAAATGTTTATTTACACCGTGCCTAAAGGCACGGGCATACACTAGACCAAATGTCTGACTTAGAGTCATAAGGTATGTCAGCAAGAAGCTCAGGGCACATATAACTTGGAGTTCCTACAACCTGAGTTACAAAAAAGAAATCTTGAGCAATAAAATTAATGCAAAAGTTGAAACTTGAAAAATGAACCAATTACGTTAAGCACAAGACTTATAGAGGATGCAAGATCATCTGATGTCAACATCTTTACAAGTCCAAAATCACCTGCAACAGGATTAATCAATGGTGATTCAGCAACATATTGACACCTCTCAAGAATATTAAAGAAAGAAAACATATCACTTACCAAGACATATGTCTTGATCTTTTGCCAAGAATATATTTGAACACTGCAATAACAAGACTGTCAATAGCATGCAATTTCAGAAATTTCAGAAAGATAATTCATAAATCTGTAGGTATACAGATAGATGCAACTTACCTTAACATCTCGATGAAGAATATGATTCACATGTAAGTAGTCAAGAGCCATAAGCAATTGAACAAGCCATTTACACAGCTTCTATAAACAATTTAACATCAATGTATCAGTGAAAAAAGAAATTTGCTTAATAAATTAAAAGAGAATATTCAAGAGAAGGTGGAGGTCAAGAAGTCATTTTCAACAGTTTTTGCTATTTTTTTTAGTTCATTTCCATGTCCTTATACAAGCCACTTAATAGTTTATTTATTATTAGGCCAGCTGGTCTTCTCTCTCTATTAATGCATGGGCTACATTCTTGTGTTTGTGAATGTATTAATTTATTATTAGGCCAGCTGGCCAGCATAGTTTTTAATTATTGTTTTACAAACGTCATAATTTTAGAGGGGATGTATTAATCCGGTTTACTTGAAGAACCGACCCGATCAGCAAAATACGATGGGGGCAATTTCGACCACTTGGTTGTGGTTGAGATTGATGAATTTAATTCTTATTTCGGACAGATATTGAATTTAATATATAAAAATCTATATAATCGACCCAATCAACTTATTCATATGTGTACAACTTCAAACATGTCTGTTTATTTTCTTAATTAATAACTTGAATTCATCTTTAAAAAGTTGTCACTAAAGGATTCCAAAGAAGCAATTACAACCTGTTTTTGAGGTTTAAGATCCTTGGGTTTCATTATTTTGGTTCTTCTATGTTGTGTGCTTTTGGATGATTCATTTAACATTTTTCATTTCAAATAACTTTGGGGAGTTGGTCTAACCAATTTGTTATGTTTACACTTGAAATTGGAATTACTCTTTTATTGTTCTTATTGCAATAATGTTTCTGCATTTCAAGAACATCAAAGGACTCCAAAGAAGCAATTAGAACCTGTTTTTTAGGTTTGAGATCTTTGGGTTTCATTACTTTGGTTCTTCTATATTGTGTTCTTTTGGATGATTCATGTAACATTTTTCATTTTAAATAGCTTTGAGGAGTTGGTCTAACCAATTTCTTATGTTTATACTTGAAATTGGAATTACTCTTTTGTTATTCTTACTGATGTGCTTTATTATATAGATTTAGCATTTTTTTTTCTTTTTATTATAGATTTAGTATACAATAACTTTAATTTATATTTTTTGTTCAATGTTTACAATTTTTTTTTATTTGCTCTTATATTTTGATTTGCAATATTGGTGAACATCATAAATTTGATATGTTTGTTTCTTAATTTGCATTAAGATTAGGGGAGTTGTTATCTTATTTGAGTTTTGTAAAGCATGCAATACAAGCAAAATTGTTACAAGTTCTTTAAGAAGAAAAATATTTTAATATATTTTTATAACTAAATTTTAATCTTAATATTATTTACATTGTACCTTTAGACACGGGCATACGCTAGTATATATATATCATCTCTTTTTTTTTATATATAACAAATATAAATATTTAAATATTTGGATTAATTATATATAATTAAATAACGCATTAAATTAATTAATTACCACATTAAATTCATTAAATAGCACATTAAATTCTCATGCGACCACACAATTAATAAAGCCAAAAATAAAATAAGATAATAATAATCATAATCATAATAATAATAAATAATGACTTAAGAAAATTAGGGTCGCTACAACGATAGAACTAAAATTATCAAAATATACAAATAATTTAATTAAAATTATATATATATATAAGTATTCAAATAATAATTTTATAGAATAACAATGCTAATATTAACAAAATAAATAATTAAAATTATATTTTAATTTTAAGCTTAAATTTAAATTTAAATTATCTATATCTATCTATCCATCTATCTATATATTATATAAGGAAAATGAGATTTCTAACTTACAAGCATTGTGGGAGCTCCAATATTTCAATATTAATTTTCTAGATTTTTTATTTTTAAAAAAAAAAACTTTAACATTTATTGATTTCTCCCAACCTACAAGCCTTTTTGACTTCTCCCATCATACCTACTGCTGCATTCTTTTCAACTTCTCCCATACACTATGGATAGTGATGGGATTATTAAATTATTTTTATAAAAAATCTAAAAAAAATAATTTATATATTAAAAAAATATCTAAAACAAATATAAATTCTTATTAAATTTATCTATCTGTCTATATATTATATCAGTAAAAGGGCTTTCTAACCACAAGTCTTGTGGGAGTTCCAATATCTCAAACTAAAATTTTTAATTTTTTTATTTTAAATAATTAAAAAAAATCCTCTATAGCTCTCATTCAAGCAAAAAAATAATAAAAATAATAATAATAATATCTCTTAATTTATGACTTTCAAATGGAAAGTATATCAAATATAAAAAATAAAAATAAAAAGTATACTAATCCATTTTAAAATACAAATTTGAGGGGCACTAAATATGGAAAACATTCCATTAATTTAAATTTAAAATTATAATGACTTATCCCATAATATATAAGTTGTAAATAATGATATATTTCATGATTTATCTATATATCTATATACTATTATAATTGCAAAATATTATCATTTCATTAAGCTTGAAAGTTGTAAAAAAAAATTCTCATTGGTTTTTTAATTTTGTTTAATTTTTTGTTAATATGTGTTACAATATGATTGGTCTATAAATTAATTTTATATTTTTAAAATAAGATTTCAAATTTGGATTCTTACATAAATTATGTTACTATAATTGGAATGAGATCAATATTCATCCTTACATTTTGCATCATTTATTAAATTATAAAATAAAATTTCAAATTTAAATTTTTCTTCAAATTATATTACTACAATTAGAATGACATCAATATTCACATGTGTCATAATATTATTGATCTAAATATAATTAGTTTTAAATACATGTGTTCAAATTATTAATCGCTATTAATTTTTTTTTCTTTTTCTGTTTTAAATTTTATAAAAAAAAATTATATCCTCCTAAACTATAAGGACTTGACAATAATATTTTTTAATATAATTTTTTTTCTTAAACAAATGAACAAAACATAACTTTTTTAGTGCTTACCAAACATGGTAGATTTTGTTAGATTTTTTGTTTTTTAATCTCAATTGTCAATTAAAAAAATTAAAATAAAGAATAAAGATATTTTTTGCTCAAATTGTTAAAAGGGAAAATCGGTCTAAGGTCCCTATTCAACTTTTAGTAATGGCTTAGGTCCATAATATGTTGTTTTGTAGTCTAAGGTCCCTCATCCCCATCCCTTATATTACACTTGCACTCTCATAGCCAGAGAGGATAACCAAGTCAGGAACATAAAGGTTTGAATTTGATTCTCGTTGGTCAAAACCCCGAGAAACTCAAGGAGGTTTCGGAGTCGATCGGAGCCAAATTCGGGAAAACTCAGATCAAGACTGTGGTTGTTGATTTCTCTGGAGATTTGAACGAAGGGGTTAATCGGATTCGTGAAACCATTGAAGCTTTAAGGAGAAATTGCTTTGTGCAATTGCAGATTGTTCGTTGCCTATTATCAGTTGATGGGATTAACATCAACGCCATAAACAAGGCTGGAGAGACCCCCTTGACATTGCAGAAAAGTTTAGTCCAGAACTTGTCCCCATTTTAAGAGAATCCGGGGCTACCAATTCTAAAGATCTTGGAAAACCCCCAAACGCGGCAAAGCAACTCAAGCAGACCGTGAGTGACATAAAACACGATGTGCAGTCCCAACTCCAATAGACCCGTCAAACTGGCGTCAGAGTCCAGAAGATTGCAAAAAGGCTAAAGATGCTTCACATCAGTGGCCTCAACAATGCCATTAATTCTGCTACGGTTGTAGTTGTTCTCATAGCTACTGTTGCTTTCACAGCCATCTTTACTATTCCTGGCCAGTTTGTTGAAGAGAAAACACAAGGGTTTTCACTTGGGCAAGCCCACATAGCGCAACAACCAGCTTTCATAATTTTTTTCGCGTCAGACAGTGCGGCTTTATTCATCTCTCTTGCTGTTGTTGTAGTCCAACCAGAGAAATTAACTAGAGGATTTCTCTGGACCAATCCAGAGAAAATTCAGACCAATCAAACCAGAGAATTTCTCTGGACCAACCCAATCCAGAGAAAATTCAGTTCAGACAAAAAAAAATCCAACAACCCAGAGAAAATTCAGACCATCCAAACCAGTTATATATATACACATCCAGAACCATGCCACTTTCCACTCTTTCAATTCACTACCATAAAAACCCACACATATACATACATATATTTATATAGACCTTTTATGTACGATGGGAATCATCACAGTAGGTTTGGGGAATATAATAGTAGGCATTTATGTCTACTGGTTAATGAAAAACTATTTCACTGTGGGCAGAAATTGAATAATAAAAATATTTATTTTGATGATGAAAGCATAAGAATGAAAATATTGAGGAATTTTCTCTGAACCAATTTTCTCTGGATCAATTTTATCTGGACAAATATATTACACAAAGTCAGAGAAATTCGTTGTGAGTAGAGCCAGAGAAATTTGTGAAGTCAGAGAAATTTCCTGGATCAATGTACAATAACCAAGGTTTGTTTATAAAAATACAACTCTGCAAATAGAGAGAATTTCTTTAATCTGACTGATTTGGAGAGAATTTCTCTGGTTTTGGACTAGAGAATTTTATAGTTTTGTTAGTAAAGATTGTATTGTTGGCTTACATAATACATAAAGTCAGAGAAATTGATAATGTGCAAAGGATTGGGACATAAACTTAAGACAAGGACAAAAAACTGCAAGAGAGAAAGAGTACTAATCAATACCAAACAAAATCATGGGCATTTTGCATGCTAAAAGTAGCAGCAGATCTGGAAATTTTCTTAGTGATATAGTAAAGATAACAAAGTACTACCTAATGTCCATAAGAGCATGTGATTGCGTATGGTCAGGACAGTCAGTTAATGCATCAGAGAAATTCTAGGAAGGATTGGGCCAGAAAAATTCTAAGAAGAATTGGAGCAAAGAAATTCAAATTTCTCTGGACTTAGCCAATGCATTAGAGAAATACTGAGAAATTCTGGGAAGAATTGGGCCAGAAAAATTCTGAGAATAATTAGACTTTCCAGAGAAATTTGGACTGAAATTTCTTTGGACCAATTTTCTCTGGACTGAAATTTCTCTGGACCAATTTTCTCTGAATTGAAATTTCTCTGGATCAAGGTTGAGGGACCTTAGACATTATGAAAATATTGTTGAGGGACCTTAGACATTATGAAAATATTGAATGTCCTTTATACTATACAACCTTAATATCAGGGACCTTAAAAAAAAAACCCCTTGTTAAAAAGTTACTTTTGCTAAAATAAATTAGAAAGAAACGTTAATTTTTTTATTAAAAGTGATAGTTTATTAAACTTTTTTTATTTAACAAAAAGAGGGTTGTAGATGATAAGTTATTTATCCAGAATTATTTTCACATTAAATGAAAATACCATACTAAATTTTCTTCTTACTTTTTTTTATTCAAATACTTTTATTTTGTAAGAAATTTGTTTTTATTATATTTAATATTTTATTGTAATTTTTAAATTAAAAAGAATTTCTAAAAAATCATAGTTAAATTATTTATGCCGTTATAAAAAGTAAATTTTTTTAATATCAAATTAGTGGTAGTTTAAGAAGTGTTAAATAAGTATATTTTTTTACTTTTTATGAAAAGATGTACAGAAAAGTAGAGATGTAATGTGGCCCAAAAAAGAAAATTCAATATATATATTTTTTTTTAACGAAAAATGTGTAGAAAAATAGAGATGTGATGTAACTCAAAAAAGATTTAAAAAAAAAAATGAGTTAATATGGCACTTCTCAAATAACCCTTTATTCGATGATCCCTTTCTAAAATGTGTATTTTTTAAATATTTTCAAGAAAAAATTTGTTGGAAATCTCAAGTGTATTGCTTTTTTCTTTTGTTCATTAATATTAAATTTTTAATAAATTTTATTTATTATTTTAAAAATAAATTAGCAAATAATTTATATATTTATATATATAATTTTGTTTTCATTGCTCAGGTTATTTAGTGTTTCCGCCCAAATCCACTAAAATTTAATTTGAATTTTTAAATTTCTACATAGGTCCTCACTTAATTAAAAACTATATTGTTCAATTTTTAAAAA
Source organism: Camellia granthamiana (assembly GCA_036172215.1). Lineage (NCBI taxonomy): Eukaryota > Viridiplantae > Streptophyta > Magnoliopsida > Ericales > Theaceae > Camellia > Camellia granthamiana. The sequence continues at coordinate 125,382,003 of CM069904.1, forward strand.
AATTTAAGCTTGACTCAAATTGTTTAGGATGAGTTCATGTCACGACCCGTTCCCCGTACCCAAGGGTTAAGCATTGTGATGGCCAGTAACTGACGTTACCTCCGGCCAATTCATAAACAAATCAATAAACGCAAGCGAAAGTAATATTGAAATAAGGGTACCAAAATAATCATTGGAGATTCTATTTTTATTACAAAATATACTGACCAAAAAGGTCGATATTTACATAGAGAAATATTATAAAAATACTGTGTGTGTATCTATTCTGCAACCCGACTTTCCAAATAGCTATTTCTGAAGTGCATTATTTCCAGAAAATTGGTAAACAACTATAAGCACATGGCAGAGTGAGAAATATTATACCAAGAGTATAAGGGACACGAAATAACCATGGATAATTAATTAGGCCAAAACATTTAAGATAATTTAGTCGGAACAAATAATCCTTTAAGTAGCAAAAATGAGATTATGTAAATAAATAACCATAACCATGGTAATTTGGTAAACAAATCATTTAAGTGACAGAAACTGAAATACATAAATTATGTAAATAAATAACCATAACCACAGTACAGAACAGAGGTCACAGGTGTGACAATCAAAACAGAAGTACAGATTTAAGAGGTGGCTCGTACGGATTCTAGAGGTGGCTCCCACAATAGTGTAGCACTTAGCTCCGCACAGCACTTTGGTCCGCACAGAACAGAGGTCAATGGATCCATGACAAACAGAGGCCAATGGTTATTTAAGTCCCCCAAGGCATGGGACTGCCGTGGTGGTACTTACAAAACATAATTGTTTATAAGGTCACAGTCAAATATTCTTTAAAATATAAACAAATATATCCATGGGTTTCCTTTTAACCAAATAGGATTCAGAAATAAAACCACGTAACTAAAACATTTATAAAACATAACTTTATTAATATACTAATAAAACATAACTTGTATAAACAGGTTTTGGTAAGTCAAAACATACGTAAAATACATTTTGGTGACTCAAAGTGTAATATAACTCATCTTAACTTTAATACCTTACTCTTCATTTCCACTATCAAAGACCCTTTAACTTCCACCAATCTTTTTTTCTCTCCTCTCTTTCTTTCCTCTTTCCTTTCTTTCTTCTTTTCTTTTCTTTCTTCTCTTCTTTCATTTCTGCTCCAGGTCGATCAACTCTCCTTATTTACAGGGACTTAAGGCCATACACGGCACAACATGTGGCAATGCGTCCCTTTCGCCAAGATTTAATTCATAATTATACAGATTCATTCTTATCCTTAATAGATATTTAAGATAATTACGTTTTGATCTAATATTTTAATATAATTATATAAATAAAATAATTTCTAATTAAATTATACTTTATCATATACCAACAGAAAATAAATTATGTATTTTGCTACCACACCCATTATTATTACTATTAATATTATCTATATTATTATTATTTATATTTTGACCCCTAAACTTTTAATAATTATATTATTTTACAAAATTACGCATAATAATATATAATAAATTATATATTTTCCGAACTGAGATTAATATAAATTTTACAGAATAATTAAAAATCTGGGTTGTCATAGTTCACCTAAGGTTGTAATTTTAACAAGGGGATTAAAAGTTACATAATTAAATTTGTGACAAATTAAAAAATAATAAATAAATTGTGATAAAATTGTGAGACTTCAATTATAAATTTCAATTTTCTTTATTTTCATAATTTGCATACAAAAATTTAACTATTTATATTATTTTGTATAAAAATATATTATTAATTTTTTATATGTTGTGCATACCGCTAATTCTTTTATAACACACATTGCGTTATCAAATATTTTTGAAAACAATAGTACTTATATTACATGAATCAACTGCTAATTATATATATATATATTTATTTATTTATTTAAATCAATTAGATTCATTTTCAATTGTGATAGAGACCTCCACATATATAACCCTCACAAACTACTCTCATTCCAACCACTTATAATGTGAGGCCCACATATGCATGAGTGAATCCCACACACACACACACATCAAAGGTCAAGATCAAATTAAGGGTCATACAACCCCCAAAAAAGGGTCCCAAACATTTCTCCAATTCATATTCACTTTGTGCACTCGACTAGTTTATTTTTTTATCACAGCCTATGGATTATTTATAAAAAATAAAAAAAATAATCAAATAATTATAATTATATTATTTGATAAGATTTATATACAAAAATATTATTTAAAAATTAAATCATTCATTTTTTAAGCGATAAATATAATAAATTAACATTTACGATTATTCAATTAATTTAATTTTTTTATATAAATAATATAATAATCTAAAAAATATATAATTTAAATTATTAAAATAAGAGCGTGTCCTACAGACCTCAACAACACGGTCCAATCAAGCTGATCCCCTTCACAAAAATCGTTAAAAAGGGGTACGGTTTTTTTCAAAAATCAATTAAACCGCCGGTCAGACCGGAAATCCCTTAAAATCGGCTCCTATTTTTTTTTATCATAACATAACCGTCCGGTTTAAATAATTCACATTTTTTTCATCAAATTAGGGTTGTCTGCTCCCCTTTCATGAATGTCGTTAATTCGATTTCAGACATGGCAATCTCGTACGATACGAAGACTCCATGGGCATTGTTGTGCTTTCAGCGAAGACTGATGAAGACTGAAGACTGAAGGGCTTCACCTTTCCCGGCAATTTCTACATCTGGCTTTTTTTTTCCCTTCCAGGGCTTGGTTCAAAATTTCTCTCGAATTTTCCCGGGAAAATGGACGGAGATTTGGAAATCTCTCTGGACAAGCTTCCAATCAAGCGCTTAGAATCCATTGAAGAAAACGGACTCGAACGATTCTCTTCGTAAGCTTTGATTCAATGTATATATGTGTATATATGTATGTCTGTAGATATGTAATTATATGTGTACATTTTGCAGTGATGTAGGTTATGACGAGAAGCGATTGAACCTAATTCGACGAATAGACTTCGCGTGGGCAGTGGAGAGGGAAGACCCCAACAAGAAGCAGAAGAAGACTTCGTCTTCGTCTTCTTCTTCTTCTTCTTCGAAAGAGGCCGCAACAACGACATGGCCATGGCAGAGCATGGTCGAGAATTTGCAGTTGGCTCATCAGGAGCTGTCTGTCATCATCGATCTCATCAATACCGTGAGTCACTCTCATCCTGACTGATTTCTATACATATGCACATATATATTATGAATGTATATGTTTCTGCACACAAACCCCACATTGTATTTGTAAGTTAATTATATGTAATTGATAGAGTTTTGGTATTGAACATTGCCCGAAAGGGATCATTTCAGGTTAAATGTGTCTGACATTGTTGTGAAATTGGGATTCATACTGTGAATTAAAACGGCCTCGTACTGAATCGCAAATCAAATTGAATCATGAATCATAAAAATTCGGCCACTTTTTCTAAATTACTTAAAAACATATATATACACATTTAGATGTTAAATATATTTTATGAATATGAAATATTTAGACTTAAATCAATGAAAAATCATATTTTGAATAATAATCGTGTAGTTTAATAGGTAAGAAGTTAACAAAGGTTTCTATATAAGATAATCATCTTACCTTTTTTGTTTTTTTAAATATTTTTTATCAACCATTCTTAATAAAGATAATAACTAAATAGACAAACTATTAATTTTCAAGGTACAATAATTAATAACAATATTAATATTTAGACAATAAGTATATATACTTTTCTAAGTAATAGTGAGTAAATAATAAAAAATAATTATTTAGAATATTTTATTTTAAAGCCTAAAACATTTTAAAATGTATAACTGATCTCACATATATAATATTCAATTATATTCAATTTAATAAAATAGCAATAGATAATTCATAGTGTAACTTTAATCTTAAACATCTATAGAAGATATATTATGATTTTTTAAAGGGAAAAAAATTAGAAGAAAGATTAAAAATATGTTGGGCCTTATTGAATCTGATTGGATCATATTAAAAACTCCATGTTCACTAAAATAATAACAAATCATGTATATATATTAGTTGTTTTGGTATTAAACGCTATTAGAAGTTGAATTATATGATTTTCACTAAAAATAGAGAAAAAAAAAGAGTCGAAAATATGTCGAACACAATAATTTCAAAAATTGCTTGAATCTTAAAAAGTGAATTGAATCATGAATCGATTGTAAATCGTGCGATTCACTAGATATTCACTTCCAAAATAGATTCACCTATAGATTCAAATCGATTTTGCAAAAATTGCGAATCGAATCGTGAATCGAATCGCGAATCGTAAATTCTGATAACAGAGGTGTCGGATTTAAATGTAGGTTTAGGATTTTAAATGCACAATTTGTAGTTTTTTAGCTTTAAATTTGAATCACGTAACAAGCTTCAAGTTAGAATTTTTTGTATACTTTAGTAAGTACTTGATTTAGGTTAATTTTTTTGCTTGATATGACTTTACTCTCAAGTGTTTTCGTCAATATATAAAAAAAAAAATTTTAAAAAAAAATGTCAATAGGGAATAGAATCATCAAAACTTGAATGAGGAATAAAATTATGTAATTTTTTGTTTTTGATATGTGTAGGTGGAAGCTAATGATGCAGTTACAGTGGCTGGCATGACCAGGCCGAAGCAGTTGCCTAATGAACTATTGTCTGACCTTGCTGTATCCACAGCAACAAAGCTGCAATGCTTCCGGGTACTCATCTTTGTGTTTGTTGTATTTGTACTTGTATTTAATAACAGTGATGCTCTTCCTTTGTTTAAATTCACAATTTCACCTTTTGTTACATGTGATAGCCGATAGGCTAGGTATAGTTAGCATAAATTTGCATTGACAAGTAATGACATGTAGACAATTTCGATCGACAAAATGATATTTGTGCAGCAGCCTTGCTATGTCTGCACAATGATAGATTGTTAGATATGTCGAGCTGCTTTTTACTGGCTCTTTGTTTCTGATTGGCAGCATCTTGGGAAATATTTCAAGCAATCTGCCAAAGCATTGGAAAGGCAGGTTGCTAGGGAAGCAAGATTCTATGGTGCTCTCATCAGGTGAACATGCCCCTAATGCCATGATTTGTAGAGTATCAGATACACTACATCTACATTTCATGAATATTACATTTCAAATGTCCTATTTTAGATCTTTATGGAGTAAACAATCGCCATATCTTGCTTTCTTGTTTAGATCTTGTCATTAATTTATATTGGTTTTATATAGCTATGGAGCCTCAGTAGCCCTTACAATGAACCCAGTAAACCACAATTTGTTGACAACTGGCAGTGGTTGTATATTGTTTTCTTGATCTCCATTTCTTCATCAGTTCATATATATATGAATAAAAGAAGCTTGTTATCCCATAATGATGTACGCATAATTTCATCCTCCATCTACTTTATTTCCTGACAAGCGGATAGATTGCAGCAAAACTGGAAAGTTAAACGGCAGCGTGTGGTCGCTTTTGCTCCTGGCAACGAAGGCTTCTACATTGATCTATTTGACAATACGTTACATGATTCAGCGGTTGTATCTCGTCCATCTGCTATATCAACAGTGCGAGTTGAGCATGACCCAGCTGGTATGCTAGCTGTGAACATACCTCCAAATTCGTGCCGCTCACTTGAATTTTCATTTCTTGGTTCGCATTTGGGTAATAATCCAAGACAATCTAGTAAAACGAAAAACCATTGCTCCTCTGAGGATCTATCCAAAGAAACTAAGAAAGAACCTGTGAGTGATGATGAGTGTGTTAAAGAAACGCATTCAATTCTCCGTGAAGTTCATCATGCAATCTTTGATGAGCAGGTATGTTCCTTGCTTTTCTATGCCCTTCATACTTCTAAGTACTATATTTTTACTGCTTCTGGTTCTCTTGTTCCAGGTTTTTGATTTGGTGAATCGCGAAGCATTAAACCCATCTTTAGGTGTGAATGTGACTGGAATACGAGAAAACTATTTGCAACTGAGCATAGGTCAAGGAGCTTCTGTCTTCATTTCACTTGTGCCATCTGGGCAAGATAATCAAACAGTTGATAGTGCAGAGACTCAAAATTTGGACACTGCAATTGTACCTTTCGAAACATATGATGGATCACGGTTAGGTGAAGGGAAAAATGATGCCCAAAAAAAGAAGCCCAGGTTTCCTAATCGAATGAGTTGTGAAATTTATTTGGCGCAAATTTTTCATGAACATGTACTTCTAAGAGCGAAAGATGGATCTATTTCTGCTGGTAGAACTCACTTATCTAATCAGCAACCATCAAAGGATGGGTTAAATCTTCTGGGTCATTTCTGCATGTCTCTGGCTCACAGGATCTTTTCGAACAAAGTTCTCGCTGAGCTGGAAAATCTGGTATTGACTTCTTGTTTACATGAATCAAAATTTAAACAGGAAGAAAAAGAAATTTGTTGTTTATTTTTATTTCACCATTCATTCCATTTGATACTTTGTTTGATATATGAAAGGTTGCTGGGGTCCCGTATGTCCAACTTATCTCTCATCCTACTTGGCATTCTCGAACATCTTCGTGGACAATCTCCATGAATGTTCCTCAGTCCATTCTTCATGCTGGATGCCAAACCCAAAACTCGGGCATTAAACATATTAAGGATGTGAAGTCACAGTTTCGAACCAAGGTGGTGGTGAATGATGATTTCATTAATGTAGAAGGGGAAGGTGCTCCCAATGTTGTTGCCCTCTTCAAAAGTTCTGAGGGCATCTGCTCTATGAACCGATATGACTGTGACTTGGCAGATCTTCCTGTGATACTTCTTCAGCAGGTATGTCTCTATTTTTATGATTTTTGTGTGGTTATTGTATATAACTTCATTTAGTTGTTGTAGCTGCATATAGGAAACTTAAACTTGGTAATGCGAAGCACAAGGACTGCTGTCCTTGCATTAATAGATATTTTAGGTTTTAGTGACCTGTACGTGGTCTGTACCAAGTTTCATGGTGTTTTTTGTCAATTACATATCGCAAGCACTAGTTTTTTATATAAATAAAAATAAAGAAGAACATGCACAGATGTAATACTAGCATTCTTTGAATAGATACACACCAAGTGAAGTTTATATACTTGAATGATTAGGTATCATTATCCATTTATTCACATTAAACATTACAAGTTACAGTCCAGAGACATTATGTTTCATAATGTTGTTTCTTAGAATTTGGACAAATTCTAATTATCTCACAAGTGTTATGAACTTTTGTAAGTTCCATTAAAATAAAATTTTAGAAGAGATAGAAAGAAATATAATTTGTAGTTGCTCTAGTACACAAAGTTTCCTAGAGATAGGAAAATTGATGTTTTTGTATAACAGTACAGGAGAGCGTGTGATATACAATAAGGATATAAAATTTAAATCCAAACCATGTACTTGTCCCACTTGTGTGTCAATGGTGTTACATATATGTGATGGTGCATTGCATGTTGCATAATACAGTTAAATTGTGATGCATAACCAAACCAAACTAAACTAAACCTTGTGTTGCACTAAAACCTACATGAATTTTTTTTTTCACTATTTTGCTATATGCTCAGTTAAATTAAATAAATCCGTATCTTTTTTTTACTACTGCATCTCCTATCTGTCAATTTATGCATTCCCCTCTCCCTAACATTTTTATTTACGGTGATCATTCAACTTTTTCCTGCATCTCAACCAACCATCTTAGCCTATTCTTGCAACTTATTTTCAATTTATGTTACTCCAACTATTTCATGAATATATTTATTAATGATTTTGTCTTTCCTAGTCTTACTACAATCTAAGCATTCTCATCTTAGTTACACTCATTGTCAGTCGAGATTGTTTGAGCATTTTGTTAACCCAAATTGGTCGGGTCGGTTGACAGGTCAATAGTAAACCTGTTCCGGCTCATCCATAAGCACACCCTTAGGTCCAACATTGCAAGCATAACAATCAGTAAACATGTCCAAATGGGAAAATTTTGCGAATCTAGTAATGCAATGGACCAAATAAAGGTTGTATGATGGGTGTAACCAAACATGGTTACCATGCTCATCAAACTTTAGTTTGACTATATATTGCTCAATAAGAATTGGGTATGTTGTGTGTGCTGTCGTGTTGCATCCACTAAAAATCCAAAACCATGTTTTGTTTTTCCAATTACAATAGAATCAAAACATAATTTATATCTGAAAGATGCATGTGAAATTTCAACTAAAGCCACGAATCTTCTTGTTAGATAACAACTTTCACAATATGTATTACACAAAATGAAATTTGTACATGTATTACTTTGACTACAGATTGCAAGCCAAGTTATTCGTTGGCTTCACGAGGAAGCTCTTATGGTTGGAATTAAAGTGAATCGGGACTATCTATGTTTGTCCTTCGAGCTTGAGCAAGGGGAAACACTTGGCCTCGTGGCACATGTTGATCCAGAAGATACCCAAGGATGCATCTCCTGGTGGTTGGTGATGGAGGATGGATTCACCGAGGAACGCAAACTTCATGCAGATGTTTCTGATGGTGGATCGGACACAAGGAAATTCCTGGGTTATTTATCATTGGATTTGTTGTATTCAACATTGATGGACTTGGTTAGCCTCTCCAATGGTGGTGGAAACCCCTGATTTTGCATCATACTTTTCTTGTAATTGTCTGTGGGAAAGGTTCCTGATGGTGATTTTGCAATTACATCTCTTTGAAATCCTAGTTGTAAAATGCTTTCGGTTTCGTTTTCATAATTTGTTTTCCTAAACACACAATAAACTAATTTGGTTTAGTTTTCAGAAAATAGATTTTGAAAATGAAACCAAATGTAGTGATACAGTCTGTTTGGATTGGGTGATTTTTTAGAAGGGGATACAAATTAAAAAGAAACTCTTTCAATTTTTGTTAGGGAAACTTTTACATTTCGTATGAAAAATGGAGAAAAATTCAATAATAAATCGGATATTGAAAAACTAATCACGGTGAAAATTTAAATAATAAATTGAATATTGAAAAATTAATCCCCATTATTTTGCGTCGTTCATGAAAATTCAAATGAAATATGCCAATCATGCTCACTTTTGTATAAGCACGATTTCAAGCACATTTTGATTTAAATTTTAATAACACAAAAAAAAACATAACTGCTTTTTAAAATGTTTGGCTAGCATTTATTTTCAAAAAATTATGCATATTGAAATATACATTTTTATTTTTTATACCCATATATATAGAGAACCAATCACAAAAACTCTTGTGAAAATTTCAAATATATTGTCCTACAAACATACCAACATAAGGCTGTGTTTAGGTTATGGATTTTTGTAGGAATTTGAAAAGTAGAAAAGAAAAAAGTAAGTAAAATGTTAATGAAATTCACTTTTATTCTTTTTCTTTCTAAATTTTTATCCAAATCTTTAATCCAAACACCACCTAAAGAAAACAATAATGCCTTTGGAAATATGGAACTAGGTCACTTTCATTTCATTGTGGATCATTGCTTCCAAAATTCATCGGGAGGGTTACCCATTGTGTGACGCAATATAATTCCATTATGCGGAAAAGATAATGCTTCACTAGAAGCCACAAATATTGGAATTTAATTCTCAAATTAGAATAGTTTTAAAATTAAATTAAGAATCAAGCTAGGTCCTAGATTTTAAAAATTTAAGAGCCAAATTGAATTGTAAAATATTTAAAACTGAACCAGAACCATGTGATTTGATTTTCATTTCACTGTTTTAGGTTAAAAAATAAGCAATGATACATCCCCTAATTTTGAAATTCTAATTGAGTTCTAATGATGTAACAATAAATTAAAAAAAAAAAAGAAAAAAAAAGACAAAAATCACATTACAGTGGGCCCACCCCTATTGGAGCTCATTAAAACTCGTTTATTAAAGCTCCCAATCATTTTTGGTTAAAAAATTTACCACTATATCTAAATTATATAATTCAATAAAAATCAATGTACTTCAAAAAATTAAAAACATAGTTCAATTTTTTACATTATTTTAATTTGATAGATGGTTAGATTGGGAATAAAATTGTAAGATTAATTAGCCCTGGTTTAGCTATCATTTTGGGACTAAAATAGTACAAAAAGATAAAAATAAGCTAATAAGATAATATTACATCTAACTTATAATTATTACACTTTTTCTCTCACAAAAGTCAAAAAAATCAAAAAATTCAAACCTAACAAGACTAAAAAAGCCAATCTAAAAAAGTCCCAACACAAAAAAATTAACTATATTAGCCAATGCTAAACGAAACTTTAATATAAGATTCTTCAATTTGATATATTTATAATGTGATGTTTTAAAAGTACAAGGCTATAAGTTGGTTCGGGATATGAGTTGCTTTTTTATTTATTTATTTATTTTTTTGTTAAAAAATCTCATTTGAAATAGATTTTTAATTTTATTAATTTTTATGGAAAAAAAAAAATAATTACGATTTTCATATAATATTTTATCATATTAATTATTTAATTTTTTTTTATTTTTTTATGATTATTTTAACCTCAAACTATTATGCCAAATGAGTGCAAGAATCAAGTAGGCGTCACGTAGAAGAAAGAAGAAACCAAATTGAATTGTGAAATCTTTAGAATTGAATCAAAACCAGCTCTAGGCTAAAAAAATCATCATTGTATCTATATTGTATAATCCAGTAAGAAATTAACGTCTGTTTAGCTTAATTTCTTAAAAATTATTTTTAGATGAATTTTCGTTTATTTTTAATAAAGCAATTTTTTTTATATTTTAATCAATTTTTTATATTTTTTAGATCAAGATAAATCTAAAAAGTAAAATAAATTTCTTAAATTTTTAAAAAATATTAAAAATAAACGAAAATTTGAACAAAAATTTATGTACATTTTTGTTTATTTTTTTGTGATTTTTTTTCATATTTTAATTAAATTTTTTTTACGTTTTAAATGTATCTAATCTTGATATATCTAAAAAAATTAACTAAAATATAAATAAAAAAATTAATAAAAATAAACAAAAATTCGTTTATACTGTGTTTGGTTGGGGGATTTGAGGAGAGGTTTGGAAAAGGAAATGGAAAAGGTAGGTGAAATGTGAATAAAATATGTTTATATTTTACCTAATTTCACATATCTTTTCCCTTTCCCTTCTTCCGAAATTCTCCAATCAAACACAGCATTAAAGACAAATTTTAAAAGGTAGTTCGAATATTTAAATTGTTTAAATTAAATATAAATTTGTCAACCAACCAACACGAGACACTGGGGGTGTTTGGTAGGGCTTATTTGAGCCAGCTTATGGCTTCTGGCTTTTAAAAAGTTATTTTGGACTGTTTGGTTAAACTTATTTCAAACAGCTTCTGATTCTAACAGCTTATTTTAAGTCAAAAAGCTGATTCTGAGAAGCTGCTCACCCCTTGCTTCTGATTATCAGCTTCTGCTGTGGACATATTAATTCACGGTTATACTCTTAGATTTTTTTATTTTTTATTTTTTTAAAAATAGAAAAAGTCCCAAATGGACTATAAAATATTATTATTATTTTTTATAAAAAATGTAGATAAATAGTGAATAATAAAAAATAAAAATTAATTGAAAAAGCTACTTCACAGCTTATTTAACAAACACTACTCAGCAACTTAAATCTATAATCCAACAGCTATACCAAACAGGTTAACAGCTTCTGATTAAAGTCATAATCTATAATCTGTTAAGCTATAAGCTATAATCTGTTTTAACAGCTACACCAAACAGCACCACTGACACCTCACCCACGGCACAAGTGAACGCCGCTTGTTCCTCTTCTTATTTTTATTTTTATTTTGATCTTCATATTATCCACAATCTATTTTTTTATTAAATAATTATTCACAACCCGATGCCATGCGTAATTACGATTACATGACACACACTTATAAATAACAACAATGCTACACACCCCTAGTACGAACGACCCTCAGCGCGACCCCAGTGACATGGCAACGTATGGTTGGCCGAAATTCAAAAAAAAAAAAAAAAAAAACAATTTTCTAGCCAATCAGGGAAGACCCCCAGCACCCCCAGCTGGGGGTCCAAGTCATTTTTCTATAAATAATGACAAGTGTCTCTTCCATCTCTCTATCTTTAACTTTTCAATTTTCCTTGATGTTCTAGAATCAACCCTAAATAAAATTTAAACATTCCTAATAATGAAAATATTTACATTAAGAATTTACTAATTTATTATTACCCAAATGGATTGTCACAATTTAACTATTAAAAATGTCAGTCCTTTATATGTTACTAGCTTGACTTTTTATTAAAAGTAACTTAATAGCCTTAAGTGATATTGACTATAAGTTTTAAGCCTTCAGTGATCTTGACATGATGATAATAAAATTAACTAAAATAGTCATTATATTTTTGATAAGCTTGATTCTTTCATTAAAGCTAACTTAAAAGTTTTAAGTGATATTATTTATAAGTTTTAAGTACGTCATCAATGATCTTAACATGATAATAATAAAATGGACTGTTCTTAAGTGTGCAACTTACACCTTACACTTACGCCTTTCTGTTTGCTGTCCTGTTTTATGTTTACACCTTCCACTTACACCTTTTGTGTTGGTTGCATATGGTGTGCAACCTTAAGGGGTTGCACACCATAACAGGACCCTAATAAAATTAACTAGAACTCTTAGGGCATGTTTGATTGGAAGGATTAGAGCATAGGATTAGAATTATTAATCCGTGGGCCCAATTATCTTGTGTTTGTTTTGACATTTTGTTTTAGGATTATTAATCCAATGGATAGTTAATCCAACAAATTTGTAGGATTATTAGTAATGGGATAGGGATGGGATTATGAATACCACACTAATTTGATAGGATTGTTAATACCTCACTATTAGTATTGTGGAATCAAACATAGCCTTATTGCATTGTTGGTTAGCTAATCATTAAATAATTGTTATTATAATTAAAATTGAGAACGATTAGCTATGTATCAATTTGAATTTCCTTACCTCATATCATTAGGAATACTCAAGTTGAAATTCAAATTCAATGTTCATGAATTCACAATGAGTAGTGATTAGCTAATAGTTTGACCTCATATATATCAAAGTTGAATCTATAATATATGGTCAGAAAGGTTTTTCTTAGAAGTTAGCTCAAGAAACCTATCAAACCAAGTAACTTTTATTTCAACACACATCTCTCTTTTAAAGGAACTTACACACCACACTTCGTCCCACACGTTACATTATTATTATTATTATTTTTTGAATATTAAATTTTAAATAAAAATTAATTATAATCAATTTGTATGGTTTCCCGATCATGCTCACTTTTGTAAAAGCATAATTCAAAAAACAAACGTTTTGATTTTAAGTTTTCAAATACAGTTTTTATTTTTATTTTTTGTATTTTGTTATCTTCAGTGAATTTTTTTCATATTTTAGTTAAATAATTTTATTTTTTTGATGCACTTAACCTCGATGAACCTAGAAAATAAAATATTTGTGGATATATTTTTTTTAAATTTAATAAATAAAAAAATATTCTGAATTTTTGTATTTTTTATGTATTTAGTGATTTTTTTAAATAGTTTAATTTTTAAGTGTATTTAGTTTAGGTACATTTAAAAAGAAATAATAAAATGATTAAAATGTTAAAAAAAATTCATTGAAATTAAAAAATTATATTTAAAAACTTAAAACCAAACAAAATCTAGCTAGTTTTTTTAATTGTTGGGTTGAGATTTTAAAAAATATGTATATTAAAACAGTCTCTTTTTCATACCCATATTACTACATAAACAGAGAATCAACCACAAAACTCTCCCTTGTAATAATGATATAACACTTGTGTACATTAATTGATACATGTAATACCATCAAAACTTTTAGAATAATGTTATATATACCAATTAATGTACTAACTCCTATACTAACAGATGATATGGCATAATTTTAAAGGTTTTAGGTATTTATAATTTATATAATAAATAGGGTCAGTAATAATGACATAACACTAGTTGGTATACTAGTGTGTATATTAATTGGTGCATGTAGCACCACCGAAACTTTTATTTTCATTCAAAATGGAGAGAATTCAAGTAACTTTGCCTCCGTTTGGGAAGTAGGTTTTGAGGTTTTTTTTTGGCTAAAATAGTCACAAAAAACAAAATAGGCTTTTTAGTCTAACAAAACAAAACATCACATCCAACCCATAATCATTACGTTCTTTCTCTCACAAAAAAATCAAAAAAGCCAAAAAGCCAAAAGCCCTTCCCAAACCAGATTTTTTAGCCCCAGGCTAAAATAGCTAAAAAAATCAAAAAGCTAAAAAGTCAACCCACTTCCCAAACAAGCTTATGATGTATTTGGATCATAAATTTGAGTATGAATTTTCCAAACAAAGGTAGGAAATTTCACAAATTAAATTTTTTGGCACATGAACCTTTGAATATTAAAAATGCATGTCTTTTATTTGTCACTAGCTTAACTCTTGCATTAAAGCTAACTTAGAAGTTTTTGGTGATATTGTCTATAAATTTCAAGTAAATTTTTTATCTTGATATGATAATGATAAAATTTATTGAAACTCTATTACTTCTTTGAGTTTGCCTCTTTCATCAAAATTAACATAGAAGTTTTCAGTGATGTCCATAAGTCTTTAAGTTGGTAGTCTCTGATCCTAATATGATAATGATATTATGTCTTTGGCAAACTTGATTCTTTCCTTGGAGCTAATTTACAAGTCTTTAGTGATATTGATTAAAACTCTTATTATATCTTTAATAAGACTGACTCTTTTATTAAAGTTAACTAGAGTTTATTTGGCAATATCATAAATAAGTTGCTTATTGACTTATTTTAAGTTACATAATTTTTTTTTATTTGCACCTCTTTTCATAATAAGTAAAAAAATCAACTTAAAAGTCATATAGTAATATTGCCTAAGCTTTAATACTTTACATTAAAACTTAGAAATACCGAGTAGATATAGTGTAACAATTCTATTCTAGAGTTTATATATACATCACAAAGATTCCTCCTAGAAAGAAGCTAGCTTAAGAAATCTAACCATTATGATTATCAAACCAAAGTCACTTTCGTTTTCAACACATCACTCTTTTAAAACCCAATAATAGGTGAGTAAAATCCTTTATCTTGATGATTGAATAATGAAACCAACTCTTTTTTATTATGATTTTCTATCTTTTTAAAGATAAAACAAATTTTAGAAATTTTATTTTTATCAAACTAGTTTGTAATTTTTTTTTTTAAATTCAAAAATATATTCTAAAAACTCAACCAAACAAAACCCTTATCACTTGGTTTTAAAATCCTCTGTTCTCTCAAAAATTATCAAAATATATTTCGATTTATTTTTTCAAAATATATAAATTAATTGGACCAAAATAAGCACTAAAATTATTTTAAATTTCCAAAAATTATGTTTGCTCTAAAAAAGAAAAAGTCATGTGAAAATGATCAGCGTTTATTATGAAAAAAAAAAAAAAAAAAGCTTTGAAGTTTAACCAAATAGAGTAATTATTCGTATAAAATTATGACCTAGGTTCCACATAATATAAGGTTCATACTCACTTGTATAATGTATAAAGGCCTATTTTGGGAAGTAGGTTATAATCCACTTCCCAGATTATAACTCACTTCCTCTCTCACAAAAAAGCTGCTTATAAGCAGTTTTTTACCAAAAGCTGATTATAACCATCTTTCCAAAATAGCCCAAATATTCATAAGTTCAGTACGAATTTTTTTAAGAAATTATTGGGTGCATCTAAATTAATTTACGCACCACCTCAACTAATTTTAAATTCTTAAAATTAATGATCAAATAAATATCGAGTGATCTCTTAAAATGAATCCAACTTAGTAGGGATATGTAACAAAACATTAAAAAGAAATCACTAGAAATTGCACATGCAAGTCCATATTGTCATGTTTTTTTAGGGTATTTTTCCATTATTTTTGTCTTTGCATAGCACACCCCTATAATTATTAATTTCCACTTTTGGGGTGGCCAAGTTTGGCAGTCATTTAATTCAAAAATAATAGAGTGGTGAACAAGCAAGCATGATCAACTGATGTATGCTTGCAAAGCACAAAAGGCATGGGCTTGAAGTTTTAAAACAAAAACCTATTTAACACTAAACTATCAACAATGCTACGTAGCTCAAATTTTGTGGCTCAAAAGTGGCTCAAATGGTCAAAACGACGTCGTTTTGAGTACAGAACAACATACAAATGGCCAAAACGACGTCGTTTTGGCCATTTGAGCCACTTTTGAGCCACAAAATTTGAGCTACGAGACATTTTCCCTAAACTATTTTGACCTTTCTTTGCGTCCAATGAACTTCCAACACATCTCAAGCCCATGAAATGAATATTTTCTCCAATAAGACAAACCAAAAGGCTTGAGAAATAAAAAATTATTTCGACCATTTTATTCTGGTTTGTTCTCTGTTATTGTAAGATTATCATATTTGAGAAATAAAAAAATTAATTACAAATTAATAAAGTACAGTTGAGATAGTAAATAAGCAAATCCAACTATCTGATATATCATATAATATAACAAATTATTAATGAAAAATAATCTAACTATTATGTGAATTAAAAAAAAAAATTTGTGTGTGTGCACGCGCACATATACGTTCACTTAGCCTCCTTTATTATGTTCTTTCCCTTCCATTTTCATGATAAATTATTTTTCCTCTCCTCCGTTAATTTCTTTTTTTTTTCTTTTATTAATTTGAAAACATGTTTTATTTTTAAAAAAATCGCACTCATTCTAGAACATTTTCTTTATGATACTGGAAATTTTTGTTTATGAAATCCAAGTACGCACTTCTTTTTTATATTTATTGGTTATTGCTTGCAAATATTGTTTCCAATATATTTTGAAGAAGTTTTATAATAAAAAAAATGTTAATTCTAAATTAATTAGCATTTCTATATGATTTGAAGCAATCTCTTTAGAATAATTGGCAAAAGGGGGAAACTATCAAATTTGCAAGATTCGTCTTAATCATTTTGAATAAAAAGAGCAAGAAATTATTCAAATAAATACAATGTTATGGTAATTTTAAAAAATGAATTAAAATCAATTCACTTTCTAAGTTTAATATTTTAAGACTCGATTATTATATTTTGACATCTAATTTTTCAATTGATTTGCAAACAAACAAAATTAATACCTTGAAAATAGTTTTATATGAATAAACAGATCGACTTGTAAATGATTCAAACTATTTTTTTTTTTTTTTTTAAAAAAAAATCTTTTTTCCTAGTTCTATTACTACATAAAATTAAATTTTAAAAAGAATTCACGCATAAGTTAGGGATGACCATTTATTCCCACCCAGTGCGGGTTTTCTCCACCTCCATGAAGAAGTGGGACGGGATATAGATGGGGTTATACTCCTCTGTCTTATTTATATTTATTAAATATATATCATTCAATTTTTTTTTAATATTATAAAAATAACTCAAATATTATTTATTTATCATCTTACATCTTTTAACTTTCATTAATTTTAAATTCTATTATCTATAATTTTTAGGGGAATTTTTTTTCAGCTCCATAATAATACTAATTTAGAGGATAAATGACACCCAAAAAAATAGTGATGCATCAGGTCCCTGGACAACTTGGCGCGCGTTCTTTATTATTTTTGTGGACCAAAATACCCTTGCCGAAATCAACACAGAAACGAAACTCATTCCGATGTCTCAGTTCCATTCCAATCATCCAGCATCTTCACGAACAGCAGAATTAGGGTTTCAACATCATCTTCACCATCAACATTAGAGCTTCGTTCTCTTCTGCAAAAATCATTCACATTCCTTCCTCACAAATTTCTCTGACCTTCATTAGAGTTTCGTTTTCACTGCTCATCGTCATCTCAGTTCATCTTCGTCACGTCGCATCTTCATCTCAGGCCATATCAGCTCGTCATTCAAGTTTCATCATAACTCTGGTAAGTTTTTCTGCAATACAATTAGATTTTCTCTGAAAACAAAGTTAATAGCATTTTATATTAACATTCCATAAATTAGGGTTTTAATTTCGTAATAAAAAGCTACCTGAATTTGGAAACAGTTATTTCTGTGCGTTTTGAACTTATTCTTGAACATGTTTATGTGATTTTATCTGTAAATTTCTCTGGCATTTGAATTTCTCTGATTTTTACTTGATGTATGTTTCTTCTTTCAATTTTCTATGGCATCTTTAGTTTGAAAAAAGCAATTTTCTATGTTTTTATCTCATTCTTGAACATGTTTTTGTAATTTTGTCTATAAATTTCCCTGCTCTGTAAATTTCTCTGTAATATGTATTTTTAATTGGAATGTCTATCTTTCTCTGGAATGTCTATTACTCTCTTGCATCTGTCTAAGTTTCTCTGGCGTTTATAATTTTCTCTGACCACAACACACCACTTTCCTCCCTTGTGTGTCTCTATCATGGTTAATTTTCTCTGGTTGTGTATGTAAATTTCTCTGGCATTTTAATATTATGAATTGAAATTTTCTCTGGAATGGAAATTTCCTCAAGAATGTGCATTTGAATTTCTCTGATTTTTGCTTGATGTATGTTTCTTCTTTCAATTTTCTCTGGCATCTTTATTTTGAAAAAAGCAATTTTCTATGTTTTTATCTTATTCTTGAACATGTTTCTGTAATTTTGTCTATAAATTTCCTTGCTCTGTAAATTTTTCTGTAATATGTATTTTTAATTGGAATGTCTATATTTCTCTGAAATATCTATTACTCTCTTGCATCTGTCTAAGTTTTTCTGGCGTTTATAATTTTCTCTGACCACAACACACCACTTTCCTCCCTTGTGTGTCTCTATCATGGTTAATTTTCTCTTGTTGTGTATGTAAATTTCTCTGGCATTTTAATATTATGAATTGAAATTTTCTCTGGAATGGAAATTTTCTCAAGAATGTGTATTTTTCTCTGGTATGTTTATTTTGTTCAATTCTTGGTTGCAATTTGGTGTAATTTTCAGTGGCCTGTTTACATTACTTTGTTTATTTTATATTGCTAATTGTGGAATGGAAATTTTCTTTGGCTTGCCATGTTTACTTTTCTCTGCCATTCATTTTCTCTGGTATGTTAACTTCTATATGTAATTTTAACAATAATTGAAAATTTCTCTCCCATGTTTATGATGCTTTGTTGATTTTCTCTGACATTTCATTTTTAATATCCAATTTTCTCTGGCATGTCCAATTTTCTGTAATTTTCCCTCATCTGTAATTTTCTCTCACATTTCCAATTTTCTCTTACCTGCAATTTTCTCCCTTATCTGTAATTTTCTCTGACATGTCCAATTTTCTCTGGCATGTTCAAATTTCTCTAGGATTTAATGTTGACATCTTTATGTTTTAATCATTGTCTAGAAATGGCAAAACGTAAAAGCAACGAAACACCGAAAACACCAAGCAAAAAACAGAAACTCTCTCAGTCTTCTTATGGGCTAAGATAAAAAACCAGCAGCAAAACACTAGAAACACCAACCAAGACAGAACAATTCTCTCAGTCTTCTTATGATCTAAGATCAAAAACCAGTAGCAAAACACCACAAACTCCTCGACAAAACACACAAGTCCAAGGTGATGAAGCAACTAACATCCAGATGAGTACCCCAACTTCAAAAGACTCAAGCTCAAGGGAGAAAAAACCTGTTAAACTCCACAGAAAGAGAGCTCACTACACTATTCAATTCCGATCCAACCTCTCATCTGTTGTCTCTTTTTTTCAAACACTTAAATTCAATTCAAAACAACTTGTAGAGCTTCAAAAGACCCCATTCTGGTATTTGATCCAAGCTCTAACCAGTGGAAGGATGGACCCAAAGAAAACTAGGAAATCCGATGATGATGTAGTTGCCATAATCAAATGTTACAATGAAAAAACAAAATCATTCACAGTTGGTAAGAAGAACCTGACCTTCACAACAAATGACATGACCTTGATTTTTGGTTTGGAATGAGGTAAAGGAGCCATGTCATTAAGATACTCTAAAAAGCCAAAATCTGCATTCCTAAGGAGAAGATTCCAAAAAGACGCAAGGCTCACTGGTCCTGTTCTTAAAAACGCCTTGGTCAAAGTAATGAAAGGCAAGCAACCAACAGACTTCAAAGATGTAGCAATCATTGTTACATTGTACTTGTGTCTCACCCTATTTTTTGCAACAAGTGGGAATTCAATAAGGTGGGTTTTTATATAGTATGTGGAACCTCTTGAATCAATGAAACAGTATGATTGGCCAGAAGCAATCACATCAACATTTATTGATTCTATCATGGCATTGCACAAAACTCCAGAAAAAGTTACGGGCTGTGTCATTGCATTGCTGGTAAGTATAATATCCATTCAAATTTGCAGTTATTATACTTACAAATTTGTGCATTTAGAAAATTTTATTTACTTTAATTTTTATCACAGTATTGGCTATGTGAACATGTAACTATCATTGACTCGGAACACAGTAACACAACTGACTTCCCAAGATGTGCGAAATAGAACCTACAAACCTTGACGAAACAGCTGCAGAAGACACCAGTCCACTCTCTTGCACCTCGACAGGTTAGATTCCCATTGCTCCTGAAATCTCAGTGAAATTCCAAAATTTCTCTGACCACTGCTCTGTTTCCCTCCTTGTGCATTGATTGATTAAGATCAATTTTCTCTGAACTATCAATTTATGTTTTCTTCTTTGGTACCAACTAGTTTACTTCTGCATTGTCATCAATTTTCTCTGCAATCCAAATTTCTCTGATCACAATTGTAACACATTAACTTATATGCGCTGATTGCCTTTCTCTAATATATGAATTATGTTGGTTGTTTCATAATTTTCTCTGGCCCATAAAATTGTTTCTCCTTGTGTGTAATTTTCTCTGGCCCATAACTTATTTGTCTTGCATCTTTGATAAACACTGTTTATTTCTGCCCTTCTAATGAATTTTCTCTAGAATCCAAATTTCTCTGACACAATTATAGTCAAACATTAACTTATATGCCCTGATTGATTTTCTCTGATATCTAAATTATGTTGCCCGTTTCATAATTTTCTCTGCCTCATAAAATTAACTCCTTGTCGGTAATTTTCTCTGGCCCATACAATTTTCTCTAAAGTTTGTTTCCTATTAGTATCATTTAGATGAATTTTATTTTCCTTATTTGAATTTTTTCTCTCAGTGAATTTTGTAACATTTCTCTAATAAAAGAGCCTCCTGTTACAGATAGATAACAAGCAGCTAGTCAAAAACCCATCAGAGGAGTTCTGTCTTGGTAAAAAGACAAATAAAGAATCAAAAAAAACAATTGTCAAATTCAAGGAGACATTACAAGATTCATCTGAAGGTCAAGCAATTGTCAAATTCAATGAAGAAGCAAAAGGCAACATAGAAGAATACGAAGCCAGCAATGGACAAGAAGCTCAAGCAAAGAGTGGAGAAGAAGAAGCCAGAGAAGAAAGTGACGAAATAGAGGCAGAAGACAAAGAACAGAATGAACAGAAAAAAGAAGACATTGAAGAAGAAGATCAACAAGAAGATGAAGAAGAAGATGAACAGCAAGAAGAAAACGAGGAAAGTGATGAAGAAGAACGTAATGAGCCAGTGGACCAACAACGTGATAGCATTTCTGGCTCAACAATGCATCAGCCTCAAGAATTTGAGGAATCAAAGGATGCCCAAATTGCTGATCTACGTCAAAGACTGAAGCCACTTTCTCAATCTAAACAACAAGAAGACAGAAATTGGATGGAATTACTTGCTGAAAAGGATATTTCAATAAGAACCCTGATATCACTTAACTCAGAACTTCAAGAAAAAGAAAGCACAATCCAAATGAAACTAAGGATGTTGGAGGTTGAAAAAGAAGCTAATATGAAAACAATTCAACAGTTGAGGAATTCAAATTCGGAGCTTGAAACAGAAAATGCTAAATTGCATGAACAAGTTCAAGAACTGTCAGTTCAACTAGCAACACAACCATACAGAACACCAACACAACTTCAACCACAAGGTCAGTGAAAATCTTGATAAGATTTATATACAAAAATATTATTTAAAAATTAAATCATTCATTTTTTAAGAGATAAATATAATAAATTAACATTTACGATTATTCAATTAATTTAATTTTTTTATATAAATAATATAATAATCTAAAAAATATATAATTTAAATTATTAAAATAAGAGCGTGTCCTACCGACCTCAACCGACCTCAACAACACGGTCCAATCAAGCTGATCCCCTTCACAAAAATCGTTAAAAGGGATACGGTTTTTTGCAAAAATCAATTAAACCGCCGGTCAGACCGGAAATCCCGTAAAATCGGCTCCTATTTTTTTTTATCATAACATAACCGTCCGGTTTAAATAATTCACATTTTTTTCATCAAATTAGGGTTCTCTGCTCCCCTTTCATGAATATCGTTAACTCGATTTCAGACATGGCAATCTCGTACGATACGAAGACTCCATTGGCATTGTTGTGCTTTCAGCGAAGACTGATGAAGACTGAAGACTGAAGGGCTTCACCTTTCCCGGCAATTTCTACATCTGGCTTTTTTTTTTTTCTTCTAGGGCTTGGTTCAAAATTTCTCTCGAATTTTCCCGGGAAAATGGACGGAGATTTGGAAATCTCTCTGGACAAGCTTCCAATCAAGCGCTTAGAATCCATTGAAGAAAACGGACTCGAACGATTCTCTTCGTAAGCTTTGATTCAATGTATATATGTATGTCTGTAGATATGTAATTATATGTGTACATTTTGCAGTGATGTAGGTTATGACGAGAAGCGATTGAACCTAATTCGACGAATAGACTTCGCGTGGGCAGTGGAGAGAGAAGACCCCAACAAGAAGCAGAAGAAGACTTCGTCTTCGTCTTCTTCTTCTTCTTCTTCTTCGAAAGAGGCCGCAACAACGACATGGCCATGGCAGAGCATGGTCGAGAATTTGCAGTTGGCTCATCAAGAGCTGTCTGTCATCATCGATCTCATCAATACCGTGAGTCACTCTCATCCTGACTGATTTCTATACATATGCACATATATATTATGAATGTATATGTTTCTGCACACAAACCCCACATTGTATTTGTAAGTTAATTATATGTAATTGATAGAGTCTTGGTATTGAACATTGCCCGAAAGGGATCATTTCAGGTTAAATGTGTCGGACATTGTTGTGAAATTGGGATTCACACTGTGAATTAAAACGGCCTCGTACTGAATCGCAAATCAAATTGAATCATGAATCATAAAATTCGGCCATTTTTTCTAAATTACTTAAAAACATATATATACACATTTAGATGTTAAATATATTTTATGAATATGAAATATTTAGACTTAAATCAATGAAAAATCATATTTTGAATAATAATCGTGTAGTTTAATAGGTAAGAAGTTAACAAAGGTTTCTATGTAAGATAATCATCTTACCTTTTTTGTTTTTTTAAATATTTTTTATCAACCATTCTTAATAAAGATAATAACTAAATAGACAAACTATTAATTTTCAAGGTACAATAATTAATAACGATATTAATATTTGGACAGTAAGTATATATACTTTTCTAAGTAATAGTGAGTAAATAATAAAAAATAATTATTTAGAATATTTTATTTTAAAGCCTAAAACATTTTAAAATGTATAACTGATCTCACATATATAATATTCAATTATATTCAATTTAATAAAATAGCAATAGATAATTCATAGTGTAACTTTAATCTTAAACATCTATAGAAGATATATTATGATTTTTTAAAGGGAAAAAAATTAGAAGAAAGATTAAAAATATGTTGGGCCTTATTGAATCTGATTGGATCATATTAAAAACTCCATGTTCACTAAAATAATAACAAATCATGTATATATATTAGTTATTTTGGTATTAAACGCTATTAGAAGTTGAATTATATGATTTTCAAAAATAGAGAAAAAAAAGAGTCGAAAATATGTCGAACACAATAATTTCAAAAATTGCTTGAATCTTAAAAAGTGAATTGAATCATGAATCGATTGTAAATCGTGCGATTCACTAGATATTCACTTTCAAAATAGATTCACCTATAGATTCAAATCGATTTTGCAAAAATTGCGAATCGAATCGTGAATCAAATCGCGAATCGTAAATTCTGATAACAGAGGTGTCGGATTTAAATGTAGGTTTAGGATTTTAAATGCACAATTTGTAGTTTTTTAGCTTTAAATTTGAATCACGTAACAAGCTTCAAGTTAGAATTTTTTGTATACTTTAGTAAGTACTTGATTTAGGTTAATTTTTTTGCTTGATATGACTTTACTCTCAAGTGTTTTCGTCAATATATAAAAAAAAAAAAAATTAAAAAAAAATGTCAATAGGGAATAGAATCATCAAAACTTGAATGAGGAATAAAATTATGTAATTTTTTGTTTTTGATATGTGTAGGTGGAAGCTAATGATGCAGTTACAGTGGCTGGCATGACCAGGCCGAAGCAGTTGCCTAATGAACTATTGTCTGACCTTGCTGTATCCACAGCAACAAAGCTGCAATGCTTCCGGGTACTCATCTTTGTGTTTGTTGTATTTGTACTTGTATTTAATAACAGTGATGCTCTTCCTTTGTTTAAATTCACAATTTCACCTTTTGTTACATGTGATAGCCGATAGGCTAGGTATAGTTAGCATAAATTTGCATTGACAAGTAATGACATGTAGACAATTTCGATCGACAAAATGATATTTGTGCAGCAGCCTTGCTATGTCTGCACAATAGATTGTTAGATATGTCGAGCTGCTTTTTACTGGCTCTTTGTTTCTGATTGGCAGCATCTTGGGAAATATTTCAAGCAATCTGCCAAAGCATTGGAAAGGCAGGTTGCTAGGGAAGCAAGATTCTATGGTGCTCTCATCAGGTGAACATGCCCCAAATGCCATGATTTGTAGAGTATCAGATACACTACATCTACATTTCATGAATATTACATTTCAAATGTCCTATTTTAGATCTTTATGGAGTAAACAATCGCCATATCTTGCTTTCTTGTTTAGATCTTGTCATTAATTTATATTGGTTTTATATAGCTATGGAGCCTCAGTAGCCCTTACAATGAACCCAGTAAACCACAATTTGTTGACAACTGGCAGTGGTTGTATATTGTTTTCTTGATCTCCATTTCTTCATCAGTTCATATATATATGAATAAAAGAAGCTTATTATCCCATAATGATGTACGCATAATTTCATCCTCCATCTACTTTATTTCCTGACAAGCGGATAGATTGCAGCAAAACTGGAAAGTTAAACGGCAGCGTGTGGTCGCTTTTGCTCCTGGCAACGAAGGCTTCTACATTGATCTATTTGACAATACGTTACATGATTCAGCAGTTGTATCTCGTCCATCTGCTATATCAACAGTGCGAGTTGAGCATGACCCAGCTGGTATGCTAGCTGTGAACATACCTCCAAATTCGTGCCGCTCACTTGAATTTTCATTTCTTGGTTCACATTTGGCTAATAATCCAAGACAATCTAGTAAAATGAAAAACCATTGCTCCTCTGAGGATCTATCCAAAGAAACTAAGAAAGAACCTGTGAGTGATGATGAGTGTGTTAAAGAAACGCATTCAATTCTCCGTGAAGTTCATCATGCAATCTTTGATGAGCAGGTATGTTCCTTGCTTTTCTATGCCCTTCATACTTCTAAGTACTATATTTTTACTGCTTCTGGTTCTCTTGTTCCAGGTTTTTGATTTGGTGAATCGCGAAGCATTAAACCCATCTTTAGGTGTGAATGTGACTGGAATACGAGAAAACTATTTGCAACTGAGCATAGGTCAAGGAGCTTCTGTCTTCATTTCACTTGTGCCATCTGGGCAAGATAATCAAACAGTTGATAGTGCAGAGACTCAAAATTTGGACACTGCAATTGTACCTTTCGAAACATATGATGGATCACGGTTAGGTGAAGGGAAAAATGATGCCCAAAAAAAGAAGCCCAGGTTTCCTAATCGAATGAGTTGTGAAATTTATTTGGCCCAAATTTTTCATGAACATGTACTTCTAAGAGCGAAAGATGGATCTATTTCTGCTGGTAGAACTCACTTATCTAATCAGCAACCATCAAAGGATGGGTTAAATCTTCTGGGTCATTTCTGCATGTCTCTGGCTCACAGGATCTTTTCGAACAAAGTTCTCGCTGAGCTGGAAAATCTGGTATTGACTTCTTGTTTACATGAATCAAAATTTAAACGGGAAGAAAAAGAAATTTGTTTGTTTATTTTTATTTCACCATTTCATTCCATTTGATACTTTGTTTGATATATGAAAGGTTGCTGGGGTCCCGTATGTCCAACTTATCTCTCATCCTACTTGGCATTCTCGAACATCTTCGTGGACAATCTCCATGAATGTTCCTCAGTCCATTCTTCATGCTGGATGCCAAACCCAAAACTCGGGCATTAAACATATTAAGGATGTGAAGTCACAGTTTCGAACCAAGGTGGTGGTGAATGATGATTTCATTAATGTAGAAGGGGAAGGTGCTCCCAATGTTGTTGCCCTCTTCAAAAGTTCTGAGGGCATCTGCTCTATGAACCGATATGACTGTGACTTGGCAGATCTTCCTGTGATGCTTCTTCAGCAGGTATGTCTCTATTTTTATGATTTTTGTGTGGTTATTGTATATAACTTCATTTAGTTGTTGTAGCTGCATATAGGAAACTTAAACTTGGTAATGCGAAGCACAAGGACTGCTGTCCTTGCATTAATAGATATTTTAGGTTTTAGTGACCTGTACGTGGTCTGTACCAAGTTTCATGGTGTTTTTTGTCAATTACATATCGCAAGCACTAGTTTTTTATATAAATAAAAATAAAGAAGAACATGCACAGATGTAATACTAGCATTCTTTGAATAGATACACACCAAGTGAACTTTATATACTTGAATGATTAGGTATCATTATCCATTTATTCACATTAAACATTACAAGTTACAGTCCAGAGACATTATGTTTCATAATGTTGTTTCTTAGAATTTGGACAAATTCTAATTATCTCACAAGTGTTATGAACTTTTGTAAGTTCCATTAAAATAAAATTTTAGAAGAGATAGAAAGAAATATAATTTGTAGTTGCTCTAGTACACAAAGTTTCCTAGAGATAGGAAAATTGATGTTTTTGTATAACAGTACAGGAGAGCGTGTGATATACAATAAGGATATAAAATTTAAATCCAAACCATGTACTTGTCCCACTTGTGTGTCAATGGTGTTACATATATGTGATGGTGCATTGCATGTTGCATAATACAGTTAAATTGTGATGCATAACCAAACCAAACTAAACTAAACCTTGTGTTGCACTAAAACCTACATGAATTTTTTTTTTCACTATTTTGCTATATGCTCAGTTAAATTAAATAAATCCGTATCTTTTTTTTACTACTGCATCTCCTATCTGTCAATTTATGCATTCCCCTCTCCCTAACATTTTTATTTACGGTGATCATTCAACTTTTTCCTGCATCTCAACCAACCATCTTAGCCTATTCTTGCAACTTATTTTCAATTTATGTTACTCCAACTATTTCATGAATATATTTATTAATGATTTTGTCTTTCCTAGTCTTACTACAATCTAAGCATTCTTATCTTAGTTACACTCATTGTCAGTCGAGATTGTTTGAGCATTTTGTTAACCCAAATTGGTCGGGTCGGTTGACAGGTCAATAGTAAACCTGTTCCGGCTCATCCATAAGCACACCCTTAGGTCCAACATTGCAAGCATAACAATCAGTAAACATGTCCAAATGGGAAAATTTTGCGAATCTAGTAATGCAATGGACCAAATAAAGGTTGTATGATGGGTGTAACCAAACATGGTTACCATGCTCATCAAACTTTAGTTTGACTATATATTGCTCAATAAGAATTGGGTATGTTGTGTGTGCTGTCGTGTTGCATCCACTAAAAATCCAAAACCATGTTTTGTTTTTCCAATTACAATAGAATCAAAACATAATTTATATCTGAAAGATGCATGTGAAATTTCAACTAAAGCCACGAATCTTCTTGTTAGATAACAACTTTCACAATATGTATTACACAAAATGAAATTTGTACATGTATTACTTTGACTACAGATTGCAAGCCAAGTTATTCGTTGGCTTCACGAGGAAGCTCTTATGGTTGGAATTAAAGTGAATCGGGACTATCTATGTTTGTCCTTCGAGCTTGAGCAAGGGGAAACACTTGGCCTCGTGGCACATGTTGATCCAGAAGATACCCAAGGATGCATCTCCTGGTGGTTGGTGATGGAGGATGGATTCACCGAGGAACGCAAACTTCATGCAGATGTTTCTGATGGTGGATCGGACACAAGGAAATTCCTGGGTTATTTATCATTGGATTTGTTGTATTCAACATTGATGGACTTGGTTAGCCTCTCCAATGGTGGTGGAAACCCCTGATTTTGCATCATACTTTTCTTGTAGTTGTCTATGGGAAAGGTTCCTGATGGTGATTTTGCAATTACATCTCTTTGAAATCCTAGTTGTAAAATGCTTTCGGTTTCGTTTTCATAATTTGTTTTCCTAAACACACAATAAACTAATTTGGTTTAGTTTTCAGAAAATAGATTTTGAAAATGAAACCAAATGTAGTGATAGAGTCTGTTTGGATTGGGTGATTTTTTAGAAGGGGATACAAATTAAAAAGAAACTCTTTCAATTTTTGTTAGGGAAACTTCTACATTTCGTATGAAAAATGGAGAAAAATTCGATAATAAATCGGATATTGAAAAACTAATCACGGTGAAAATTTAAATAATAAATTGAATATTGAAAAATTAATCCCCATTATTTTGTGTCGTTTATGAAAATGCAAATGAAATATGCCAATCATGCTCACTTTTGTATAAGCATGATTTCAAGCACATTTTGATTTAAATTTTAATAATACCAAAAAAACATAACTGCTTTTTAAAATGTTTGGCTAGCATTTATTTTCAAAAAATTATGTATATTGACATATACATTTTTTATTTTTTATACCCATATATATAGAGAACCAATCACAAAAACTCTTGCGAAAATTTCAAATATATTGTCCTACAAACATACCAACATAAGGCTGTGTTTAGATTATGGATTTTTGTAGGAATTTGAAAAGTAGAAAAGAAAAAAAGTAAATAAAATGTTAATGAAATTCACTTTTTCTTTCTAAATTTTTATCCAAATCTTTGATCCAAACACCACCTAAAGAAAACAATGCCTTTGGAAATATGGAACTAGGTCACTTTCATTTCATTGTGGATCATTGCTTCCAAAATTCATCGGGAGGGTTACCCATTGTGTGACGCAATATAATTCCATTATGCGAAAAGATAATGCTTCACTAGAAGCCACAAATATTGGAATTTACTTCTCAAATTAGAATAGTTTTAAAATTAAATTAAGAATCAAGCTAGGTCCTAGATTTTAAAAATTTAAGAGCCAAATTGAATTGTAAAATATTTAAAACTGAACCAGAACCACGTGATTTGATTTTCATTTCACTGTTTTAGGTTAAAAAATAAGCAATGATACATTCCCTAATTTTGAAATTCTAATTGAGTTCTAATGATGTGACAATAAATTAAAAAAAAAAAAGACAAAAATCACATTACAGTGGGCCCACCCCTATTGGAGCTCATTAAAACTCCTTTATTAGAGCTCCCAATCATTTTTGGTTAAAAAATTTACCACTATATCTAAATTATATAATTCAATAAAAATCAATGTACTTCAAAAAATTAAAAACATAGTTAAATTTTTTACATTATTTTAATTTGATAGATGGTTAGATTGGGAATAAAATTGTAAGATTAATTAGCCCTGGTTTGGCTATCATTTTGGGACTAAAAAAGTACAAAAAGATAAAAATAAGCTAAATAAGCTAATAAGATAATATTACATCTAACTTATAATCATTATACTTTTTCTCTCACAAAAGTCAAAAAAATCAAAAAATTCAAACCTAACAAGACTAAAAAAGCCAATCTAAAAAAGTCTCAACACAAAAAAATTAACTATATTAGCCAATACTAAACGAAACTTTAATATAAGATTCTTCAATTTGATATATTTATAATGTGATGTTTTAAAAGTACAAGGCTATAAGTTGGTTCGGGATATGAGTTGCTTTTTTATTTATTTATTTTTTTTGGGTTAAAAAATCTCATTTGAAATAGATTTTTAATTTTATTAATTTTTATAGAAGAAAAAATAAAATAATTACGATTTAAATATAATATTTTATCATATTGATTATTTAATTTTTTTTATTTTTTTATGATTATTTTAACCTCAAACTATTATGCCAAATGAGTGCAAGAATCAAGTAGGCGTCACGTAGAAGAAAGAAGAAACCAAATTGAATTGTGAAATCTTTAGAATTGAATCAAAACCAGCTCTAGGCTAAAAAAATCACCATTGTATCTATATTGTATAATCCAGTAAGAAATTAACGTCTGTTTAGCTTAATTTCTTAAAAATTATTTTTAGATGAATTTTCGTTTATTTTTAATAAAGCAATTTTTTTTATATTTTAATCAATTTTTTATATTTTTTAGATCAAGATAAATCTAAAAAGTAAAATAAATTTCTTAAATTTTTAAAAAATATTAAAAATAAACGAAAATTTGAACAAAAATTTATGTACATTTTTGTTTATTTTTTTGTGATTTTTTTTCATATTTTAATTAAATTTTTTTTACGTTTTAAATGTATCTAATCTTGTTATATCTAAAAAAATTAACTAAAATATAAATAAAAAATTAATAAAAATAAACAAAAATTCGTTTATGCTGTGTTTGGTTGGGGGATTTGATGAGAGGTTTGGAAAGGGAAATGGAAAAGGTACGTGAAATGTGAATAAAACATGTTTATATTTCACCTAATTTCACATACCTTTTTCTTTTCCCTTCTTCCGAAATTCTCTAATCAAACACAGCATTAAAG
Organism: Camellia granthamiana; assembly: GCA_036172215.1. NCBI lineage: Eukaryota > Viridiplantae > Streptophyta > Magnoliopsida > Ericales > Theaceae > Camellia > Camellia granthamiana. Next base: position 125,413,022 of record CM069904.1, read on the forward strand.
ACAAATTTTAAAAGGTAGTTCGAATATTTAAATTGTTTAAATTAAATATAAATTTGTCAACCAACCAACACGAGACACTGACACCTCACCCACGGCACAAGTGAACGCCGCTTGTTCCTCTTCTTATTTTTATTTTTATTTTGATCTTCATATTATCCACAATCTATTTTTTTATTAAATAATTATTCACAACCCAATGCCATGCGTAATTACGATTACATGACACACACTTATAAATAACAACAATGCTACACACCCCCAGTACGGACGACACTCAGCGCGACCCCCAGTGACATGGCAGCGTATGATTGGCCGAAATTCAAAAAAAAAAAAAAATACAATTTTCTGGCCAATCAAGGAAGACCCCCAGCACCCCCAGCTGGGGGTCCAAGTCATTTTTCTATAAATAATGACAAGTGTCTCTTCCATCTCTCTATCTTTAACTTTTCAATTTTCCTTAATGTTCTAGAATCAACCCTAAATAAAATTTAAACATTCCTAATAATGAAAATATTTACATTAAGAATTTACTAATTTATTATTACCCAAATGGATTGTCACATTTTAACTATTAAAAATGTCAGTCCTTTATATGTTACTAGCTTGACTTTTTATTAAAAGTAACTTAATAGCCTTAAGTGATATTGACTATAAATTTTAAGTCTTCAATAATCTTGACATGATGATAATAAAATTAACAAAAATAGTCATTATATTTTTGATAAGCTTGATTCTTTCATTAAAACTAACTTAAAAGTTTTATGTGATATTATTTATAAGTTTTAAGTACGTCGTCAATGGTCTTAACATGATAATAATAAAATTAACTAGAACTCTTATTACATTGTTGGTTAGCTAATCATTAAATAATTGTTATTATAATTAAGGCTTTGTTTGGGAAGACTAAATAAGTGCACTTTTTGTCTTTTTTGACTAAAAAATTGAGGTTGAAAATATGGATGTTTGGGTTAACTTTTTGACTTTTTATGGAAAAATGTGTAATAAAAAATTGTGAAAATTGGTTTTTAGAGGAAAATTTGAATTGGGAGTTGTGCAGCCGTAATTGTTGACTTTTGGTGAATAGTATTAACTTTTTAACTTTTTGAGTAACTTTTTGACTTTTTGACTTTTTTGAAAGATCCCAAACAAGGCCTAAAATTGAGAACGATTAGGTATGTATCAATTTGAATTTCCTTACCTCATATCATTAGGAATACTCAAGTTGAAATTCAAATTCAATGTTCATGAATTCACAATGAGTAGTGATTAGCTAATAGTTTGACCTCATATATATCAAAGTTGAATCTATAATATATGGTCAGAAAGGTTTTTCTTAGAAGTTAGCTCAAGAAACCTATCAAACCAAGTAACTTTTATTTCAACACACATCTCTCTTTTAAAAGAACTTACACACCACACTTCGTCCCACACGTTACATTATTATTATTATTATTTTTTGAATATTAAATTTTAAATAAAAATTAATTATAATCAATTTGTATGGTTTCCCGATCATGCTCACTTTTGTAAAAGCATAATTCAAAAAACAAACGTTTTGATTTTAAGTTTTCAAATACAGTTTTTATTTTTATTTTTTGTATTTTGTTATCTTCAGTGAATTTTTTTCATATTTTAGTTAAATAATTTTATTTTTTTGATGCACTTAAGCTCGATGAACCTAGAAAATAAAATATTTGTGGATATATTTTTTTTTAATTTAATAAATACAAAAATATTCTGAATTTTTGTATTTAGTGATTTTTTTAAATATTTTAATTTTAAGTGTATTTAGGTTAGGTACATTTAAAAAGAAATAATAAAATGATTAAAATGTTAAAAAAAATTCATTGAAATTAAAAAATTATATTTAAAAACTTAAAACCAAACAAAATCTAGCTAGTTTTTTTAATTGTTGGGTTGAGATTTTAAAAAATATGTATATTAAAACAGTCTCTTTTTCATACCCATATTACTACATAGACTGAGAACCAACCACAAAACTCTCCCTTGTGATAATGATATGACACTTGTGTACATTAATTGATACATGTAGCACCATCAAAACTTTTAGAATAATGTTATATGTACCAATTAATGTACTAACTACTATACTAACAGATGAAATGGCATAATTTTAAAGGTTTTAGGTATTTATAATTTATATAATAGGTAGGGTCAGTAATAATGACATAACACTAGTTGGTATACTAGTGTGTATATTAATCGGTGCATGTAGCACCACCAAAACTTTTATTTTCATTCAAAATGGAGAGAATTCAAGTAACTTTGCCTCCGTTTGGGAAGTAGGTTTTGAGGTTTTTTTTTTGCTAAAATAGTCACAAAAAACAAAATAGGCTTTTTAGCCTAACAAAACAAAACATCACATCCAACCCATAATCATTACGTTCTTTCTCTCACAAAAAAATCAAAAAAGCCAAAAGCCCTTCCCAAACCAGATTTTTTAGCCCCAGGCTAAAATAGCTAAAAAAATCAAAAAGCTAAAAAGTCAACCCACTTCCCAAACAAGCTTATGATGTATTTGGATCATAAATTTGAGTATGAATTTTCCAAACAAAGGTAGGAAATTTCACAAATTAAATTTTTTGGCACATGAACCTTTGAATATTAAAAATGCATGTCTTTTATTTGTCACTAGCTTAACTCTTGCATTAAAGCTAACTTAGAAGTTTTTGGTGATATTGTCTATAAATTTCAAGTAAATTTTTTATCTTGATATGATAATGATAAAATTTATTGAAACTCTATTACTTCTTTGAGTTTGCCTCTTTCATCAAAATTAACATAGAAGTTTTCAGTGATGTCCATAAGTCTTTAAGTTGGTAGTCTCTGATCCTAATATGATAATGATATTATGTCTTTGGCAAACTTGATTCTTTCCTTGGAGCTAATTTACAAGTCTTTAGTGATATTGATTAAAACTCTTATTATATCTTTAATAAGACTGACTCTTTTATTAAAGTTAACTAGAGTTTATTTGGCAATACCATAAATAAGTTGCTTATTGACTTATTTTAAGTTACATAATTTTTTTTTATTTGCACCTCTTTTCATAATAAGTAAAAAAATCAACTTAAAAGTCATATAGTAATATTGCCTAAGCTTTAATACTTTACATTAAAACTTAGAAATACCGAGTAGATATAGTGTAACAATTCTATTCTAGAGTTTATATATACATCACAAAGATTCCTCCTAGAAAGAAGCTAGCTTAAGAAATCTAACCATTATGATTATCAAACCAAAGTCACTTTCGTTTTCAACACATCACTCTTTTAAAACCCAATAATAGGTGAGTAAAATCCTTTATCTTGATGATTGAATAATGAAACCAACTCTTTTTTATTATGATTTTCTATCTTTTTAAAGATAAAACAAATTTTAGAAATTTTATTTTTATCAAACTAGTTTGTAATTTTTTTTTTTAAATTCAAAAATATATTCTAAAAACTCAACCAAACAAAACCCTTATCACTTGGTTTTAAAATCCTCTGTTCTCTCAAAAATTATCAAAATATATTTCGATTTATTTTTTCAAAATATATAAATTAATTGGACCAAAATAAGCACTAAAAATTATTTTAAATTTCCAAAAATTATGTTTACTCTAAAAAAGAAAAAGTCATGTGAAAATGATCAGCGTTTATTATGAAAAAAAAAAAAAAAAGCTTTTGAAGTTTAACCAAATAGAGTAATTATTCTTATAAAATTATGACCTAGGTTCCACATAATATAAGGTTCATACTCACTTGTATAATGTATAAAGGCCTATTTTGGGAAGTAGGTTATAATCCATTTCCCAGATTATAACTCACTTCCTCTCTCACAAAAAAGCTGCTTATAAGCAGTTTTTTACCAAAAAGCTGATTATAACCATCTTTCCAAAATAGCCCAAAATATTCATAAGTTCAGGAAGAATTTTTTTAAAGAAATTATTGGGTGCATCTAAATTAATTTACGCACACCTCAACTAATTTTAAATTCTTGAAATTAATGATCAAATAAATATCTAGTGATCTCTTAAAATGAATCCAACTTAGTAGGGATATGTGACAAAACTTTAAAAAGAAATCACTAGAAATTGCACATGCAAGTCCATATTGTCACACTACAAGAAAATGCACAATTGGCGACTAAAATAAGCATTTTCGTCGCTGAAAGTAGTACAAATGGCGACTAAAATCATTTTAGTCGCCAAACATGAGCACTTTTGCCGACTAAAGCAAGTTAGTCGCCGAATATAGGGCCTTTAGCGACTAAAAGTAAGTTTAGTCGCCAAACATAGTAGTTTTAGCGACTGAAAAAATGTTAGTAGCTAAAAGGAACGGTTTTTGCCGACTAAACCCATTTAGTCGCCAAAACTATAGCTTTTGGCGACTAAAAAATTCTTTGGTCGCCGAATATAGGACCTTCACCGACAAACATATTTTTTGTAGCTAAAAGTGGACAATTTGGCACTAAAACTGAGTTTAGTCGGCAAAAGTAGGCGTTTTGGCGACAGGAAAATTCTTTAGTCGCCGGAAGTACTTCTTTTGGACGGAAATTAAATTTTTTTGCGACAAACCAGCATTTAGTAGCAAAATGGCGTAGAATTGGCGACTAAATCTTCATTTTAGTCGCCAAAAGTGCTCTAATATTTTTTTTTTAAATACTTTATTTTTTTACATAAAATACATTAAATACAAATAATTATTTATATATATAGTTTGTATAAATACCGGCATAAATAGTATATAAATAATATAAGTTACATTATTATTCGCGTGAAAGTGTAGTGGCATAGTGGGGGAGAGAGTGTTGCAAAAGTTTGACAAAGGCATAGTGATGAAGGTTAGTGGTTCGAAACTGAGCAGCCCCAAAAGGGGGAAAAAATTTTTTTTTTTGAAAATGCTTTCAGCGACTAAATAGTTTAGTCGCCAAAAATTTAAATAATAAAATAAAGAATTAACTATTGGCGACAAACCCGTTAGTCGCCAAAGGTAAAATTCCCAAATACGAAATTGAGTATTGGCGACGATTACTTTAGTCGCTGAAGACCATAGAATTGGCGACTAACTGTTTTTTAGTCGCCAATCGAATCTGCGACCATATATTGGCGACAAAATGGGCGACGAAGGTTTTTAGTCGGGGAAAGCCGATTTTCAACATTTGGCGACTAAAAACAGCACCTTTGGCGACTAAAAATTTAGTCGCCAAAGGTGTTTTTTCTTGTAGTGTCATGTCTTTTTAGGGTATTTTTCCATTATTTTTGTCTTTGCATAGCACACCCCTATAATTATTAATTTCCACTTTTGGGGTGGCCAAGTTTGGCAGTCATTTAATTCAAAAATAATAGTGTGGTGAACAAGCAAGCATGATCAACTGATGTATGCTTGCAAAGCACAAAAGGCATGGGCTTGAAGTTTTAAAACAAAAACCTATTTAACACTAAACTATTTTGACCTTTCTTCGTGTCCAATGAACTTCCAACACATCTCAAGCCCATGAAATGAATATTTTCTCAAATAAGCCAAACCAAAAGGCTTGAGAAATAAAAAATTATTTCGACCATTTTATTCTGGTTTGTTCTATGTTATTGTAAGATTATCATAAAATGAGAAATAAAAAAATTAATTACAAATTAATAAAGTACAATTGAGATAGTAAATAAGTACACACTTCTTTTTTATATTTATTGGTTATTGCTTGCAAATATTGTTTCCAATATATTTTGAAGAAGTTTTATAATAAAAAAAATGTTAATTCTAAATTAATTAGCATTTCTATATGATTTGAAGCAATCTCTTTAGAATAATTGGCAAAAGGGGGAAACTATCAAATTTGCAAGATTCGTCTTAATCATTTTGAATAAAAAGAGCAAGAAATTATTCAAATAAATACAATGTTATGGTAATTTTAAAAAATGAATTAAAATCAATTCACTTTCTAAGTTTAATAGTTTAAGACTCGATTATTATATTTTGACATCTAATTTTTCAATTGATTTGCAAACAAGTAAAATTAATACCTTGAAAATAGTTTTATATGAATAAACAGATCGACTTGTAAATGATTCAAACTATTTTTTTTTTTTTTTTTAAAAAAATCTTTTTTCCTAGTTCTATTACTACATAAAATTAAATTTTAAAAAGAATTCACGCATAAGTTAGGGATGACCATTTATTCCCACCTAGTGCGGGTTTTCTCCACCTCATGAAGAAGTGGGACGGGATATAGATGGGGTTTTACTCCTCTGTCCTATTTATATTTATTAAATATATATCATTCAATTTTTTTTTAATATTATAAAAATAACTCAAATATTATTTATTTATCATCTTACATCTTTTAACTTTCATTAATTATAAATTCTATTATCTATAATTTTTAGGGGAATTTTTTTTCAGCTCCATAATAATACTAATTTAGAGGATGAAGGTAGGGCTGGGCAACCAACCCACCCGCCCGCACAAACCGCCCGACCCTACCCTACCCGCAGTGCTTTGGGCGGTTTCGATGTAGGTATGCGGGCGGGTGCGGGTCAAGAAATTCACAAAAGATCGGGTTCGGGTCGAACCCGACCCGCCCGCAACCCGTAGTTTTTTTTTTTTTTTTTTTTTTTTTTTTTTTTTTTTTTTTTTTTAAGAAAAAATAACTAGTTATTATTTTTTTTTTTTTGCATTTTGGATACATGGAGATAACTAGTTATTATTTTTATTTTTACATTTTGGATGAAAGTAAAATTTATTATATGGGTACTTATATACATTATCATGATCTAATTTATTATATGGGTACTTATAAATTTATTATTAGTGTTACTAGTTTGACTTTTAAGGATTTGTTTTTGCAAGCTAAGGAGGAAGATTAATCCACTATCTTCAAGCATGGTTCCATATCATCTTATCTAACATGTGGACTATTTATTATGATCATGAATTGTATATCTTGTAATTTAATTTATAACTCTTCTAAAAAAAAAAAAAAGTGTTTAGAAAGTAACAAAAAATGTCAAATTTGCTTAAGTTAAAAAAAATAAAAAATAAAATAAAAAATCTAAACCGCAAACCAAACCGCACCCGCCCGCACAAACCGCGAACCGCATCGCGGGCGGTTGCGGGTCCATTTTTCCCCCAACCGCATAAGTGCGGGTCGGGCCGGTTTTGACCCGCAACCCGCCAAAACCGACCCGTGAGCAGCCCTAGATGAAGGACACCCAAAAAAATAGTGATGCATCAAGTCCCTGGACAACTTGGTGCGCGTTTTTAATTATTTTTGTGGACCAAAATACCCTTGCCGAAATCAACCCAGAAACGAAACTCATTCCGACGTCTCAGTTCCATTCCAACCATCCAGCATCTTCACGAACAGCAGAACAGCAGAATAGGGTTTCAACATCATCTTCACCATCAACATTAGAGCTTCGTTCTCTTCTGCAAAAATCATTCCCATTCCTTCCTCACAAATTTCTTTGACCTTCGTTAGAGCTTCGTTTTCACTGCTCATCGTCATCTCAGTCCATCTTCGTCACGTCGCATCTTCATCTCAGGCCATATCAGCTCGTTATTCAAGTTTCATCATAACTCTGGTAAGTTTTTCTGCAATACAACTAGGTTTTCTTTGGAAACAAAGTTAATAGCATTTTATATTAACCTTCCATAAATTAGGGTTTTAATTTCGTAATAAAAAGTTACCTGAATTTGGAAACAGTTATTTCAGTGTGTTTTGAACTTATTCTTGAACATGTTTGTGTGATTTTATCTGTAAATTTCTCTGACATTTGAATTTCTCTGATTTTTACTTGATGTATGTTTCTTCTTTCAATTTTCTCTAGCATCTTTAGTTTGAAAAAAGCAATTTTCTATGTTTTTATCTCATTCTTGAACATGTTTTTGTAATTTTGTCTATAAATTTTCCTGCTCTGTAAATTTCTCTGTAATATGTATTTTTAATTGGAATGTCTATCTTTCTCTAGAATGTCTATTACTCTCTTGAATCTGTCTAAGTTTTTCTAGCGTTTATAATTTTCTCTGATCACAACACACCACTTTCCTCCCTTGTGTGTCTCTATCATGGTTAATTTTCTCTGGTTGTGTATGTAAATTTCTCTGGCATTTTAATATTATGAATTGAAATTTTCTCTGGAATGAAAATTTCCTCAAGAATGTGCATTTGAATTTCTCTGATTTTTGCTTGATGTATGTTTCTTCTTTCAATTTTCTCTGGCATCTTTATTTTGAAAAAAGTAATTTTCTATGTTTTTATCTTATTCTTGAACATGTTTCTGTAATTTTGTCTATAAATTTCCTTGCTCTGTAAATTTCTCTGTAATATGTATTTTTAATTGGAATGTCTATCTTTCTCTGAAATATCTATTACTCTCTTGCATCTGTCTAAATTTCTCTGGCGTTTATAATTTTCTCTGACCACAACACACCACTTTCCTCCCTTGTGTGTCTCTATCATGATTAATTTTCTCTGGTTGTGTATGTAAATTTCTCTGGCATTTTAATATTATGAATTGAAATTTTCTCTGGAATGGAAATTTCCTCAAGAATGTGTATTTTTCTCTGGTATGTTTATTTTGTTCAATTCTTGGTTTCAATTTGGTGTAATTTTCAGTGGCATGTTTACATTACTTTGTTTATTTTATATTGCTAATTGTGGAATGGAAATTTTCTTTGGCTTGCCATGTTTACTTTTCTCTGCCATTCATTTTCTCTGGTATGTTAACTTCTATATGTAATTTTAACAATAATTGAAGATTTCTCTCCCATGTTTATGATGCTTTGTTGATTTTCTCTGACATTTCATTTTTAATATCCAATTTTCTCTGGCATGTCCAATTTTCTGTAATTTTCCCTCATCTGTAATTTTCTCTCACATTTCCAATTTTCTCTTACCTGCAATTTTCTCCCTTATCTGTAATTTTCTCTGACATGTCTAATTTTCTCTGACATGTTCAAATTCCTCTGGGATTTAATGTTGACATCTTTATGTTTTAATCATTGTCTAGAAATGGCAAAACGTAAAAGTAACGAAACACCGAAAACACCAAGCAAAAAACAGAAACTCTCTCAGTCTTCTTATGCGCTAAGATCAAAAACCAGCAGCAAAACACTAGAAACACCAACCAAGATAGAACAACTCTCTCAGTCTTCTTATGATCTAAGATCAAAAACCAGCAGCAAAACACCACAAACTCTTCGACAAAACACACAAGTCCAAGGTGATGAAGCAACTAACATCCAGATGAGTACCCCAACTTCAAAAGACTCAAGCTCAAGGGGGAAAAAACCTGTTAAACTCCATAGAAAGAGAGCTCACTACACCATTCAATTCCGATCTAACCTCTCATCTGTTGTCTCTTTTTTTCAAACACTTAAATTCAATTCAAAACAACTTGTAGAGCTTCAAAAGACCCCATTCTGGTATTTGATCCAAGCTCTAACCAGTGGAAGGATGGACCCAAAGAAAATTAGGAAATCCAATGATGATGTAGTTGCCATAATCAAATGTTACAATGAAAAAATAAAATCATTCACAGTTGGTAAGAAGAACCTGACCTTCACAACAAATGACATGACCTTGATTTTTGGTTTGGAAGGAGGTAAAGGAGCCATGTCATTAAGATACTCTAAAAAGCCAAAATCTGCATTCCTAAAGAGAAGATTCCAAAAGGACACAAGGCTTACTGGTCCTGTTCTTAAAAATGCCTTGGTCAAAGCAATGAAAGGCAAACAACCAACAGACTTCAAAGATGTAGCAATCATTGTTACATTGTACTTGTGTCTCACCCTATTTTTTGCAACAAGTGGGAATTCAATAAGGTGGGTTTTTATATAGTATGTGGAATCTCTTGAATCAATGAAACAGTATGATTGACCAGAAGCAATCACATCAACATTGATTGATTCTATCATGGCATTGCACAAAACTCCAGAAAAAGTTACGGGCTGTGTCATTGCATTGCTGGTAAGTATAATATCCATTCAAATTTGCAGTCATCATACTTACAAATTTGTGCATTTAGAAAATTTTATTTACTTTAATTTTTATCACAGTATTGGCTATGTGAACATGCAACTATCATTGACTTGGAACACGGTAACACAACTGACTTTCCAAGATGTGCGAAATGGAACCTACAAACCTTGACGAAACAGCTGCAGAAGACACCAGTCCACTCTCTTGCACCTCGACGGGTTAGATTCCCATTGCTCCTGAAATCTCAGTGAAATTCAAAAATTTCTCTGACCACTGCTCTGTTTCCCTCCTTGTGCATTGATTGATTAAGATCAATTTTCTCTGAACTATCAATTTATGTTTTCTTTTTTGGTACCAACTGGTTTATTTCTGCATTGTCATCAATTTTCTCTGCAATCCAAATTTCTCTGACCACAATTGTAACACATTAACTTATATGCGCTGATTGCCTTTCTCTAATATATGAATTATGTTGGTTGTTTCATAATTTTCTCTGGCCCATAAAATTGTTTCTCCTTGTGTGTAATTTTCTCTGGCCCATAACTTATATGCCTTGCATCTTTGATAAACACTGTTTATTTCTGCCCTTCTAATGAATTTTCTCTGGAATCCAAATTTCTCTGACACAATTATAGTCAAACATTAACTTATATGCCTTGATTGATTTTCTCTGATATCTAAATTATGTTGCTCGTTTCATAATTTTCTCTGCCTCATAAAATTAACTCCTTGTCTGTAATTTTCTCTGGCCCATACAATTTTCTCTAAAGTTTGTTTCCCATTAGTATCATTTAGATGAATTTTATTTTCCTTATTTGAATTTTTTCTCTCAATGAATTTTGTAACATTTCTCTAATAAAAGAGCCTCCTGTTACAGATAGATAACAAGCAGCTAGTCAAAAACCCATCAGAAGAGTTCTGTCTTGGTAAAAAGACAAAGAAAGAATCAAAAAAAGCAATTGTCAAATTCAATGAGACATTACAAGATTCATCTGAAGGTCAAGCAATTGTCAAATTCAATGAAGAAGCAGAAGGCAACATAGAAGAATACGAAGCCAGCAATGGACAAGAAACTCAAGCAAACAGTGGAGAAAAAGAAGCCAGAAAAGAAAGTGAAAGCAGTGGAGAAGAAGAAGCCAGAGAAGAAAGTGAAAAAATAGAGGCAGAAGACAAAGAACAGAATGAACAGAAAAAAGAAGACATTGAAGAACAAGATCAACAAGAAGATGAAGAAGAAGATGAACAACAAGAAGAAAACGAGGAAAGTGATGAAGAAGAACGTAATGAGCCAGTGGACCAACAACGTGATAGCATTTCTAGCTCAACAATGCATCAGCCTCAAGAATTTGAGGAATCAAAGGATGCCCAAATTGCTGATCTACGTCAAAGACTGAAGCCACTTTCTCAATCTAAACAACAAGAAGACAGAAATTGGATGGAATTACTTGCTGAAAATGATATTTCAATAAGAACCCTGACATCACTTAACTCAGAACTTCAAGAAAAAGAAAGCACAATCCAAATGAAACTAAGGATGTTGGAGGTTGAAAAAGAAGGTAATATGAAAACAATTCAATAGTTGAGGAATTCAAATTCGGAGCTTGAAACAGAAAATGCTAAATTGCATGAACAAGTTCAAGAACTGTCAGTTTAACTAGCAACACAACCATACAGCACACCAACACAACTTCAACCACAAGGTCAGTGAAAATCTTGAGCCACAAAAAGTTATGTCCATGTGTCAGCACAACTCAGAGAAATTTGTATTTATTATAATTTTTTGTCATTGGTAATTTTCTCTGGAAGTTATATTTCTCTGAACACATTAGTTTCTGCCGCTTATTTCTATTGATTTCTACTGCTCATTTCATTTTCTCTGTCTATTTTCTTATTCCATTTTTGGGGCTTGTTTGATTTTCACTGTGTCTAGTTGGAATCCAAGTTGAACAACAACCAACAACCCAACAAGAAGAAATGGCACACAAAGAACAACCGAAACAAAAGACGAAAGTCTATGGTAACTGGAAAATATTAAATCACATAAATTTACATATTGAAATATCATCTGTTACTTCAGAGAAATTTCACTTTTACTAATATTTTCACTATCTACAGTCAAAAAAGATCTGATGTCAATGATCAAAAATTTAAAGGCAAAAGAAAGGAAGGAAAAGCAGCACGATCCAGAATTTCAATATCCCAAAGTTGCGAAAGTGACTAGAGCTTCAAAACAAGCTGCAAAGCAAGCTGAGCAAAGCACGAAGGACAAAGAAGTGCTTGATGCTGATGCGTACATCTTGCCTCAACCTATAAACATCAGAAAATCTTGGGTCTTTCCACAAACTCTTCCGATTTCAAGATTGATAAAAGATCACATAAAAGATATGTTGCAGCACATATCAAATGTGTCTGGACTTGAGTAAGTACAACAAACAAAATAGAAGATAACAAACAACAACTTACAAACTTATATTGCATTAACAACAATTAAATCCCTTCTTTGTCATCTTGTAGGGCTTTAATTTGGACAAGTGAGTTGAACCTCATTACTTTCGAAGACATTAGAAACCTAATAAAGCAAAAAAAAAATTGCCAACAATGTATGTCTTTCTCTTTCATCAAAATTTCTCTGCAATATTCCATCAGCCTTTATAAACCAATATTACAATTACAAATCATATTTTTCAGGTCATTGATGGCTATGGAGAGATACTTTTGGTTGACCAAATGAGAGAAAGACAACAACCAACCTCATTTTTTTTCACATCCATGAGCTTAGTATGTTACTACTATTTTATTTGATTTTCTCTGGAATTTACTTACTACTTTCTCTTCTTAAGATACTTCTTGGATTTTCTCTGAACAAAACCATTTTTGGATTTTCTCTGAACACAGAATTTCATTAAGATGACAGAAAATCAATCTTTTCGAGTGTCCTTATTTGACAAGCATATTGAAACAGCATGGAGGAACTACAGGTTCCTCCATTTCCCAATAAATACTAGAGGTAATGAGAAGTCCACAGCTAGAAATCACTGGACCTTGTTTGTCCTTGACAAACAAGACAATTTATGGAAGTTCTACAACTCATTGAGGCCAAGGAGGGATGATGCAGAAGACAAATATGTCAAAGATGCAAAACAATTGGTAACGAGTGCAAATTTCTCTGATCCATCATAATCTTTATGTGATGATAATTTTCATACAATCCCATTGATTTGTCTGTAAATTTTTCTGTTATTTAAAAATTATTTTTTTGCAGCAAGAATATGTGGAGAATTTTTTGAAAGCTTGCCTTGAAAGAGACGCTCAATCACAACCCTCTTTCAAATTGATAAACTCACAAAACACAAGTTACGACTTTGAGTATGTCAACAATGCTCCACAACAAGAAAGTGAGTCGTAAGTTTCATACATCTATAAATAAGATACTCTGATTTGCATGTTTCTTAAAACTAACCATACCTATAATTTGTATGCAGTCTGAATTGTGGCCTCTTTGTCTGCTATATAATGAAACAATATAGCAAATATGAACCTATCAGCTCCAAATTGTCCACACAAGAGATCAGGTTGATGAGGGCAGAACTCATAGAGAGATTTGTGACCGAAGTTGGCTGATCATGGACTGAACCAATTGCAATACCTCCAGAAGAACCAAACATGTAATAGTGAAACTAGTGAAAGGAAGACAATGTACATAGCCAGACAGAGAAAATTGTCTCACATATATGTATATATCCATACAGTATTAACCATTCAGTTTTTTGTTGACACATTGAAGGAATAATGATGCTTGACTTATCCATATACATCCTTTCTTGACTAATGTAAATTTCATTTTTTTTTTAATTTCAACTAATGTAAATTTCATACCTATCGATGGTTAAATATATATATATATTTTATTGTGATTGTCAACACAATCTACACAGAGAAAATTGTCTGCAGAAATTTCTCTGGTATGATATTACCACAAATTCACAAAGAAATTTAACTTGTATCGTTCTAAGGGGATGCCTATATGATCATGTAATCTGTAATGCTTTGTGTTGGTACAAAACAATCATCAAACTCAACAAAACACAAAGCGCACAGTAATTTTATCTGCTACTGGAAAATTTCACTGGACGAATTTGAAATTTCAAAACACAATGCCCAGATAATTTTTTCTGATAGTGGAAAATTTTTCTGGATGAAATTGATGGATTCGAATGGTGACACAAAATGGAATCTCTGAGTTGTGAATTTCTCTGGGTTGGTGAGGAAAATTTCTCTGGCTTTGAGAAAAATTTCTAAGTTGAAGTCATTCTAGATAAATTCTTCCCTGGTCCAGAGAAATTCTCAACTCAGAGAAATTTCAAAAGAGCTTAATTTTGTTTCTTGGTTGTACTCACTGCAATAATTTTGTGTATGCTCTGTCTGGTATGCACATTTCTTGAAATGACTGATATGAAATTACCAGAAATTTACAGAGAAATTTAACTCGTATCATGCCAAAGAAGGTGCCTATATGATCGTGCAATCTATAATGCACTGTGTTAGTACAAAACAATTATCAAATTCAAAAAACATAATCCACACAGTACTTTTATCTACCATTGTCAAATTTATGTGGATGAATTTGAAGCTTCAAAACACATTACATAGAATTTTCTCTGCCATAGAAAATTTCTCTGGATGAATTTGACAGGTATTACAAACCCACTGCCTATAGTATATATCAACAAACACAATGCACACTTTAACTAATATTGCAAAAATTTCTCTGGATAAATTTGATTGATATTATTATATAAACTGTCTAAAAAACACATTTCACAAAACAAAATACATAAACTAATCATCAAATGTATTATCCTCAACTATTTAACAAAGGTTCCTTGCATGTCCTCTTATTATGGTGACCAATACTCTCACACCGACTACACTTAATCACCCTTTTAAACTCTCCAGTAGAAGCAATTATGTTCTTCTTCGGCCTCCCAGCTGGTCTTTTGCTCAATGGAGGTAAAATCATAGCATCTTCAATGCTACACAGAGGCTTTTCAACAGTTGGAACTGGGCCAATCGAAAACGAGTACGCTTGACAATACATATCAGCATGAAAAAATGGTTCAACAAATGAATTCAAATTCCTTCCACTCCTAAAAATTGCAGCAACAGCATGTTGACATGGATACCCATTTATTTCCCATTTTCGACACGAACAAGTTCTCAACCCAAGATCAACCATAACCGAAGGAAAACAATGCACTTCAAAGACATTATCAGATGACAAACTCACATTCCATGTCCTCCCATCCAAAAAATACTTCTCCAATACACTATCCATACGAGGACACAGAACTTTATTCCATTTACTAGAGAGCAGCCTCCTATCAGACCTCATATTCATAATTTGCAACCGTATCATGTCCACCAAATTTGTTATTGGCAAGTGCCAAGCTTCTCGTATCCATGAATTGAATGACTCAGCAACATTTGAATACATCTCACCATAACGTTTCCCCGCAAAATATGCATCACTCCAATTTTCATATGGTAAACTTCTCAAGAAAACAATCATAATGTCTCCTCTCTCACTTTCTAATTCATTTAACTTGAAATGAAATGATGCCTTTGTTGGCGCATATGCACATTCTGAAAACTTGGACACAATCATCTCCCTAACCAAATTTGTGTTTTCACATGACAACTTATCCCTCAAATTTCTCTTTAGATGTTCAAGACAAAATCCATGAAAGCAGTTAGGGAAAAACCTAGCAATTCCCTCCACAATACCACAATGTTGATCTGATATGAAACTTATCACCCTTTCTGATCCCAATACTCCACATAAATGTTCAAGAAACCAACACCAATTGTCTTTATTCTCAGCATCAACAACAGCAAAAGCTACAGGGAAAAAACCTACAAAACAAATAGGAACAAGCATATCAGATATACACATGCAGAGAAAATTAAAACAATAAACAACCAGAGAAATTTGACACTGCCAACATCCAGAGAAAATTCACTTGGTGCCCAACTCCAGAGAAAATTTACACATTAGCAACATCCAGAGAAAATTGACTTAGTGACCAACTACAGAGAAAATTCACACAATCATAATATCCAAAGAAAATTCACTTAGTGACCACCTACAGATATAATTCACACAATGACAACATCCAGAGAAAATTCACACACTGACCAAAATCCAATGAAAATCCACACAGTGGCCAAAACCAGAGAAAATTAAAAGTGTCAGAGAAAAATCACATTCACTCAATTCCTACATGTATAGAAAATTCATATAGTTAGATAAAATTATATATATTTACAATTACCTTCATTCCCATCTTTCCCTATTGCAGCAAGCATAACTCCTTTGTATCGTCCTTTCAAAAATGTTCCATCAAGAAAAAGCAATGACCGACAATATTTGAAACCAGCAATGCATGTATGAAAAGCGACAAACACTCTTTTGAAACGCTTGTTATCTTAAAAATCTAACTCAAAACGACTACCTGGATTGTTCTTCAATGCCTCATCAAAATACCACCGTAATTGATCAAATGACAAACAAGAATCCCCATATGTACTACATTTTGCTTTTTCAATACCCAACCAACCACAGTTATAACTGATTGAAACCCCATACTTGTCTTTCATTTCTTTCACAACATCCACTGGACGAGTTAAAGGTTTTGTACTTACCTCTTCAAATATCAGCCCAGAAACTAAGTTGGAAGTCATCCTCGAATGTTTACTCATACGAACCGCCACACCACACGTATGTTCATTGTTCAAAGTCCTTACGTAGAAGAACCCATTTGTTTTTTCAACAAAAGCATGTACACGCCACATACATCCCCTTGATTCCTTATATGCACATTCTGCCGTAACCCTCAGCTTGTCATTTTTAACATACGTAAAGTGAAAACCAACCTCAATAGCATACTTGCATAAAAAAGTAAGGAACTCAACCACACCACCCTCAAACTTTTGTCCAACACTCGTAATATTATTCCGCCAACCAGCCGACAATAACACCTTTTCTTGGTGAGAACAAAACTTAGAGAGTGAATTCCTTTCAATATCCACCAGCCTATCACACTCACCATCTACAACATCTACCCAATTAGACCACACGTCATCCTCTTCATCAGAAGTACTAAATCTAGTAACCGTGTGCACAAACAACCCTCAACATATTCAGAAAATCAATATTATTTCGAACCATACAATTCGGATGGCCCAAAATAGAATATGAAATACACATAGTCTTAGGTTTCAAATTCTCCCATGTTTTACACAAAATGCCAACCAATTCCTCAAAATTCAATTCGCCTGAAACATTAATGACAATAGTATCATTCTCATATTTGCACAGCAACAACACTGCACTGTCCATTGAAATTGAAACAAAAAACAAGAAAAATAATTTGTTTAACATAGAAACACTTCACAAGAACAACATAAAAGTCCAGAGAAATTTTTAAAAATTATAATTTTCTCTGAATTTAAAATAAAAGTCCAAAGACATCTACAAACTGATATGCACCTTCAAGATGATAAAAAACAAAATCACAGAAACTTAATGAATCACAGAGAAATTTACTGCTAACTATTAAACACAATCATAAAAAAAAATCACACAGAATATCTGTTATGAAATTATAAGCTTCTCCGTGATTTTCATCTCACCACAAGCTAACAATTTTCTATGCGTCATTCTGTAATATTGCACTCATAAAAAAATCCAGAGAAATTTACAAACTTATATACACCTTCAAGATAACAAAAAATACTGCATTGTCCCTCTAAACTGAAAGAAAAAACACAAAAAAATAACTTTTGCTTAGAGAAACAAAAACTTCTATTCATCTTCTACAAACATATAATTTTCTCTGAATTACAAACTGAAAGTGAGTAACAAACTTACAATTTTCTCTGAACTACAAATACAAGTCCAGAGAAATTTATGAACTAACATTCACTTTCTCATATTCTATCTGCATTAGAAACTTCTAATAATATGTCCATATGCACTTATAATTTTCTCTGGACTACACAAACAAAAGTGCAGAAAATGAAATTTCTCTGGTTTGAAAAAACTTAGAACAAAACTTATCATTGATCAGCATGTTGATAAAAAAACAGAGCACGAAAAATGAACTCCAAACATCAAAATCACCTACATTGTCAACACTATTTGAAATTGATCAAAAAACAAAGAATGAAAAATAAATTCCAAAAATAAAAATCAACTCTATCAAGCTGGTCTCTCTCTAAACAAAAATTCAAAACAAAAATCAAAATCCATGTGGAATCTAAATCGAAAACAAACCTGATTCAACTCCACTAAAAAACCTACGTGATCAACACACTGTCAACACTCTTTGAAATTGATTAAAAAATAAAGAATCAAAAATTAATTCTAAAAATAAAAATCAACTCTATCAAACTGGCCTCTCTCTAAACAAAAATTCAAAACAAAAATCAAAATACATGTGGTATCTCCATCGAAAACAAACCTAATTCAACTCCACTGAAAATTTACACGATCAACATACTGCAACACCACTGAAATCTTCGACGAAATCTCCAACGAAATCTACACGATCGTAACAATCTTTCTCGTCAACTCCACTGAAATCTCCGACGAAATCTCCACCATGAAATCTCCACTGAAATCTCCGAAGAAAACTCCGACGAAATCTCCACTGCAAATTCGGTTTCCAAAATCTATCAGTTAAGTCAACAATATAATATTCAAACAAATTTATGTTATAAAGGAAGGGTAATTTAGGTACTTTATAATCTAAAATAAATTTGAGGGACCTTAGTCATCAAAATATATTATTTTGGACCTCTCCTCCTATCAAAAGTAGAGGAGGAACCTTAGGCCAATTTTTCCTAATTTTTATTAGTATTTATATTTTTAAAGTTATAAAATTAACTCCCTTCCACCACCAATCCAATTTGCCGAGAGATTATAAATACATTCCAAGCCCAACTAATGACTATTCCTACACATATCCAAAAAAATTAGTATCTTAAAATTTTAAAATTTTAAGCCAGTACTAATTACTGTGAGATCATTGATCTGTGGTGTATCTATCGACTAATTTGAAAATTCAAAATATTTTAAAATGAGTATTAAGGAATTCCAAACATATAGCAAAATATTTTTACATTTAAAATTAATTTTCCAATCCAAACATTCCTTCAAGGTTGCACACGAAACGAATCAGGTGGCCTACACTACACACCAACTGCAAATCTTTCCAATTCTTACGGGTCTGTGCCACGCCATAGATCCCTCGTCACCCACAACACCACAACACTCTCTCTGTCTCTCTCCCTCTCCCTCTCCCTCTCTACACGAAACGACTCAAAAACCTTGTCTTGGGTTGCCTTATTTATTGCCAAGCCTCTTCTCTATTCATTAATTACTCCTTTACATTGATATACTGTAATCTGAGCAGTTGAAGAGCCCGAGATTTGGGCAATCTTGTGGGATTTTGAATCCCCTCTCCGGGTTTCAAGAATTCTTTTTTAAGGCGTTGGATTTCTGGGTTTCTTCTTGATAGAATGATTGTTTTGATATTTGATTCTCCGTAATCTCGCATCGTATGGTAAGGGTTTTGTGGGGAAATTCGATTGTGATGATGGGTTTTGTGAGAAATTTGATTTTTTATGTGGGTTATGGAGATGGAAATGATTGGATTACGCTGCTATGATCTTTTCTGTTTGATGTTTTTGTGGGTTTTTGCGGGTTTTTGTGGGTTTTGTGTTTGAGTTTATCATATATATGATAATGGTTTTTAGGATATAGAACTTGATTGAATTTTATAGTTTGTGCATTCAATTTACAGAGATATCTAGATAGATTTTGATACTGTTCCATTAGTGACATTGTTTGGTCATTTTTAGGTCTGTGGATAATTTTTTAGTCAGAATTTAATAGTATTTACAGACTATAGATCTTCATACTTTTTATGTTTGTGGAAGACTAAATTTAAGAAATTTTAGAAGTAGGTTGATTGAGAGTTTAGAAAGGTTTTGTTGGATTCTTTGGTTGTCATTATTTTGAGTGAACAATGTCTGGTGGAACACCAGTTGGGGGTGGATTCATGAGACAGAGGCATAGCCAAGGATATACCTCGGGTAGTGATGATCTCGAGGACGATGCATGTTCAAGAGCAAGTCCTCAGTCACCGTTGTCATTGCAGCAGAAGACACGACGGAGATGGATTGAGATTACAGAGAATGTTCTTTGGATTGCTTCTGCAGTTTTTATCATATACTATGGTGATAGGCATTCCAATTTTATTGTCATCTTGTGGCACGATGATCGTATTAGAAGGTAAATGCTTATGCTTAGATTTTTTATTATCCGTTTATTGCTCTTTTTATTAGTTCTTTAAGCATGTATAGAGGACAGTTAAAAATTCATTGTTTGGTTGTTAGTGGTTAAGGTTGCCATAGTTTCTAGTCTTGAATAATTGGAAGAATTTAAAATTCGTTGTTTTTTTTTCTTAGAGGCTAAGATTGACATAGTTTCTAGTGTTGCATAATTTAAAGAATTTTATTAGACTAGGGGAGCTTTGGTAGCCGCAAAGATGATGAGAATTGATGCATTTTTGGTAGCCCCAAAGATGATTAGAATTTATGGAGTTTTGATAGCTGCAAAGTTTAGAGAATTCATAATTAAACATTCTTGACAGGACCACATTTACCAGTTAGTAATTTTTGGCTGTGTAGGATGTTTTCAAATTCAATTATACAGTCATTAAAATTTAACAGTAATTTCATTTCAAAATGCCCAAATTTTGGTCGCCTTAGAGTGCTTTTATTTAATCAAAAAAGAGTGAGTTGGAACAACATGTTCGCATGTTAATGATATGAAAGAAAGTGGAATGGTTTCATAATAATTTTATTTTTTAATTCTGCGATATTAAAGATTGGACTTTTTCTCACTTCCTTCTGGACATGTTGATTGCTACTTGCATATTTTGAAAACCATGTCGTATTTGTGGTGTCTATTAGAATATGTTTGAATCTCGCATTTTTTTTGTGTGTGTTGGTATTTTGATGAATTAAAAGACTCTTTCGATGAATTATAACTTGAAATTAAAACTATCAAGGATTGATGTCAGAACTAAGTGGCTTTCTTCCAAAATCTTGATCCTGATTTCATTAGAAAAACTTGGTTAACTGTTAATCTCCTTAAAATTGCAAAAATCTTGATCTAACACCATGTAGTAATGATTAAAAGGATTATGTATTGTTGTGTACTAAAAATCTATGATAGCATGTTTTATGTGCAGCATCATGCCATTTAGAGTATGTTTTTCTCAACTATTAGGGATGTATTCTTTATGTTTACAAACAACTTGAACACCTGAGACATTTATATTTTAACCCTTTCAGAATGTTGAATGATCTGGGTATTTGGATTGATTACTGAATAATAGTGTTTTTTGTTTTTTGTTTTTTGCTACTATTTTCTTTTCTCTTCTTTCTTTCCTTTCTTTTTTGTTTTTTCATTTTTTTCTATTTTTTGTTAAAAACATTATTTTTTTCACTGAAAATAATTGAATGTTGTTAGGTTGACAATTGATATAGTTTTATTAGTGATTGATGTATCAAGTCTGTTTAACAACTTGAAACTTGCTTTTCTTAGGAGAGGATAAAAGAAAATGTTCCATTTGTATGTATGAGTATGACTGTGGCATACAACTCCTGACCTGAGATTTGTCTGAGTTATGCAGTCAATACATTAAGAAATTCACCAAAAATAATTGGATGTTGTTAGGTTGATAATTGATATAGTTTTATTATTGATGATTGATGTATCAAAGTCTGTCTAACAACTTGAAAATTGCTTTTCTTAGGAGAGGATAAAAGAAAATGTTCCATTTGTATGTATGAGTATGACTGTGGCATACAACTCCTGACCTGAGATTTGTCCGGGTTATGCAGTCAATACTTTAAGAAATAAAAAATAAAAAATAAAAATTTTAATTGCCACGCTAGAAGAATTGAGACTTGTATCTTTAGGAACATATTTTGAAGGTTCTTTGGGCAATTCATTGACTTTAGGGCCACTAGACTATAGGGAGTGTCAGATCACATTGTTAGCGACGGCATGTTTCTCCACTTAATTTGGATAATTTTCCAATTACTATTATTTTGAATTTAAAGTGATAAATCCCGTGGCTTAAGCCTCACTTCTCCAGGCTCAGAGCTCGTGCTTCCAGAACTTGCCAGACATTGCTTAACTTGTCCTTTGATCTTGTAATTGCTACGCAACTGCTTCAAACCTTCAGCTTTGTTCCATCCAGTAATAAAAACTAGATTTGTCTTATTATTGATTTAAATTTTTTAATTCTATGTGCATCTGTACATATGTAATTGCTTGAAGAGTTAAGAGTTGATGGTGTGTATAGATTAACAAAAATCTCCTTGCTTGTGTGGTTTACCATTACGTGTATCCTTCGTGCAGAATACCCTTGTACCTTGGGATGGTGGGAGTTGGTTTGAACATTATCTTCTTCTTATACACCAGTATGTTAGCATGGAATATACGGAAGTCTGGTGAGAAGTGGGATTTTTCAAGTACATCTGCCCTACCATTTTTTACCTTTATTGGGGTCGTCTCCTTTTTCTTGTAAGGCAACTATCCCAACTTATTTGTTTTTATATTATTTTGACAGTATGTTCAAGACTGCTCATCCTGTTCTTCTGGACTTTTCATGCAGGTTTTCCTTTGCATTGTGGCCAATTTGGAGTTTCTTGGCCTTGCCTCTTGTGGTGAGTCCGAGTCTCATATGGTTTTAGTTTTGTGTTTACTTGTACACAGAATTTGGGTGAACTATGCTAACCCCCCTTTAGGTTTGAAAAAAATACACTGAACCCCACTAATTTGACATAATCACACTATGATCCCTTAAGGTTTTAATTCACATAATACATAGCCCCTTTCCTATCAATCACTCATTAATCGTATGGATGAAAAAATGATATTATCATCTCTTTTATACTAAAATGTATATTTTACCCTTGATTATTCATGTATTTGCATGCTACTTACATTAGTTTTGTTTGCTTTAATTTTGCTAAAAGGGAAATTAAACTTGTGGGGGTTAGTTTATTTTTTCCAAACCTCAGGGGTAGTTAATGTAATTTACCCTAGAAATTTTTCTCGAGAAAATTGGCTGACATATTTGCGTTCTGCAGTTCTCGCTGTTTATGGCTGGCATGGTCTTGGTACCCTACCTGATCTTTGGGACATTGAGGCCGCAACCCAATGTTCTCCGTATAGATTGAATTTTTGGGATCCAAGTGAAGAACTCCATGACCATACACACTTAGGTGAATAGTTCATATCTTAGATTTTATAGTTTTGTTCTCTTGTATTTGATGCATACCAACCGTTACTGGTGATAAAAAAAACAGTTCTGATGTTCTTATTGAATGATTTTTTATTTTCACATATTGATTCATGAAACTACTGGAAACCTTAACCCTGTGGTATATGAATGGAATTGATTGATTTTTTATTTGGGTTAGAGGGAGATTCCTAAGACAACTCTGCAATTTAATTTGACTGTTATGTTTTGTGCAGTTATGGCATTTGTTATTTGTAGTTTTTTTTTATTTGGATGTAAGTTGGGATTGCATAATGACTTCAACATACTGTGAAAACTTATTCATTTAGAGAAAATATATGTTAACACTTTCGGGAATCAGAATCATCTGTGTCCCTTTCAGATAAGCATTAGAGCTCTAAACAGATATCTGTGTAGTTATGCCATACATTATTTGTTTCTTTTACTTGGTTGGAAATTTGGGATTGTAGAGTAATTTTAACCCCAGCATAACTACTTTATTTCTCCCCTAGTTGTGGAGAATGATAGTTTTGTCACTTTTTTAAGAATCAACTGAGTAGCATTTTGTAAGCAGTAGAGGGTGGATGGTTGAATATTTTGACAAACACAAACCAAGTTGGCCATACACACATCTTGTCCATGCAACATAGTTTCACACATCTCTGACGGTTTTTTTTTTTTTTGGGTTCATTTTTTTTAATTGATATGAACTTTTGAAGATTTATCTACAAAACTAACATTTAGCAAATTTAGCACTTGAGCTCTATGTTCACTTTTCAATTCATATTATTTAGGATTGAAAACTTGTTCTTGATTTTGAAAGATAAATTGCCCTTTTTTGGTGTCCCTTAAGTTGTCGAGCATATCAAAACACTTGCAATCTGCGGCATATTTTAAGGTACACATGGTGCCACTAAGCCTAGGCACTCAATCTTTTTGAGATCCTGAGAAACTGGTCAATTATTTGTACAGCTTGAGCATATATACCCCTGTTAGACGGCTTCTTAAGGACATTTTGAGGTAAAAGTATAGGGTTCACTTTGATGCACCACTTTTTTTGAAGATATTTCTATGGGAAATCATTGATAGGCCGAATTTTTGGCCGAAAGCAACTGAGGTGTTGCATTGCTATTGGACTATGATATAGTGGCACCCGTCATTGCCTAATGAAATGCTCGATTCTGGGCGATATACGGTCTAGAAAGTAGTGCTCTATTTCTATAGAAGTGGATTGAAAATTGAATTTGGTACTCATGAAATTATTTTGTTTCGTTTCGTTTTCAAAATCTTTTTTTCAAAAAATATTCAGAAAAACTTTAATCAAGTTTGGTGAAAGAAACAAAAAAACACACATCATCTTTATATATTTTTTTCTTTTATGATATTTATTTTCATCAAACTAGTTTCTACTTTTTCAAGAAAAATTGAAAGCAGATTTCTTGCCCTTTGCTTGTTGTACCTTTGAAACACTTAGTTTTGGTGTAGATATGGGTAGATGATGGATTAAAGTAGAACATGGTATGTTGAATCCCTAACATACCCCTGAATGAGTGAAAATGATAATTGATGTTTACAATGATTTTGACTTTAAATATTATATTTTATTCTCATGTGTTGGTGGTGTCATATCAGGACTTTGTGCAAGTCATTGTTTTTTGCACTGTTGTTAGCATATATAAAGCAGGACAAGCAGCTATTGATAAAGGTTGTTTGTAAGTAGACACTCTAGCAACTTCAATTTTTGCCTATCTGTGGCCTGAACTTATTTCAGATAAAGTTTGCATGTTTGAACAGTTTGAAGTAGGCATTGGAAGCTCTTCTCTAGGGTTCATACTAGGTTTTGTCTGTCTTTTTATGTTGTCTGTATTTTATCAGATTCTTGAGTACTCTTTAGTTGTGTTTGAATCCTAGGATTTGTGAAAGAAAAAGTTGAAAGAATGAGAGATCTGACAAAATTTTAGCTTATATTCACTTTTGCTTCCATTTTTTCCTTTTCATCCACAAATCTTCTTTTAAATTTTTGAACCAAACACAATCTTAGGATTAGAAAGGTAAAGTTGTTTCATTGCGACTTTGGCATCATAGGTTTAAATTTTGGAAACAGTCTCTTTGCATACAATGCTAAGGCTAGGTACATGTGATCCTCCCAAACTTGTTCATAAGTTTAAACCTTATAAACAGTCTCTCTACATGTAGAGGTAAGGTTGCTTATATTTGATTCTCCTCAAACCCAACAAGGTTTAAAACCTTGTAAAAAGTTTCTCCACATGTGGAGGTTAAGTTGCCTACGTATAACCTTCCCCAATTCCTACAATAGTGCGCAAGAATCTCCTTTGCATGTAGAAGAAGGTTGCTTATAAGTCATATATGACTTTTTTCAAACCCATGATGGGTTTAAACTTTAAAAATAGTCTGTTTACATGCAGGAATAAGGTTGTTTACATCTGACTTTCCTTGAATCGTGCAGTAGCACAAGATAGTCTCATACACTGGGACCTCCTTTTCTTTGAATGATTTGGCTTGTTTCTAATTAAAACTTAGACTTGACCAGACAGTTGAAGTCTTTGATCGGGAAGAATCATTAAACGGAAAACTCTTATCGGTAAGAGTTTATTCAAACATGGCCCAATTGAATTTTTTTTAAAACTCTTTCAGATGAGAGTATTCCGTTTAATGATTCTTCCCGATCAGAGTCTTCTATTTAATGACTCTTTCTGATCAGAAATCTCAATTATCTGATCTAGTTGAAATTTCAATTGGAAACAAGTCATTGTCTTCTTTGAATATTGCTAGGATTGGAATTGTGCCTATTCTCCTGTTGCCGTTAGTAGTTGTAAGTTTATGTACCTCTCTTTGTGTGCTTAGTGCAATTGTGGTGTGTGTTGGGGTGGAAAGTGATTGCAATACCCCACACTCCAATGACTTTCTTAATTCCCACAAAAGACCACAACCATGCCTTGTCTTCAAAGTTGAGAATGGCATGTTTCAACATCTTCCCACTACAAAGAAAAAAAGGCAAGCATGACAACATTTTACAATAGAGCTTTGAACATTTTTTGTGAATTTGCATTTACATTATCATTATACACTAAGGTTATGTTTGATTCAAAGGACTAATAGTGAAGTATTAATAATCCTATTAAATTAGTGTAGTATTCACTATCAAATTGGATTAATATCCATTGGATTAATAATCTCACCCTTACCCCATTACTAATAATTCTACAAATTTGTTGGATTAATTATCCATTGGATTAATAATCCTGAACCAAAATGTTAAAACAAACATGGGATAATTTGGCCTGCGGATTAATAATTCCAATTTCATGCTTTAATCCACCTTATGAAACATGTCCTAAGATGTTAAATGGATTAGTTGTTTCATAAATGGGAGTAGGCCTGTCAACCGATCGGATTTGATCTAAATTCAATTTAAAAAATTTCAATTCAATAAGGTGAAATCTTATCTGATAACCCAATAGACCCGACTCGGACAAATCTAATGTGTAATTGGATCAGACCAAATATCTGGTTCGGTCTGGTCTAATTGTAATCGTATTGGTTGCATCCTTAAATCAAATATGTTCGAAAGAGTAATATTAGGGCTTGTACAGATTTAGAAATAAAAATATTAATATACATATAGATATTAAACAAGGCGGGTTTTGGATTTGATATCCAGATCATATTAGATTCAGATTTGCACCGATTTGATCTGGAGTCGATCCATGGACTTGTGGGAATGCAGAAAAAGAAAGCATCTTTTTAAAATAAATAAATAAAACTGATGGAGCCAACGAGATCATGACCAATTGTGGAGAAAATGATAGAATTAGAAAAAGCAAAGTGTTTTCTTTTTCTTTTTTCTTTTTTCTTTTTTCTTTTTTTCAGTTTCTAAGTTAGTCATAAGTTTGGTTGAAATAATCTACGACCATTATTGTTGCCATGCAGAACATGAGTCAAATTTATTTAATTTACAACTTGCCCATGAAGAGTGCCTAACTTTCTTCAATTAGTTTCATGCATGAAAAGGACATAAGACTAATATACAATTTACTTTTGGTTGAATTTTTTATTTTGTGATTTTAAAATTAAAAACAATGAAGAGTGGGAGGCGTTGTGTTGTCTTCCTCGGTGGGCTAAACCTAACCTTATTATGATCCGATTTCTTCATTTTGTAAGTTTGTTGACCAAGTCATCCATATAAAAAATTAGATTAGTCGTATAATTAGATTCTATTGGTTCCGAAAACTAACGGATAATATGTTCCATAAATCATTTGCCATCCAATTTTTTTTCTATATAAATATAATTCAATTATATGGCTATCGATATTCGATCAATTTAATTTTTTTACTTCAATGATCTGCTCAGCGAACCTTATAAAATAAAGGGGGAATTACACCCCAGTGGTGTCAGTGAAAATTATTTATAATTAATATTATAAATTTTTTTTATTAATGTACAATAACTTTTCAAAAACTATTTTATATAGTAATTTCTTCTAAAATAAATAATTAGAATCGTCCTGATGGGACCGAAGTGGGCCCCACCAAGAGAACAACACCACTTGTATAAATTTTATTATATAATTAATTAAAATATTAAATAAATAATATTATATAATATTCCGGAATTACCAAATCATTACCTTTAATATGGCATTTCAAAACTCATATACCAGTCTTTCTTGCCCAAATTCAATCTTTGGAGTACCTTTTGCTAATTTAAACTGGTAATTTGAAAGGGAAATATCATTTCAATGTATATTTTCAAAAAAAAATAATTAATTTTTTTTTAAATTAATGATAAAATTTACAGATACTAATAATTAAAGTCTTAAATTATTTTATAAATTTATAATTATTTTGAAAAGGCATAACAGAATTGTAATTTCACGTAATTTAAATGTGTCATTTCTTTGTATTTTTGTCCTATAATTTTTTTCTTCTAATTATATTCTAATAACTTAGCGGACAAGAAATTTGCGGAGGTCTTGTCCCATGATGGAGACCTTAATCCTTTCTAAAAGTCTTCAAGTCTTTGGAAGATGCCATTGGCTATATAGATAAAGGAGTTTTTTTCATTTTCATTTTTTTATTTTTCCATTTTCTTTTTCTTTCTTTTCTTTTTTTTATTTTATGGGTTTTTATTTTATTTTATTTTATTTTATTTTTGCCATTGCTTTTTTTCTTTTTGAGACAAATGATAATATTATGTATTTTAACACAATTGTCGAAGGTGTTGATAAAGTTTATCTATGTAATACTAACATTCGGGATCAAATTTTGTTTTCAAATTACCCTTCTTCCACGTTGTGTAGACAATGATCATTGAGAAAAAAATATTTGAATTTTCATTAGTTGAAAATCAAAGGATTAGCCTGATAGATGAGGGTACTCATTTATTTGGCTTGATGTTTAGGTGCGAGTATTTCTATGCAACTTTTCTTTCCCTTATTTTTCTCCTTTTTGATTTATTTTAAAAATAAGAAATTAAAAATTAAAAATTAAAAAAAAAAAAAAAAATCATTAGTGGGAAGATTTTCAGGATATTATTAGACTGCAGGGCACATTGTGGTTGAGTTGTGTTTATGTATTGATAATGAACTTGAAAAACCAAGCACCTATTAATAGATATTAATTAGAGTTTTATAATGGAGGAGTGAGTATAGATATCATTCCAACCAAGTGGATTACTGTTATCACAAGCAAACACATTCTTCTATATCCAAACAAGCCCTTTAGATTGAGCAGAGTTCCCCCATTGAAAGGGTAATAATTACAGTCAACAAAGGGTAAGGGTGGGAGTCACTTCCCCATCACCAAGATGTTGGACATCTAATGAGTAACAAGCCACACATAAAAGGAAAATGTCTTAGACCCCCAGTAGAGATGACCCCCACCAGTCTCACTGTTTTTTGATTTGTCTTTTTTTTTTGTCTTCCACTTGTTGCCCCCACGTGGAGGTGGGGGTGCTGGGGGTCACCCCCCACTGGGTAGTGCCGCACACTAAATGAGATGTTCTTTGGTTGTTATGGGCATGGTTAGGTGATCTCACATGAGCGTGGTGATTGGTGGAGAAAATAGAGTTCACGATTTAATATTGAATGTCGAGCGATAAGAAAATAACATGAAACATGACATTTACTAATTGATAGGAGTATTGTCATGTGATACTCTAAGACCACCTAATAATTTTTCGTTATAAATCCACCAAAATGAAAAATAAATAAATAAATAAAATTGATAAAATGATAGCTAATTAGTATATTAGGATGCAAATATTTTATTGAAAAGATGGGGAGGAGTGCTAAGTCAATAGATTAATTATCCATCACTCTCAAAGCACTAAGTTGACAAGATGATATGGTATTTTCATAGTAATAAGAGTAATAATGTTGATCGGATAGATAAGAGGTAAGATTAGTCTCACTCATTCTTCCACTTAGAGAAGTTATTTTGCATTCTTGGAGTAATTTCATGTAGTGTTTCAAATTAATAGTTATTGGTATAACTGGTAAAATTTGTCACTTTTACATTAATATGACAATATGAAATGTGTTTATTAAAAATTAGTGTAAAGTATTGTTTTAAGAGCACAAATACATTGCGAAAAGTGTCAAAGTTAAATTTTGACTTGAATTTTAGCAAAGTCATTTTTTTCAAATCAACAATCATGAATTAACTTTTTGAGGAGTAGATTTTATGGTCAAAAATTAATATGAAAATTGGTTGTGTTAAAATAACTGGTAAACTATTATAATAGTATAGTTAAATTGGTCCCATGATCACTAGTCTCACTTTTATGATCCAAATTATTTGTTTTGTAAGTCCTTATAGGTAGATCTATGAAAAGTATTAAATTGACCCAATAATAATTAACACACAATTTCACCAAATTTATCTTAAAAAATAAATGTCTATTTTCAAAATTTGTAATCAACTTTTTTGAAGACAAATCTAACGACATCTTGTAGTTACAAATACTAGATCAATTTGATTTTTTTTTATTGATGATACACATATCAAAAAAAATTTTTTTACAAATTTGACAATTCAAATCATTAGAATGAACTAGTGGTAAGACTCCTTTTTTTTTTCCCCCTATTTTTCCAAATATAATCGTACACACTAGAAAGTAGTCAAATACATCAAAGTCAACCCTGATGAACAGTGGAAATCACTTCACAAAAATATTCCAAATTTCAAATTCCTTTAATCATAACTTCCCCACCAATAAAGTAAAAAAGATTGTAGATGTGATGGATGTGTTATCATACTCTAATCACACTGATCTTATATCACTCATATAGGAGATTTAATATCATCTAATCTTTGGGCCCAAAATGCGATCAATAAATCAGCAATGTGGTAGGCCCCTATTTTTCCAATGACTAAAATAACCTTTGTGGAGTAGGCCTAAAGTCATGTATGATGTGGTGGGTCATACATTGGAAAATTTTCTTACTTCCAAAACATTTGATGGAGTATTGGAGGGGTAGAAATGAAATATATATATATATTTGCTGGTTGGTACAACATGCATCATAGATGGTGTGCTTTTTATTTGTAGAGGACACATAATTATTGTTTTTTATTTAAAAAAATCCAAAAAACCTAAGTGTTTGATCTTGGTACAAATTAAATTTTAATTTTTTAATTATTTTATTTTAAATTTTAAAATAATATTTAATTCTAACTATACATTAGTTATAACTAATCGAACTAGGATAATTTAAACAATTTAATCACTTTTTATCAGTGGTATTGGATGGTGGTGGTAGCTCTAGATTGGAAAGGAATAAAAAAAAGGTTGAAATGAGAGTAACAGTGGATGAGGAAGATATGGCAGTGGGTGGATGATGAGTGACCAATGGATACAAATGAAAGTTTAGAATTGATACTATTCTAAATGTTGAAGCGTAAATTAAAACATTTAAAAAGTTATAATTTAATTTATTATTGAAATCAATGATATTGATTTTTTTGTAATTATAAATTAAAATGACAAATTTCTTGAACTTCCAATGCATTTAAGTATGTAATAAATAAAAAATTGACACGAAATCTATCATGTCATGAATTCAATTAGGGGAAGCCTTACAAGACTCACTCATATTAGAAAATTTTATCCAATTTTGAAAATTAAATTGTTAACGCATTCTAGGAAAAGTCTATCATATGCACTCTACTACAAATTAGCATAATTTTATTATAAAATTTTGTAACATCAATCACAAAATACATAATCCCCGTCACAAATTAACTTAACAAAATATCTAAAATTTTGTGATTGATGCTACATAAGTTTGTGATTTGATATATTTTTTATTATACCAATTTGCGAAAAGTTTATATATTTTATAATTAATATTATAAAATTTTATAATAAAATTTTATCAATTTATAAGAGGATGGGTATGATATGCACCTCGAGTGATGTTTTTCCCACACTTTAATGTGTTTAAGCAAAATATATTTTTTAATTGACGAAAAATGTGAGTCATTTCTACCAAAAGGTTTATTGATCACATGGACCATCACTCTCCATCAATTAAAAAAATATATTTTACTTACACACTTAAGAAAAATGTATGAACAAATTTAAACTGTCAAATTCCACCATAGGTTTTCTGTGTTATCAAACTCTTTATTTAAAGAATCTCAAATTTATTTTTGAAAAAAATGTCAATGCGGGTTTAAAAAAAATACAAATAAATTATAAACTTGATAAATATTAATAATTTTTTTTTTTTTTTTATCAATCTGTAATAAATTTTTTTTTTTGACAAGTACACCTATTAATACTTTTTCCAATATTTTTCTTGAACTTTATTAAAAGTGGCAATTGGATCCACAATATTTATTTTGACTATGCTTTTGTTAGGATTTGGGGGCCCACTGTGTCCCACCACAGCAGACACTGTTGTACTGTTTTATGGGATATTTCTGAGTCTTTTTTGATAATTCAAATTAATCACATTTTAAAATATATCGAGCATAATATACTTGTAAAAAATGAAGTTAATTGGATATCATTAACCCTTTCATCCACTCACATTTGTATTCATTTTAATATTTTAAATCATAATGTCATTTATTTTTGTATACAAATATGAATAGATGAAAAAATTAACGATATTCGATTAACTTGATTTTTTTACAACTATATTTTATTACATATTTTTTAAAATATGTAATCACATTTTAAATCACATTTTAAATACTGTTTTATGGGATATTTCTGAGTCTTTTTTGATAATTCAAATCAATCACATTTTAAAGTATATCGAGTATAATATACTTGTAAAAAGTGAAGTTAATCGGATATCGTTAACCCTTTCATCCACTCACATTTGTATTCATTTTAATATTTTAAATCATAATGTCATTTATTTTTGTATACAAATATGAATAGATGAAAGAATTAACGATATTCGATTAACTTGATTTTTTTATAACTATATTCTATTACATATTTTTTAAAATATGAACGGTTCAAATTATCAAAACGGATTCTGAAATAAGCTCGTTGGGCAGCACAGGGCACATTCACTCCAAATCCCTTTTTTTAATTAAGGCTTGTTTGAAAAAGTTAATTAAAAATTGATTTTTTAAAAATATATATATATATAATAAAAAAATAATTTAATCAAAATAGAAGTTTGACTTTTACCGAATTTCCAAAACAGCCCTAATTAAGGTGTGCATCTCTTCCTGTAAAAAAAAAAATTTAAAAAAAAAAAAAAATTGCTATCTTTCTCTATACCAGGACTGCAACAAAGAGCTAACTTCCAAACCAGTTTTGTGGACTTGTTCTTTTTCTTTGATTTCTTCGGTTAAGTCCACCGGCCAAATGTCATCATCATATACCTCACCTCTTTCTCATTCTCTCTTCCATTAATGGTTTAGGTTTGCTTTTTTCCACCTCTCTCTCTCTCTCTCCTTGCTGTCTTCTCATACAGTTTCTTGTGGCTTGGTAGGTTGTGCCGTTGGGGTCATGGGCCCTATTTTCCACCCAAGATTTCAATGGTGAGAGAAGGGGGAGTCTATCTCTTCATTGCTTTTTCTTTCCCCATTTTCTTGATGTTTCACATTTGTGTTCTAGGGTTCTTGGGAGGATAAAGAATTGAGTTCTATGTCTGTGTCTCTCTCTCTGTCTCTCTCTCTCTCTCTGAATTCATGAAATTGGTATTTTTTGAGGTTTTTGCTTTCTGGGTTTTGATTTTTAGACATGGGTTTTGAAGATCGAGCAGTGTTGAGTTCTTGTTTTGATCAGCTTCTGTTGACTGTATAGTCTTCTAGTTTTCTGCATCTGAAGTAGGCTTAACCTTTGATTCTTGAATTAGGACTTCTCATTTTCTTGGTGAATTGTTGGGTTTTGGATTATTTTAAGTTATTTTTTAGATAGGATTTGGATTACCCGAGGTGGGTTTTCAAATCTGAAGAGGTTGTGGGTATCAGGTAATCGATCGGTTCTTTGGTTTTCCAATCTGAGAGTTGTGATATTATACTCTTCCAGAAACTCAATGCAGGATTCAATTTCAGCTTGTATGCTTGGTTTTTAATTTTCAAGGTGAATTTTCAATGTGAAGTGATTATTAACAGTTGGTTTTGTGATGACTTGTGCATTTCTTACATATGTGATTTTTTCTTGTAGGATGATTATTGAGAGATAGGTATTTGACATTTGAGGTGTTTTTGAAGTTGGATGTTTTAAGACATGGACAGGATGATTCAGCCACCTTTGGTAAATTTCATTTTGCCTTGTTGCTTTGTTCAATCCTATATATGTTTAAGTAATGTATGCTAGGTTTTCATGTTATGCTTTTAGCATGTTGGGAATGTTTTTATTTCATATGTTTGAGTGGTTTTTCTTTTTCTTTTTGTAAGTATTTCTATTTTTGACATGGACGGCATGGTTTCAAACCACAGAAATAGCCTCTCCG
Source organism: Camellia granthamiana (assembly GCA_036172215.1). Taxonomy (NCBI): domain Eukaryota; kingdom Viridiplantae; phylum Streptophyta; class Magnoliopsida; order Ericales; family Theaceae; genus Camellia; species Camellia granthamiana. The sequence continues at coordinate 125,447,342 of CM069904.1, forward strand.
CACGTGGGATAAGCTGCCCATTGAGACTGCCTTAAAGTAATTCTGTTTTTGAATTATCAATGTTTTGGACCTCGGATAGGGAATGACCTTATTATTGGAATAAACTAATCTGAGATTCCCTGGCTACAATGTTGTCCAACAAAACTAAATGAATTAAGTTCGGTTTCAGTCACTATCCTGCATAAACCTGGAATCAATTTAGCTTGGCATCTTTGGTTTAAGAACAATTCTACATGAACATAGATCATACTCTTGTAGAACATTCACATGATTTTCATTGTCTATACTTCATTTAGACAAATGACACTATAAGATTCTTGGTGACCTCCTCAATTTTGCTTCCAAGTTCTTTTTCTTGTGAATATCCATCATGTTTTCTTTGTCCATTTTTCAACTATACAAATAGAGTCTAAGAAGCTTGAATGTGGATATGAAATATGGATATGATGATATGAAAAAAATCTAAAAAAACTAGGCTATGAGTACGGCGAGGATAAGTTGAAAAATAAATAATTTTCAATATTATATTTTACATGAGCTCAAAGAATAGTGAGAAACCATTCGGAATTAGATATTAGTTTAAGAGCCAATAGTTAGTTTACTTTTTTTTCATTGGATACATTAATTTGATAAAATATTTATTAAAAAAAAGTAGATTTCTACTTTAGTCTTCACTATTTTCTTCTTCAATAAGAAACAAAAATTATTGAAAATTACTCTTATATTCAAAATTATATATCTAAAAATTATTATAATTTCAATTTGATAATAATTTGAATACGTGACCTAGAGTATCCAAAAAATATCTGATACTTCTCAAAATTAACATCAAGTATCAGATACGTTTAGGAAGTATTAGATATGCGCCAGCCAGTATGCAAGGAGTATCGGTATCCAATACGGATACGGATCCCATTTAGAAGTATATGTGATTCATAATAGAGGCTATCAACTTTTTTTCTTGGAATCCCTAACACCCTCTCCATTTACTGATGCTCAGATTATGATTAATAAGTTGCTTACAACTCTGAAGTATAATCAAATTATTGTTCTATTTATTTTCATATTTACTTTGAGGCACTAGTTCATTCTTTAAAATGGTCTTGAAAAAAATAACAATAATAAAATAAGTAAATAAATAAAGTTATAGGAGAAGAACATAATATAAATTGATTAGTAAAAGGATATGGATGCATCCACAGCTATTATGGTTGTATCTACAGCCCCTTGCACGAGGTGGTGCACCCCACCCATGTGGGAGAGGAGTCTGTGGATACAAGGTTGTGGATTTTGCAATATCATTTGTAAAATGATGACAAAGAATATAAGAATCGTGGTTTTTTTGAATTCTCAGACAAGGATCTCTATCTTGATTATAATATGAGTCACCTTGACATGATTTCATTTTCTTCTATCTTCTTCCTCACTCATAAATCTCTTGTGCCTTTGCTAAATGCTCTTCTAAAACTTGGCTTTATCAAATACTAGAGTTGTTGAAGGTGAACGTGCATCTAAAGCATGGCAAATGGGGGTTTTCTTTGTTTTGGTCCAGATTCTTCTTCTCCATTTTGTCAACTTGGAGATATCACTTTGTCTCTGTTTCCTTATGGTTTTCTTGTTTGCATGTGATGTAATATGGCATTGGTTTGCCATTGCTTATCCTAAAAAAAGGGTCAAATGATAATATATTAATGCAAGTCCCTTTGAGGTTTGACTTTCTGATATGTGATGATTGTGATACCCTTCCTCTTTCCGAGATTCTGGTTTAAATGATTTAAGATTTCATATGAGTTTTAACCAAAATGATTCGATTTATGTTGTTGAATATTAAATTGAGTGAATCTTACCATTCAATTGTGATTCACTATTGTTTTTGATTAAGTTCTATTTGTATAATACATGAAACAATCTGGTTTTATCAACCCCCCCCCCCCCCCCCCCCCCGGCCCGCAAAACAGCAAAAAAAAAAAAAAAGAAAAGAAATCAATTGAATATATTGATATACATGATTTTATATTTACATATATACAATTTAGTTATATATTTATTTTATTTTAAACACTACATGTATATACATATACAAAATTATATATTATGCTAAATAAAATGGATTTTACGATTCACGATTCATTATGTAGCAAAACGATTCATGATTTGACAACAATGGCTTCTTGTATGTTTGCAGGTTGATACAACAGCATGTTTCTGTAGAGTAGATGTAGGTTTCAAAACTGTTGCTGGAGCAAAGAAATATGTTCCTGGTACAAAGCTATGTCTTCAGCCCAACATTAAGCCATCCATTCATCCTACCAGGCAGAAGCCAGCACGGGGTGACAGAAACAGGAATCAATCCCCCCTGCTCCCGGGACTCCCCGATGATCTCGCCATAGCTTGCTTAATCCGAGTACCACGAGTTGAGCACAATAAACTCCGCTTAGTCTGCAAAAGATGGAATCGCCTTTTGGCCGGTAACTTCTTCTACTCACTTCGAAAGAGCCTTGGAATAGTAGAAGAATGGATCTATGTCATGAAGAGAGAACGAGACGGAAAAATCTCATGGCATGCCTTCGACCCCATATACCAGCTTTGGCAGCCTCTCCCTCCTGTCCCGAAAGAATATTCCGAGGTCCTAGGGTTTGGATGTGCCGTTTTAAGCAGTTGTCACCTTTATTTATTCGGCGGCAAAGACCCAATCAAGGGTTCGATGAGACGGGTAATTTTCTATAGCGCACGTACTAATAAATGGCATCGTGCTCCGGATATGCTTCGGAGGCGTCATTTCTTTGGCTCGTGTGTCATGAACAACTGTTTGTACGTAGCTGGTGGCGAGAATGAGGGGGTGCACCGGTCCTTGAGATCTGCTGAAGTTTATGATCCAAACAAGAATCGATGGTCCTTCATTTCGGATATGAGCACAGCAATGGTACCATTTATTGGAGTTGTTTACGAGGGCAAGTGGTTCTTGAAAGGGCTCGGGTCCCACAGACAGGTACTGAGCGAGGTCTACGAACCTGAAACGGATAGTTGGTGCCCGGTTTATGATGGAATGGTGACAGGATGGAGGAACCCGTGTACTTCCCTAAACGGGAAGCTCTACGCGTTAGAATGTAAAGATGGTTGCAAAATTAGAATTTTTGATGAAAAGACGGACACTTGGAGCAAACACATCGATAGTAAGATGCATTTGGGGAATTCCAAGGCGTTGGAGGCGGCAGCGCTTGTCCCACTCAACGGGAAGCTCTGCATTATCCGAAACAATATGAGTATTTCTCTGGTAGACCGTTTCAAAATCCGATGAACATCAATGGGAAATGATCGGTGGAAAAGGGCAGTTGAAGACGTTGGTGACAAATTTCTTGTCGAGTCTTGCTGGGAGGAACCGACTCAAGAGCCACATTGTACACTGTCAGGTTCTTCAAGCTTGAGGATTGTAAATTATGGCTTAGGATCAGAGAACTCCTCGATTGTCTTTATATCTCTCATGATTCGAAGGAAAGTGGTATGCATAGAAATTGACAGTTGAAGACTTGACAAGCTGACAGACAAACCACCAATTGAAGAACATATTTGGACTGATTTACGAAATCCTCTCTCGTTGAGTTGTACAGTTTTGCAACTGCATGATCAGGTTAGTTGGTTGATAAATCATATCATATGAAGAAGAAACTAAAGTTTTGCCCTAGTTTAGGGAGAGTGGAGAAAATGATATGGAGTCCTGTTCAGTCTTCACCATTGGTGTCATGAGGTCACAGTTGAATGACTATATATATATATCAGTTTTTATCGAAGGCATGCTTTCAAGTACTTAAAACCATTAATATCACTTCCTTTGCTCTCTTTCTTTTCATGTCTCAAATCATCTCTATCTAACAATTAGAGTCGGAGAAGCTCATTGTGGTAGCGAGGTGGTTTGGTACAAAGATGAAGATAAAAGATCCTCTTTTTTTTAAAACTTTTCGGCAACAAATAATATTTGAGCCTTCAATTATTATTAGGGTTAAAAAATCAATATGATAAAAAATGAAAAAAGTACATAAAGACAAAAAAAGGAAAGTTGTCTTTTTTCTTGGATTTTCTTATGTTTTTACTTTTTGAATTCTTCTATCCTAGACGGACTAAAAAGTAAAAACAAAAATTGACACAAATTTTTTAAAAAGAATGTCCAAAAAAATGTGATTTTTTTAACTGGATGTCAAACGACTACTAAGTAAGCAAAGCAAACATAGACATACAAGCTAATGATGCAATTTTTCTCAGGGTTTGCATGATTGATAAAGCTTAATTTCAACAATCGACTCTTTATCTCTTCATGCATCTCATTTTGCGATGATTGCTCTTGGTGTTTTCTGGTGATGCAGTTTTATGAAGATTGCTGGTTGATAGAGATCCAGTTTCATTTGTTTTCTCGTTTTTTGTTTTTTGTTTTTTTTTTTTTGGCAGTGGTTGCTATTGTTGGATCTGATTCTCGTGTCCTTTGTTGAGCTCCTATTTGTCTATTAGCAATATTTTTTTCTTTGTTTGGCATCTTTTGTAAATTTGAAACTCTGATAGTTTTCTTTTTTCTATGAATGAAGTTATTATCTTTTGTCCAAAAGAAAAAGGAATATGAATATAGAATTTACAGGCCCCTTGATAAATTAGGCAAAAAATAAAAGAAAAGATAATGATCCGTCACCTAGGTGTAAAAAATTATAATAGTAACAATAATAATATCCGAGTTTTTAACCATTTTGTTTGGATGAACAAGAAAGAAAATAAAGAAAATAGAACACTTTGCCTTTTTTACTTGTCTTTTTTTTTCTTTTTTTTTCTTTTTTAATGTATTTAGATGGACAATTTAAATATTATAAAATAATTATATTCAGAATTAAGCAAGGAGGACATGATTTTAAGCGATGAGGAAAAAAAGTTATTGTTGAACAAACGCAAGTTTCAGAATTACAACAGAATTTCATTTTATTAATTTATCGAAACTTGTTTCCACTAAACAAAGGAAAAAAAAGTATCAAAGATTACAATTAAACCCCATACAAAGCTTCAGAGCTACAACAAATCTCAAATGCAATATAACAACACTAGATTCACTATTTATTTCTTCAAATCTATATATCCACTTTCTTTCTCCTAACTGCTATATATCCACTTTCTTTCTCCTAACTGGCTACCAAAGAATATTGTACTAGTCGAGCAAGGACTTGCACGTCTCTTCATTGTAATTTCACAGAATACAAAGGCATACCGGTAATGCATAGAATGAGAAAGCTCACTCACTTCCCGGGTCTTGGCAAGGTAAGATTGCGCCAGCAAGAAGCAGTTCTCCTTCTGCTTTTTGTATTCATTGTATCGCAGGAAGAAGTAACCAAGATAATCGAAATCAATCGGAGACATCTTCGCCTGCCAACAGTGAGCAAATATTCTGACTTAGATGATATATTGGTTCATTGTGGAGACCTGAATGCAAAGCTTGAAGAACAAAAGTACCTGGATTAGGGCCCACAGAGCCCAATATAAGTGTGAAGCTAACATGTAAGTGTTTGTCTCAACATAGAGAGCTTGGAGATCTTTGTCAGATACCTGTTGTTAAGAACAGCTTACTTGTATTATTGCACGGCTTTTCAAATTATAAGCATATAATGTACAAGCTGTCTATTCAATGAAGCAATATGGTCCAAGCATCAACGTCAACTGATTGTTTTTCTTTTTCGATTCATTTTCAACCTTTTCAACAAGATTATTGATGCACCAATACATATACCAGGCCAATGAAAGCCATAGGGAAAAATCTAAGTGAACTTGATGAAACAAAGGAAAGGAATGTGTTGCATGTGTGATATTTTCGGGCAAAAGAACCTAAATACAGCATTATCATTATGCAAGGTGTACATTATTTTAGCACTAACCATCCAGAGGTCCCACCAATGGGATCAGGAGATGGCTCAACCATTAAGCAACTTAGTCAGTCGCCTAATGCCATCGAAGAATATTTTATAATAAAAAAAAATTATGGTTGGAGACCCCCAGATTTTCAAAGACAAAATAAGATGAGGTCTCATTTTCATATTTAGCCTTGGATCTCAAAAATTCTCGAGCTGCTATCGAATGGGATCTATGTCTCCGCATGTCAAGTGATTTTACGCCATAGATCTCATTTAAATTTTCAAGCTACCTAAATCAACCCTGCTTAAAAGCTTGACTTTAGACAAACTAATGCAACCCAACAAAAACTTTGAGAAATAAAAAATGAGTTGGGTCCTTTTTTATTGCCAGGTATGTTGTTTATTGACAAGCAACAATTTTAGTTTTCAATTATTCAAATGCACATCAAACACAATTTTAAAGAACTTCTTGCACTTTGGGCAAAATTTACTTTTACCAATTCAGAAACCTCATGAAAGATGCACAAGTAATGGAAAAATGCTGTAAGTTTAACAAGTTTGCAAACTTAATGTACCTCGAGTGGTTTTTCAGGTTCCAGATAGTGCCTGAAGAAATGAAAACTGCTCAACTTTACTTGGATATCTACATAAACACCAAGTTCAAGAATCAATACCTCATCTATGTATATCACCGTCATAAAAGAAAATGAGAAAAGAGCAAGGAAGATGACATACAAGCTGTAGTCACAATCATAGCCCCGCATATTCATTGAAGTGATTTCCAATGTCAAAACCTCTATAATTGTACGATCCGTATTCAAAATCAATGAAGTAGAGTTTCTCTGGATGTCAACCAACAAAGGTAAGGATCTCTAAGAAGGGAGACAAATGATCATAGCTAACTATAAGGAATCGATGTTGAACAACAAAACTTTGGCCAATTGATGGTGAATAACAAAACTTTGGCCTTTCTCCACACCATTTTCTGGCAAAAAAGAATTCTGATCCCAAAAAAATTATCAAAGGGTCAAATGGCACTTTTGTAAACCTCTTATGCAACAGAACTTTCCTTGAAATATATGGATGGTCAATATGTCACACAAAAAAAGGACGGGGAGTATTTTCATATCATGGAGAACTTGGGGGTTAGTTCTTATGTTTTTTAAAGATAAAGAGAGAAAAGAGGAACAGAAATTGTTAAAATGGAACACAAAAAGAGAGGGGGAAAAATACAGATGTAAGATATGGTTGTAGATACCCTCTTCATCATTGAGCATCAAGACGGCTTGTCAATTCCTGTTCATAAGCACAAGATATTTCTCCATAAATCAATCTATAGCTCCTCAACACTCAAGAGCACTCAACATAAAATCAGCATATGATTATTGCAAACCAAAAAAGAACTTCTGAAGCTAGCCAAAAAAGAAAGGAAAATTGTCTTCATCCTAACACCAGATTGATTTGAGAACTCTTTTCCATGTTGTTTCAAGATGCAAGTTTTCAGGAGAAACTAAAACGTTGACTGAAATGACCCTTCACAATAAAAATGTCAACTACAAAATATTTTAAAGCCAAAAAAATGTATCAGCCTCAGGAAAAGAAAAAAAGGGGGAAATGAAGCCAAGTAATCTAATTCAAGGTTTGGCACATATGGTGTGTTTTGCTCCACTTAAATCACCAATTGGCAACTTCTTAAGCTCAATATCTATCGATACATCATTTGAGTGAATCTCAAAATAAGCAATTTGAATGGTAATAACTCAACACCATCATATTAGTGAATGCGCATCTACTTCTAAGCAATATTTAATTTTGTTTATCTCATCTTCTGTTGGTCTAGTTTCCTGCACCTTTGGACCTTCTATCACTAAACCACACATAACATATCTAAAGACAAGTAAACAAAATCCTCCCACCAAGTTAAACAGATGCATCAAAAAGTTGAAGTCAAATTTCTATAATGTGACAGAAAGGAACATAAAAAAAATATTTCACACAATGAACCGTAGCTAAAATCCTGAAACAGCATATCAGGAGAGAGATTCATATTCCCATCCCTAAATTAGAAAAGAAAGACAACAGATAGTATTACGCCAATTACAAGCAAGTCATGAGAAGAGTGAATACCTTGAGCTTAACAACCTCAGCTTCAACTTCTTCAAATGAAATTGTCTCATACTTCCTCTGCTTCTCGCTATCATCAAATTTTAGAGTGGATGCTGCAAGAATAGGATTAGAGTGTTTTAAATAAAAGGATACTCGAACATGAGAAACACAACATGTTGTTTTAAATAAAAAGACATTCTCCAACTGCCAAATTTAGAGACAATTTTTAATCAAATAAGAAATAATACTATGAATACCCATCACTGAGTAGAGGAAGATAATCATTAATCAGTAAAGGACCTTTCTTAAAGAACTTAAAAACTTCATTCCATAGTTGAGGTTCTCTGAAGCCTGGAATTTCCACCTGATGGAATCTACGAAGCTGCTTTGCAATTTCAGCAGCCAGCTTTGGCTTTCTCATGTCTGTCAATAAAGCAAGATCTGTCAACCCAAGCTTGTTGGTCATCAAAAATCTTAGGAATTCATGTCATTTCAATAGAAAGATTTGTTGGGTTTCCAATTCAACCCCCAGTTGCAATAAAAGGCAACACCTCCAATGACATTTGTCATTTGTCAATGACCCAAGAAGTTTTAGACGAAGGAGAGATCAAGAGAACAATTTGTTGTAGCATATCAACTTGGTGTTTTATTTTGGATTCAAGGTTCTGTCTTGTCTATAACCATAAAAGGGCAAGTTGAAGGAATATTTGGTGACAACCAGTAAACTTGTCAGACATAAAAGGAAAAAATAAAAGAATAAAAAATTAAAAAAAAAAGGAAAAAAGGAAATTTTCACCCACTCATACAGGTCAGACATAAAAGGAAAAAATAAAAGAATAAAAAATAAAAATAAAAAAGGAAAAAAGGAAATTTTCACCCACTCTTACAGGATTGGACCGATGCTCTTTATTAAACAAGGACTAAGTTCAAATGCCACTACTCATCATGACCGAAAAAACATTGTTTGACCTAACTGGAAAGACCAATCCTTCAGTTTATGTGTGAACTCTTCTTTTAAAGCTTATTTAAATTTCAGCATGGCTAGAAAAGATTAGATTGATTCATGTGCACTACAAACTTACTTGTTACTTAAACAGTGTTTCATCTTTAAGAGCTGGAAATTACGCAGTAAAAATTACAACAATATATAGGAAACTTCAAATCTACCGTTGTTGACTTCAACTTTCAACTAACTTCCTTTGGGAGTTAGCTAAAAAGCTAGAACTTTAAGAATCATGGAGGCTCCAAAAGGTGCTCCTGCTCTCTAGAACTTTAAGAATCATTTGTGTGTTATATTTGGACAAGCCCAAACTTGAACCATAAAGTTTTTACAGTGTCACTTCGGTAGGATCCAATCACAAAGAGCACATTTTTCAGCGGAAATTAAGCTATTAATTTACTAAGAATTCATGAATGGTTGATCTGCGCATATGTTTCAATATAAATTCTTCACATACAAAAAAACAGACCAAATCTAGCAGCACAAGGAAACCTTTATATCTTGTTCTTGGGCTGGCCACAAAACTTTTCAAGTTAAGGGTCTAGGAATAGGGATTCTTAAATTGTGCACCAACGGAAGAGATAAACCCAAAGTACTAGCAATAAACCCCATCAAATTATGGACCTATTAAATCAAGACAAACATCTTCATACAATTTCAACACTCGCATCTGCATCAAACATAAAAAATGCACTTTCTGAAGCAAGAAACATGGATTCTCATTTTAAGAAATTAAAAGGCCCCAAAGCACCAAATGCAGAATGCCTTGTTTGTTATTAGTTAATGGAGTTCTCACTCATCTAGGTATCATTGATTTCTATATGCCATCACTTATCCACACATACACAAAATAAATATATAAATAAATAAATAAATTGAAAAATAAATGACGGTGATTTCTTTCATTTTTTGGCCAAGTTTTTTCCAATTCTACTTGAGATCTTCAAAGGTCGTATATAGTTCTACATAAATAATATCCAATTTACTATGTGATAAATCCCACACGAATCTCAGTCAAAATGATCTTTATAAAGACTTACCAGGTGGAGTTAGTGTGCGTGCATATATAAATGATTGCACCATGCCATTTCCAAAAACTCCAAGCAATTTGGCACCAAATCCTGCAGCTGACAGGTATCCGATGGCCTATATACAATATGAGGTAAATAATTACAAAGAGGAGCAAACAATTGACAGGTTAAGTAGCCTACTTTGGGGAAGAGCGAGTCAATGGGGTTTGGGGTGGAATGTAGGGTAAAATAGAAGTAAGATGCCATCTATTTAACAATGTCACTAAGAAAGTTTCAACTTTAACTTGGCAAACAAGCAATAACCCAGAGAGTAGTAAATTCATATCCAAGTTTCAAACAAATCATTGTTCTCCAAGGAATCACAGAATTTTATCGGCTGAATGCAACAGTAAGGAGAACTCTTCTTGACTAAAGCCTACAAAATTATTACCTGAAGTGCATTGACCATTAAAGTGCCATATATCTTTTACAATAACATCATATTATTGTGACTATTTGTGCAAACCATGTTTATTTACATGAAATGAGAAGAATCAGGAAAAAATAACCCATACATCTAGGAATAGAATAAACAACTATATGGCTTTATCAAAGTAAATCAATGGTGTAAAATATTAAATCAGTTCCAAAATCAAACAAAGTAGGATTAAGCAAGTAACCTTAGGAATTTCGAAGTGCTCTTAGCCTTAGAATTAAGCCATTATCTTTTACAATAACATCAATTACAGAAAATAAGATATAGTAAAGCAACACAGCTCAGCAAAGTTAGCCCAAAGAGAATGATTAGTGCAGGTGATTAAAGGGATAACCCGTACATAGCCACATTCTAAAAACAAGAATCCTTAGAAACTCACCTGCAATTCCCGTTCCCGATCGATAACATATTCGGTATTGGGGCCATACAATCTAACTGTTACGTTTATTAGGTTTCCATCTTCTTCCCTTACTGATACCTTCAATACTGCAAGGACGAATTATAAATTTTTCCTTACACTATACTTCAATACAAATGGTTAGCTAAGAACAGCAAGAAAGTTGCTATATCTAACAGGTTAGGTTTTTTTTCATATTTTTCTATCATAGAAAATTTAAGACATTATTATTCTATATAAGGCCATCTTCAACCCTTACTCATAATGTTACTCAGATTTGAAAAAAAATTAAAAATAAAATTGTGTAAAAGCTTCATTTGATACAAAGTACTCCAACAGCCAAACTCAAATTTGAGAAAAAGTTTGGTAAGTGGCACAATTGTAAATTTAGAAACTGCTATGTCACTACAAATGGCCTGTAAAAATTTGAGTGTACATAAAAAACAAAAAAAGGTTCCCTTGATTGGGGTAAAACTCCTTTTGGTATGAGTTTGAGAAAAGGATTGGCGAAAGATTTTGAGGATTTTTACTCACATTTAAATTTGATATGGGTCAAGGGTAAGGATTGGAGATGCCCTAATGTAAAGAAGAAGAAAAATTGAACGCAGACTAACCAAATGAATGACAAAACTTATATAACACAACAGAAATACGCACATAGATTTGTGATGCCACCGGAAACAGTCTCGACAGAGAAGTGAGAATTGTCCAATTTCGACCATTTCTTGAAGAGATCTTTGCACAGCTCTCTGTGTACAAGAATTCGACCAAAAAACATTAGGCCAAAGAAGGGGGTGGGGGCCACCGACTTTGTAGAACGAACAATAAACAAACAAAACACAATATGACGTCAAATAGGACCTCGTGTATATCGTTTGGCAGCTAAGAAAATAAATTTTAAATCGAAAAATATGTATTTTCCATAAGACTTTTTTTTTTGGTATTTAAGTAATAAGTTATATACCAAAAAATTTTCCATAAGACTTGGTCTCCGAGAGAATTCAATAACAAGAACAGATAGAGATCAACCAAGTCATTTATAATCATTTGTTTGTAATAAGTTCAATTTTCTCGATGATAATGTTCTCGTTTTAGTTAGAACTAAGCAACATGATGCAAGACCTCAAATCCATTTTCCTTTTCCTCAGATTCTCCGCAGCCAAACACTGTTTGCAGAATAAGAATATCGAAACAAAAACAACGGAATAAAACAGAACAGAACCCTAAGCTACGCATACTCAATTCACAAACTAAGTTCAGCATTTCCAAATGAAAACATATAGATATAGATATAGATATAGATCTAGATATATATATATATATAGAGAGAGAGAGAGGGGTGAAACAAACATGATGCGAGGTGACATTTCGGGAAGAGAGAGAGAGTGATCAACGGTGAGAGAAGATGATTGGATTCCTGAGCTTCCGTTCTCCCGAGCTCCCTCCGCAACTTCCATGGCGTTCCAGATTTTCCCTGCTCCCATTCTCTCTCTCTCTCTCTCTCTCTCTCTCTCTCTCGATTCAAATGCTGATATTTCGAAGCTCTGCGGGGAATCAATTGTTGCCGCGAATTTTCTTTATATTAGAGAGAGACAGTTGGGATTACTAATGGTATATATGTATTAATTAATATATTAAATGATAATGTGACATAATTAAAATATTTTTTTATATTTATAATTTACATAATGAGTGAAGTTAATAATAATATTCTAATTAGTGTTGATACGTTAGTTAATATATTTAATTAAGAGTTATGCTAGATATTTCAAATGATTTATCAAACTGCTCACATAGATGTGAGATCCACACAATTCCACATGCGTGTGGGTCTCTGGTTTGATAGAAAATTTGATAAATCATTTGAGATTCATAACATTTTTCTTTAATTAATACATGTAACACCACTCTTTGAAGATTGAAAGGCTCCGCATGTTGCGCAAGTTTTTTTAATAGTTAAGTTATGGATTTTAAATAATTTGTTAAATTTTTTACATGAATGTGGTGTTCACACATATATGGATTTGTGTGAGAAGGTTAGTAAAAAAATTTAGTAGATTATTTAGAATTTATAATATTTTTTCTTTTTCTAAGTCTTATTTCAGTGTTTTGAATTATTTATTTTTTTTAAAAAAAATAGAGAATAAAATATGACTGTAAAAATAACTATTTATTTTTGAAAAAAAATATAAAATAAAATATGTCTGTAAAAAATTAAATTGATTGAATATCAATATCACTTTTATCAAATCATATTTCTATTTAGATTTATCTTTAGAATTAAATTTATTGTTCAATTTTTTAGATATAAATGTCTTGATGATAAAAAATATCAATATCTGATTAACTTCAATTTTTATAGGTATATTTTATCTGATATATTCTATCTAATATTTTTTTGTTAAATAAATATTTTAAATCAACACAATAAAAATTTAGAAAAAAAAAAACTCCATTAACCACACAACAACCTCTCCAATACAGATTATTTGGTGTTCATTGAGCATGGAGCAATACTCCACGCCCATTATTACGGAATAAGATTACCATCTAATTTTTTTTACTTAAAGTGGACAAGACAAATAATTTACTCAACACGTGTACAAGACAAACAATTTACTCAACACGTGTAGCGTCGTTGACACTTTGATTCGAAAAATCAAGGAAGATATTTTCTTAAAATTTGTTTTTGAGTAAAAAATAAATAAATAAATAACATATGGGAAAATTATAGATAAATGGACTTTGCTACAATTATTAATTACAAAAAAAAAATGGAGAATCAATTCTAATTACTTAATTTTTTATTTTGTTTTTACAATTTTTATCGCTCAACCTCTTTTTTCTCCATCTTCTATATTTTTCTTCTCTCTTCATTTTTTCTCCACAACTAGTGACCACCCCTCTTCCACTAGCCTTACTTGTACCAACCCCATCATTCCCAACCTATCCCCCAATCTTCCTAGCTCCCGCCCTCTCAACCATCCCAACAACTTTCTACTTGAAACATCCACCCCTAACTCTCTTCTTCCATCTCAATTACACACCATGCGATAGATCACAAAACAGAAAAGTGGTCATGATGATTAATGGGGATCGAAGATCTAGGATTTCAAGAGAGGTTAGGCTGTCGTTGTAGTGGCAAAGGGGATTAAAAAATAATAATAATAAATAGAGTGTTGCGGTAGTGCAACGGAAAAGAGGGCTTAGATGGAAGAAGAGGAGTGGTAGATGGATGCCATTAGGGATGGTAGAGAAAGATTGAGTGTAATTATGGTAAGCCTAGAAAAGATGACAAGGGTGGGCAAATAAAATTTAAAAAAGAGTGTGAATAGGTTTGTTAGGGGTTAAGGAGGGTGGATATACGGTTTGATAAGTGAAGGAATAGGAAGTAAGCGAAGAGATGATGAGATAGAGATGGAGGGGGGAGGGCGGCTTTAGCATTTTCATAATTACAATGGTGGATTCCATTTCTCTTTTAAAATAAAAAAAATTATATTTCCCAAATTTTTGTAATTAATTTATATGAAATTTTTTCCAAATATTTAATTTTCTTTTTAAAATAAATAAGTTCAAAGCACACAGTCCATTTGTACATGGTAACAATTTTTCCTTTTTTTACGATCATCATCTACATTCAGTAAAGTGATTTTTCTTATATATCAAATCATTTCAAAACTATTAACGAATTAAATTGTTAAATCATTGTCAAATTACTCAAAAAATTTAAATGTATAATAATAATAAAAATAATAAGAATAATATTAATAATTATTATTATTATTATTTGACAAATTAAAGATATCATTAGAAACATGGTTTGCCTGTGGGTCTTGTAGTTAGGAAATTTTGGTGTGGTAAAGGTAGGACAGAGATGTTGAAAATACATCCTGGTGTGTGTGAGGCAAAGGTAAGGTAGAGGACACGGCATCGTTTGATATCATCGCAAAAGAGTGTTGACCGTAGAAATTTAATTAATCCGATAACGTGTGACATATTAATAATAATTAATTAATCCTATAACGTGTGACATATTAATAATTTATATGGTCAACTCAACACATCATTTGTTTGCATGTGATGCCTGAGTGACCGACATGTATTCAAACCTCATATTGTTGACTTCTTAACCGTTTAAATTTCTTTTTAGCCTCTTTTTGTTTTGACAAATTTTTTTTTTGTTTATATAAAAAATAAAATGTATTTTTATCGAAAATAGTTTTTGGTATAATTTTTTTAAAAACATTTGGGGGTGACTTTTATTGATTTTTAAAAATATTTTGAGCAGTTTTTTATGTTAAAAATTAATAATAAAAAAGTTTTTTTTTTTTTTTTTGCTTTCTTAGCTTTTAGATAGTTATTTTTTAAAATTTATTTTATTTTATAAGCTATAAAAAATTTATACAAACATATACTAACACAAACTATCAAAATAAATAAAAAATATAAATAATTCTATAAACTATACCAAACATTATCAGTAATTATAGGCAGTGGCGAAAGGAGTTTGAAGTAGTGGTAGATATGGGTTGAACTTGTACCATTTAAAGTAGATTCACAAACATTGTTTATATGACCCAACTATTATTTAATATAAATATTTGTTGTCATATTTGAATATATGAATTGGCTTCTCTATGGGGATCCGTTTTAATGATCTAAATCGTTCATGGTCCTCTGCGTATATTATTTATAAATAAAAAATTAAGTCGATTTGATTTGTAACATTTTTATTTTATCATATTTGTTTTCAAAAAAACAAATAGTCTATTTTTAAGAACATAGTTGCCATCTATTTTTTTAAAGATAAACGTAATAAAATAAAAATGTTATAATTATCGAATCAATCTAATTTTTTTCATAAACGTTATACATGAAGAATCTTACAAAATAAATTGTTTGAATTATTGAAACAAACCTTGTGTTGAGGTTTTCCAAATTCTCTCAAGTTCAAAGAGAAGCCACAATTTTGATTTGGTTTGATGTGTCATAAACTTTTATTTTTGAAATCTGCTACCCTAGAAGGCTCAAGTAAATTTAGAAATTTAAAAAAAAAAAAAAAAAAAAAAATGGGTTCAACAAAGACCATAAAAAGTATATATATGTATTTGTGTGCGTCTTTAGTAGACTTTGTTTTTGTCAAAGATTTTAATTTTTCTATATATATGTATATATATATGAGGATATCACCGTACTATACACGAGATAAAATAATATATTATTTATTAAAAATATAATAATTATATTTATTTATTTATTTTTATTTTGTCTCTCATAAATAAAATTTTATATATAAATTTAAAAGTTTGTTTCAGTTGTTCCTTTACTATAATATTTACTCCTAAACTCCTAAACATTGATTAAAATTGTTTTATTGACGATTAATAATTAAAATTATGCTTTGTTATAAAAAAAAAATTACATAGTTCTATACTTCACTATTTTAGAATAAAAATGTATGAATTTTAAAAAATTGTTATATTGGTTTTTGAAAGGGAAATAATTAAATAAATTTTAAAAACTTAATGAGTAAGAAAGAATCATCGTAACATGTAATTTAAAATATTAAAAAAATTAAAAAATGAATAAAGACTTTAAAAAGATGTGATTACAATTAAAACTAATGCCATATATATTAATAAGTATAATTTTATTTGGATATCTATTTATACTTTAACATGCTTATTTAAAACAAAAATAAATAAAAATAAAAATATTAATAATTTTGAGTTTTAAAATATGATTTTGTAGACTTGTTATATTAACTTTTGGAAGAAAGATACTTGAATTTTTTTACAAAAATTGAATATTAGTCATTGAACAAATCTTATAAGATTTAAAATAAAATTTATAATAGGAAAAGATTAATGATATTGCAATATATGCATTTTAACATTTTTAAATTAAAAAAAAAATGAGATTAAGAATTTGAACTTCAATTATCATACAATATTTTTATATATATAATAATATAAATAAGGATAGGTAATAGATAGATTAAAATTAATTATAAATATAGTTATATTTAAAATGATATGATTTTGTATAGCTATATTTAAAATTCCCAAATTTAATTTTTAACTTCCTATATAAAAAGATTAAAAATTTTAAATTACATATGATCTTTTTCTAAGAACATATGAATTAACGATGAAAAAAAAAAAAAAAAAGAGGAGCCGCACATATTAAAGATAAATAATTAAATAATTGACTAACACCTTTAACAATTTTGAAAATTTTGATTAAAATTAAAAAATTTCTTTTTATAGTTTTGAAAAGCTATTAAATGCCTTTGAAATAATGCTCTACACTAACTGTCAATTAACACATACTATGATATCAAAAAAAATATTTAAAATGTTTTTTTTTTTTTTTAAGTAATGATATACAAACATAAAATCAATATAAAAACTTATTAATAATGACTTTGTGTTGGATTTTGATCTATCACTTTTATAATATGTGAAATGTTTTTTTATTATATAAATGACCTTATCACGCCATTTTAGTATAAAAAATATAGTAAAACAATATTAATCAACAAAAAATAGTTATAAACAAAAAACAGATAATGGTCGGTAGAGAGGAGGGAGAAATAACACACAAAATATGAAATACAAAAACAAAAAAATGGTCACAGATAAAAAAAAGAAAAAAAAAATGGTCTACCTAAAGGATAAAAGAGCATGTTTAAATAATACAATAGATTAAATATAAACTAACCTCCAAATTGTCTCATAAAAAGAAAATTTAAAAATATGTGTTTCATTATTTTATGAATGTAATATTTATAGGGCAAGAAAGACATGAAAGGCTTGGAAAAAAATAAAATGTACGATGGCTAGGATTTTTGGATAGAATAAATAATTGGTTAGAAAAATAGTGCACAAGAATAATTTTTTTCACCTATCCTTTTCTAAATTATAAATAATGGAATCATTATAAAAAAATAATAAATTATGAGATTTTTTTAAAAAAATTATATGTAGTATAGATATGCTTAAATTTATTTGGGAATAAAATTGTGTTTAATTGTGGAATAGAGAGAGAATCTATATATAAGGTTTAATTTTTATTTTATATTAGGCTTAATTTTAGGTTTATATAGATCAGACCAGTTGTGAAATATATTAATAGTATATATACATTTTATGGGAGGTGAGAGAGTTTTCTTTTCATTAGATTTATTTTAGGAAAGAGAAGATTGTATGAAATTTATATTCTTTCTAAATAAATGCTTGATTTATTTTGAGAGGGAGAGGGGGGTTGAGAATTGTGTGCTTTTTTCTTTCTTTCTTTTTTTTTTTCCAGCAATATATTTGCGTTAAATAATTCTGAAGGTTAATATTTTTGTCCTTGTAATAGCCAATAGATGTTTTAATTTTTTTTTATAAAAATCAAAAATTCAAAAAATTAGATTTAAGGTTTTGAAATACTTAAGTCTCTAAGATAAAAAGTCACTTTGGTATAATATATAGCATAGATAGATAGATTATGAGATTTAGGAAAGAGATAAATATTATGAGAGAGATTTAAGAACTTGTAATTTAATTATTATTTTTTAAATTTATAGTTACTTTGTTAGCCAATAGTATTATTTTTAAATATTTTTAAAATTACAAAAATTAGCAATTTTAATTTTTTTTATTATCTATAGTTACTTTGTTATCTAATATCACTATTTTTAAAATATTTTTAAAATTACAAAAATTAGCAATTGTGGTTTCACATTCTTTTTAATTTATAATTTTTTAAAATATATATAAATATAATTAATTTGTTATGAGATGAGATATGTGTTTTTTTTTAAAAATTACAAAAATTAGTAATTTTAATTTTTTTTTAATCTATAGTTGCTTTGTTATACAATAGTACTGTTTTAAAAAAAATTAAAATTACAAAAATTAGCAATTGTGATTTTATGTTCTTTTTAATTTATAATTTGTTTTTAAAATATATATAATTAATTTGTTATGAGATGATATATGTGTTTTTTTTAATGAATGTATAGTTACTTTATTATGAGGTGAGATTTAGGAAAGATAAATATTGGAGGAAGAGATTTTAGGAACTTATAATTCAAAATTTGAAGGGAATCGGAAATGCTGTTGCGCGTGCTGTGCAGTAAAATGGGCCAATTTTGGGGCCATTTATTCAATAATCCAAACCGTTCATATTTTAGAATATATCAAGTAGAATATGCTTGTAAAAAATTAAGTTAATCGAATATCATTTACCTATTCATTTACTCATATTTGTATTCATTTTAATACTTTAAATCACAATTATTATTTTTTTTGTAGATACAAATGTAAGTGGATAAATGGATAAATGATATTCGATTAACTTTATTTTTTATAGGTATGTTCTACTTGATGTATTATAAAATATGAACAGTTCAGATTATCGAGCCCATTTCGCTGCACAGCAGCTATTGTTGCGCAGCCCACGCAATAGCATCCCCAATTCCAATTTTAGGTTGTTTTTTGTTTTATTTTTTAATCTATAATTACTTTGTTAGCCAATAAAATTATTTTTAAATATTTTTAAAATCACAAAAATTAGCAATTGTGGAATGATACTTCAGAACTCTTACAAGCCTTATTCACTAAAAACTCCATTTTTCTTATAATATATAGATAGATAGATAGATACGTAAATATATATTTTAAATATTTAAATACATAGTATATATAATCTACTTTTAAGACGGTAAGAAAGGAGAGTCGTTAAACAACCATTTCTATTAGAGCATCTCCAACGGTAGTAGGTGTGTGAGTGATTTTTCGACCACACTGCCAACTCAGTATTCAGCTGGAGAGTACTGGCAGAACAGATGACACGTGGTTGACCTGCAACAGAAAGAGAAGATTCCGGTGGTTCGTCCACCCGAGGGTACTCCGACGATCAAGTCAGTATATCTTTCAAAGATAATCAATAGTGCTAAACTCACTGCCCAGAATATAAATTGCCTACCTTAGACCCATCGGGGGTACATTTCTTTTATAGTTAACTCAGTCCTAGTCCCACTAGAAGCCTAGCTTCAATGGATTCCTGTTTAGTGCTTACTTCGGACTCTTCAAGAGATAATGATAGACTCCCTAAGAATGTTATCCTTATCCATCCCGAAGTCCTTCCTTATTTCCAGGACTCTCGTCCCTTATCCGTTTATCTCGGATTCCGATATCTTCGAGGATAACCTCGGCCTCTTCGAGATCACCTCGGCGTTATGACCAAGACACGTGGCACCTCGGCTGACACATCGGCATCACCTTGCCACGTGTTGGTACTCAGAAAATATATCCCCACAACTACCCCCTAGGTTCTATTACCTCGGCATTCTGAGGTGATGGAACCTATATCGATACTTAGTGCCAGTACATCGGTTTAAAGTCTCTCAGCCGAGATAATCATATAAGCCGATATGTTTCTTTAAAGGATTAAAGATCCCAATATCTCCTTCACGCGTATGAGTTGTCATGCAAAATAACTTAACCATTTCATCCACGTGTCTTCTTTTTACTGGATCGTACACTGTACGCGCTTGTAAGTCGTCTCGTGCCTGTATGCGCCGTCTGACGTATTCGTTGTTCCAGGCGCATTAATTGCCCTTTTGCCACCGTTTCAAGTTTTGACAAAACCTGCTTCTTTCCCCCGTCTTTTCACTTTTCATTTTTGCGTTTGAAGCCCTTTTCTCTTTCTAATTTTTCCCTTCAAGATCCTCCATTGTTCAAGCCTCCAAGCTCTGTCATTGCTGTTGTTCACCTCTTCCGGCGAGACTCTTGCTACTCTTTTTCGTTGCCATCGTTCACCAGACTTCGGCGAACTCAACACCGGCTTCCATTATTTTGGTAAGTCATCGTTCTTCCTGATCTTAGTTTTTTTGTTGCCTTACTGAACTTTACTGTTTTACCTGCTGTCTTTGCAATATTGCCCACATTTTTTATATTTCACCTTGCACCTTGCATTCCATCATAAATTTGAACATGTTTGTTTCATGATTCTATTTTTACCCAAATCATCTTCTTGAATATACACTGTTCATACACCTGTTGATTTCTGCCACTATTCTTGGCCTGATACACCTGTGCAAACTTTTTGTCTTGATTTCTTGATGGCTTCATCTCCGTTCTTGATTCTGAAACGCATCCCTGTTTTTCTGTTTTTCAGATCCGTGCATTCAACCTTCGTTTCCTTAGATCTAGGTTTTGGGATTTGTTGATAGAACCCAAAATTTCTTAGGAAAAATTGAAACGAATTCCTTCTAGATCCGTATAAACCCTTTCCATAGTATATTTTTAAGTTTTTTAGCCGAGGTCCTTTAAACCCTCCAAAAATACTTCTTCCTGAAATCCGGTATCTTCATTTAAGCCGACGTTATGGGTATGTGGAAACACAAAGTAGACACCCCGGCCAAATTAGAGTACTTTAGGCAAGAGTTCGAAATCCCGGCCGACGTTCATCTGAGGTTGGCTAAGGAGGATGACTCCATCATGCCCGATGAAAACCTCATACCTTTTCCAGTAGTAGCGTTTATTGAATGTGGATTTAGGTTTCCACTTGACCCTTTTTTCCGTGAAATCCTTCATTTCTATAGGTTGAACCCAATGCAGCTTGCCATCAATTCTTACCGAGTTATTAATAGTACCATAGCTTTAGCCAAACAGGAGAATGCTAGGATTACTCTTGCCGATTTCCAGTACTGTTATACCATGTGTCGCCTGAAATCGGAAAAAGGCCACATCCATTACCTCAAGCCGAGGTCCATTGAATACAAAATCGTTGCCGATCTCCCTGACTCCAACAAGGGAGCGGGAGATGATTACTTCATTGTTTCGGGTAACTGGGAGTTTCAGCCAAACGATGACCTCCATCTTTATCCCCTTAGTCGAACAGTTTTCGGGGAAGGAGCTGGTAAGGGCCATCCTTCACAAATTTTCTTACTTTCTTGTATAAAGTTCTCAACATTCTGTTCTAATGTCTATGCTTTTTTCTTCTTTGCAGTTCTTCCTCAGCCACCAAAGGGCTTCCGTCAGTCTTTCTTCCCCAGCAAAGACTTGAAGAAACTACTGAATTTGCCAATTCACAAGCGAAAGGCCCCTCTGCTTCTCAACTTTATCCCCACTTATAAGTCGGCTCTTCCCGACGTCCCAAAGAAGAAGAAGAAAAGCCTTTCTCCACCTTCTGCCACAACTCCACAAGTCGCGTCCACATCTCGGACAGACCAAGGATCAACCTCTGATCTAGCTGAGCAGCTGTCAACCTCGGCTCTGTTTTTGATCCCGATATCCTAGCGCCAGTGCCGGCGACGAACCGTTTTCCCTGCCGAGATGGGCCGTCAAAAAGCAGTTGCCAAGGATCTTTTGGCTAACATTCCTTCTGATGTTGACGCTCAGCCAACACAAACCTAGCCTCCACCAAAGCAAAAAAGAATAAAAAGGGCTCAGCCAAAGGCAAAGGTGACTCAGGTTGATACTGAGGACACCTTGCCGATCTCCAAACTAGCTGAGAGCGATAAAACCACCTCCATCCCTGAGAAGAGGTCTGCTGAAACACAACCATCTGACTCCCCCAGAGTAAAAAGGCCGAGGTCATCTTCTACAACCACCTCGGGTCCAAAAAACACGATGCCCCATGGGCCCCCAAAATCACTCTGGAAGATAAGCCCGTTATGGCCAGTGATAGTGTTGATGACATAAATGTCGGCGTTGCCCTCAGTACCGCTCTACTACTCCCCGGCGATCTCGACCGAAACGCAGAGTTGAGCGAACATGAGAACTACGCCCTGATGCTTCAACGCTCTGTTCAAGTGAGTGTCTTTATTTGGTCATTTTTCTTTCTTTCTTGTACTTAAAAAAATTTTGTAATAACTTCTGCTTTATTGTGTTCTTTCTCAGGCAATCCAGCATACCCATTATTTCTCAGTTCAATATTTCGAGAACCGGGAGAAGCTGGCCGAGAAGAAGAGGGAAGTTGCCAGTCTGCAAAAGACCAACAAAAGTCTACAATCAAAAATGAAGAAGTTGGAGGACCAGGCCAAGGCTGTCATCAAAGAAAAGGATGCGGCTGAAGAAAAGGTTGGTGCTGCTGAGGCGATAAACAAAGTCCTTCAAGCCCAGCTAAAAGAGGCCGAGGACAAGATGGCCGACGCCCAAAAGGAGCTTTAAGATGCCCTAGCCACCAAAGAGGCCGAAGTCAAAGCCGCTGACGAGAAGGGCTACAACGAAGGGGTGGCCGATGTCACGGCGGACTATGAAAAGCAGGTGAAGCAGGCATGCAACAAGGGTTTCACCCTTGGTTGGATGTCTCTTCTAAAAAAGCTTGCAGTCCCCGAGGACTTGCCCCTTAGAAATGCCGATGCTATTTCTCTTCCATTCCCCCCAACTCCAGCTCAATCTGATGACGACTCTGAATCTGAGGAGGAGGTTTTGGTAAGGAAGTCCAAGGAAGCTGCTGGGGCCAAGTCCCCTACTCAGAGTGAGCAAGTCTTGGACTTGACTCAAGAAGAGGGGGATGAGGAGGTTCCTAAGGATGTTGCTCCAGAGGGGGCATCAGCCGACGTGCTTCTTGCCGACAAGAGCCTTGACCAGACCCTTCAAGAGATTGATGCTAAGCTTGCGGCCGAGAAGGTGGCCGAGATGTCCTCCCAGCAGTCCTCCGAGGTCTAAACCCAGCCTGCTAATGATGCTGAAGAATCTTAATTTTGATGTCTTTTTGTTTTGTGCCTTGCACTTTTGTTCTTCTATTTTTTTGAGACAATGTAAGCTTTTCATATAGCCGATATGCCTTTTAATGAATAGACCTTCCTTTTTTCTTGAATGCCTGTATGTTTGTCTTCCCCTTATTACTTCTTGTATGACTTTCATACTTAGAATAATTTTTTGTCTTCAAGAAGCACCGTAGTCTTGTGCAACCTTCTCGAGGTGAAGCACCCTAGTTTACATCGGCAAGTACATAAGTACTTAGCTTAATACTCCATTGGTTTAACTTTAACTTGTAAACTTTTCTCAAGTTTCAACAAGTGTAAAACATTATCTCGGTTTAACTTGAACTTGTAAACTTTTCTCAAGTTTCAACAAGTGTTAAACATCATCTCGGTTTAACTTGAACTTATAAACTTTTCTCAAGTTTCAACAAGTGTTAAACATCATCTTGGTTTAACTTGAACTTGTAAACTTTTCTCAAGTTTCAACAAGTGTTAAACATCATATCGGTATAACTTGAACTTGTAAACTTTTCTCAAGTTTCAACAAGTGTTAAACATCATCTCAGTTTAATTTGAACTTTTAAACTTTTCTTAAGTTTCAACAAGTGTTAAACATCATTTCGGTTTAACTTGAACTTGTAAACTTTTCTCAAGTTTCAACAACTGTTAAACATCATTTCGGTTTAACTTCAACTTGTAAACTTTTCTCAAGTTTCAACAACTGTTAAACATCATTTGTCTCTCTACCCCCTAATGTGAGCCTGAGTTCCATTTGGGTTCTTATTATACATGCATTCTAGGAACAACATCAAGTATCTTTGTCAATCACAAGTGTACAGATGAATAAATCAAGCTAAAACTTTACTTATTGATATCGACAAATGTCAAAGAATAAACAACTCTAATGGTAGAAAAATTTCAAATTGCAAGTGTTCTAAGGCCTTGGCAATTCTTTGCTTTCACTATCTCCAAGCCGATAAGCCCCATTGCCCAATACCGAGATGATTCTGTAGGGCCCCTCCCAATTTGGGCCAAGCTTGCCCTCTCTGGGATCTTTTTTGTTGCCGACGACTTTTCTCAAGACGAGGTCACCGATCTGAAACTCCCTTGGGTTGACCTTTTTATTGTAAGCTCTGGCAAGCTGCTGCTAGTATGCTGCAAGCTGAATTGCAGCTCTCTCCCTTCTTTCTTCTAGAAGATCCAGATCTCGGGCTAAGAGTACATTATTAGTTCCGTTCTCTACTCCTTGGGTTCTGATCCTTGGGATGCCGACCTTCAATGGAATGACTGCTTCTGTGCCATAAGCCATGGCAAAGGGAGATTCCCCTGTTGATCTTCTCGGCGTAGTCCGATGTGCCCAGAGTACATTGGGCAACTCATCTACCCACTTTCTTTTTGCTGCTTGTAGCCTCTTCTTTATCCCATCCAAGATTACTTTGTTAGATGCTTTTGCTTGTCCATTGCTTTGGGGAAAGCTTGGCGTTGAAAAGTAGTTTTTGATCTTGAATTTTGCGCAGAAGCTCTTGATTAGCTTACTGTCAAATTGTGTTCCGTTGTCTGCCACTATTGCTCTTGGGATCCCAAATCTTGTGATTATGTTCTTCCATATGAAGCTTTTTACGTCTATATCTCGGATTTTGGCTAAGGGCTCAGCTTCTATCCACTTGGTGAAGTAATCTATTGCTACCAACAGGTACTTCCTTTGCCCAGTTGCTTGGGGTAGTTGGCCGACAAGATCCATTCCCCATCGGGCAAACGACCAAGGACTGGATACTGGGTTCAGGTCTGTTGCTGGTTGGTATATCAGAGGTGCAAACCTTTGGCACTTTTCACACTTCTTGACGTAGGCTTATGCGTCTTTTTGCATGTAGGGCCACCAATACCCCTGGGTAATGGCCTTGTGGGCTAGTGATCTGCCCCCGGTGTGGCTTCCACAAATTCCTTCATGTATTTCATATAAAAAGTCTTCCACTTGTGAAGGGTGTACACACCTTAAAAGTGGTCCAGTGAAAGATCTTCTGTAGAAATGTCCTTCGGCTGTCAGACTAAATCTTGCCGACTTCAGTCTGATCTTGTGTGCCTCCTTGTGATCATCTAGTAGTGTCACGACCCAAACCCGGCCCTATGGGTTTAGCACCGTAACCGGCCAGTAATCCGAGATTACCGAAGGCCTGCTTAACAGTAGTACAGTAAAACAGAGTTCAGGGCCTGGCGGAAGCCAATACAGTAAGTAACTAGTGTTCATTAAGCTGTGACAATCTGTATGCCAAAAACATTTTTCATGCATTCAAACAGTTTAGAACAGTACAGTCTATACAATCATTTACAGTCAGTCAGTATAGGGATCAAGTCCCTTGACAACAGTGCAGTAAGAGGGATAACAGTCTAAACAGTAACACAAAACAGTAGGGAGACAGGTGGGGAAAACAAAAACACCCCAAGCCATGGCATGGCGTCTCGGAACCTCGCAGTGAGGCACATAGGCTGGTTTGACAAAACTGGGGACTAACCCACGCTCCTAGCTCCGGTCTGGCTGCTGAAAACCTACATATATGTATAAACAGTGAGCTAAAGCCCAGTGAATAACATAATGCGTAAAGAGGTTATGAATGAATGTCCTTACAGTAATGAAATCAGTTCATTAAACAGTATTTCAGTCTTTCAGTATTTCAGTCAATCAGTCATATGTGGTACACCCATTAGCCTATAAACAGTAGGTCCAAAAGGACCGGGTCTTAACAGACCCAACAGTAATGATGGCCATCAATCAGTAAACAGTATGGTTCCACAAGGGAACCGACAGAGCTCTGTAACAGTAACAGTAAACAGTAAATGCTAAGGATGCCACAGTACAGTTCAGAATACAGGACATACATTCATTCAGTAAACAATATCAGTTCCATAAACAGTTCAGTTCAGTATTCAAAAGATAATCATTTTGAACATATCTTTACACAATTGTTACTCACAGAGATTGGGCTAATAGCAGCTAGAGCGCGTCCCCGAGAGCCCACCCTAAACAGTTAACAAATAGAACACACACTAAGTTTCACAGTCGGGAAGGATGATAATTAAATCCCTAAATTTCCTCGGTGTGGTTCTATGTCTAAATACTCATTAAGATGTCTTAAACTAGGCCTAAGAATGCCTAGGATGAGATGAGGATGCAAAAATACAGTGGGAAAGCATTTTTCAAAAGTTGCTGAAAACAGGGGTCTCGCTCGAGCGAGCCTTCCTTCGCTCGAGCGAGGTTACAAAATCAAAGGCTTCGCTCGAGCGGTCTGATGACCAGTGAAAGTACTGGTTGTTGGATTTTTACGCGCGATACCACGCTCGCTGCTCGCTCGAGCGGACCCCTGAATAAAGGGTGCTCGCTCGAGCGAGGAATCCTTCGCTCGAGCGAAGAAGCCAAATCTGGAATTCCCAGATTTGCCTCCCAAGCTCAAACCAAGCATTCTCAACTCAATTCTCGACCTCTTGGGCCCAAATTCTGGAAAATACATCCCAAAACAATGAATAACAAGTTTCAAAAGCCAATTTGTGAATTCAAGCCCCAAAGGTGAGTCAATTAAATCCAACATTCAAACCCATTTTCAAGAACCATTTAAAACATGCAATGCATGAGCTTTAAAGCAAAGTTAAGCTTCAATCCTTGCTCAATTGAGCTCAATAGTTGGAAAACAAAATGAAAACATGGACTTTGATAGAAACATGAGCATGCATGTACAATCCATCATGAATTCAACTTCAAAATGCACCAAAATGGCCATGCATGCATGAATTCAAGCATAATTCAACCTCTATGCACTAAATCATGGTTTAATCCTACAATGGAGCATGAACCATGCAAGATGAAGCTTAAAGACAACAAGAAGAAGATGGATTTTCTTACTTAAGTCTCAATTACAAGTCTTGCAAGCTCAATTTAGCCACCTATGTTACAAATCCTTCAAATTCCCAAGCAATCCACAAGATGAACAAGATGAATTCCTTCATTCCTCACTCTCTCTATGTTTTGGTCGGCTATGGCTCTCAATTGTGGCTGAGGGAAATGTTTTGGTTAAGTGTATACAAGGCTCAAACAATAAAATAACTAAGGCCCACTCAATGGCAATTCCGCAATTACGGCAAACTCTTTAATTGGCTCAAATTAATCTAGTTTAATCATACCTAATCACATTTTAGTTAAATATACCATTAAATCACATATATTCTACTGATCCCAAAACTCTAAACGGTTCCTAATTCGGCCGCCGATAAGGCCTTCAATTAGCAATCTAAACATATGATTTCAAACAGATAATCAATCAATCAAACAGATGCAATATGCAATTCAATTGATAAACTTATTAAATTTCAGTTTCGATTTCAATCAGTCCATTCAGTACTTCAGTTAATTCAATTATCAGTCATTATCAGTTCAGTTTAGCAGTAACCAGTAGCTAATTCAGTAGTTTATCGGTAATCAGTACGAGGGTTGTTACAGTCTCCCCTCCTTATAAGGAGTTTAGTCCTCTAAACTCGAGTTACCTTCATTCTGGAAGAAAACAGGATTCAGCGGGAACAAATCAGGATATCGCCTAGCCATGTCGTCTTCCCTTTCCCAAGTGGCATACGCACCACCATGGTTCTGCCAGTCAACCTTCACTAACGGGATTTCTTTGTTTCTCAGTTTCTTGATCCGCCTGTTTACAATCTGTATAGGCCGCTCCTCGTAAGTGTAGTCATCACTCAACACTATCCGAGTAGGCTCAATCACATGGAACGGATCCCGGAGATAATCTCTCAACATCGAAATGTGGAAAACATTATGCATATGCTCCATTTCAGGAGGGAGCGCAACTTGATACGCCACCGGATTAATTTTCTCAATAATCTCATACGGTCCGACATACCGCGGCGCTAATTTGCCTTTGACTCCAAAACGAGTCTGGCCTTTCATTGGTGTCACTTTCACAAAAACGTGATCACCCACTTCATACTCTCTGTCCCGTCTTCTGACATCCGCATAACTTTTCTGTCTACTCTGTGCAGTTTTCAGTCTTTGCTGTATCAGTTTTATCTTTTCAGTCGTCTCATATACAATCTCGGGCCCAAGCAAAGGCCCATCTCCAACTTCTGCCCAGCAGATCGGAGATCTACACTTTCTGCCATACAATGCCTCGAAAGGCGCCATACCAATACTCGAATGGTAGCTGTTGTTGTAGGCGAATTCAACCAACGGCAAATGACTTTCCCAGTTTCCCTGAAAATCAAGGACACACATTCTCAATAGATCCTCCAAGGTCTGGATGGTCCTTTCTGACTAGCCATCTGTCTGAGGATGATAGGCACTACTCAGCCTCAATTCAGTACCCAATGCAGTCTGTAGGCTTTGCCAAAACCTCGATGTAAACTTCGAATCCCTGTTGTAACATGCCCCCGAACGCATCCCGGGAGGGTTAAGTCCCATTCGGTTCACATTGGGTCACTACAGTTCAAGGACTCAAAACGTCACGGTTCTAAATCTTGAACCAAAGAGTCCAACTCTGGCAAATCGTTTTGAAGAAAAACTGATTTTGAAAAGAAGTGCCAAACATGGACTGCTTTGCCAGATTACAGAGTCGCCACCTAAATATTTTTAAAATGGGGAATTTAGGAAACCCTGACTCGGTGCCGAAGGCCACGTGTCCGTCATCACCAAAGTGGTCTTGGCTCGGGAGCTTGGGTACGATCGGGGAAGGTCAGCTATGAGCACCCCCTTTCGCCCGGTCCGAAGACCGGCCTCTACTAACCGTGATATCCAATTTTGAAAACTTTATGCGTTCTTATCCCGGTTATTAATCTAGAATTACTATGTGATGCGCACAACACAAAAGTATAGACTAGATTGCCTAACTTGGAAATAAACATTGCATATCCGTTTTGTTTGGAAAACAGTTTGAAATTGCTACTCGCGAGTAGGCTAAAACACGGATTTCGATGAGTATTCCCAACTCAAGTAATCCAACCTCCACCCACAGGCATTCAAGCAGTTATATCACATAAGCACTTAGCCTCATGGTAGTCATGCTATTATGGCAACATTCACACGCATGCGATATGCTAAAGCATAAAAGCTCACCTAGTACTCCAAGCCAAAACAGAAGCTTATTAGAAATCCATGCATGGACCTAAGCATACTGAAATGTCTAATGCAACACATGCAAAGATGTAATCTAGGCAGGCTCGGCTATCCTAAGCATGGCATGTGAAATGCTACAACTATCACGTATTCAATTTGGAATTGAAAGTACGATGCAGTTTGTATAATGTACCGAGCCCGATGCATGTCAACAAATGCGTGGATGCACACATGCATTGCATAAGGTATGCTAATTTAAATATGTCCTAATCTACCATCATAAGCAGGTAAATAAAAGGGAAGAAAGAAGTGGGGGTTGGAAGACATACACACACTCACCCACACTTATTACAATTGCGCCCTCACTCGGAGGGACCAAAATAATAATACAGTCCCAAAATAAATGAATAAATATTACAAATTCTAATTACTGAATAAATAAATGTGAAATAAAAGGGGGCCACAGCCCCTCGCCTCGGGATGCGCGAATGATGCATGCTCAATGTCCGCCTTGCCCGGGAACCCGCACCATGCCTCTGTTCCCTCTGCTTTTGCTGCCCTGCCTCTCTGCAAAATTTCCAGAGTCCTGGGACACCTTCCACATACCCTGAATATTACCACCGGCTGAAGGGTTGGACCATCGGCTGCAGGGTTTAGCCACCGGCTGCAATTGAGATTATCGGCACAAAAAGTGTGCCGGTCGGCACTAAATTCCTGCAGGAGACAGTTTTGACAGCAGCAGACAGCAACAGAGCATGGTATGGAATTTTGGGACAAATGTATGCACGGACACACTCCCTATCATGCAATGGACTCAAGGGAGCATGGCCCTCGCCCCCCGGGCCACCAATCACGCATTTCAATGCATGATGGCCCAAGAAGCCAAAGTGTGCAACTTCAATGTGGAATGAAATGCACATAAACAAACAAAGAGCTCAACCTCTATGATACTCAATTCAGGAGGTAAAGCATGCATGTCAAATGCAACCTAAGCATGCAATCTAACATGCAATATGAACATGCAAGTATATAAACATGCTAGGCACACAACCTAAGCAACACATACAAAGTAAGCATGCTACAACACATGAGGGAATGGACTTAAACTAGATTAGGCAGCCTCAAACAAGCCTAAAACAGTGGCCATAAGATGAAAATGAGGCGCCTCGAAATGCGTGCACACTTGCACGCAAACCGAGGCGATGGCATATACAATGCAATATGGCTAAAAAGGCATATACAATGCAACATGGACTTATACTAACATGAGAGAGCCTCAACCACACTCACATAAGAGGCCGTGAGATGAAAATGAAGTGCCTCGAAATGCGTGCCCGTGTGTGCACGCAAACCGAGGCAATGGCATAAAGGCATGAAATGGCATGGCAAACGATATGCAAACATGCTAATGGAATTTCAGCACTGAAATGTGGGGGAAAACAGTCCCGAATCATGGCCAAAGTACATCCGATGCACGGAATAGTCCCGAAACATGAATTTTGGCACCCGAAATGGCCTGTAGCTATGCCAAACGTGCAAGATATGAACATGAAGTATGAAGACAGCAGCTAGACAGTCCCAAAAAAAGCATTTTTCAGTTTACTACATGGCCACAAAAACACATACAAGTATGGGAAAAATCCTATGCAAGGAAAGGGCCACAAGGAGGGCAAAGAGATAACCGATACATGGAGGTTCCAAACAAGTGAGGGCCCTTCTACAATGTTGTAGAGGGACCCAAAATATGGCTATTTAAAGCAGATGTCCGAGCCAAAATCAGTATACAAATAGGCTCAAAATGTCATGCAAAACAAGGGCAAAATGAGGCCACAACATGAGGTATATAAAGGGTGCATCAAACAGTCAAAGACCCTTCATAAGACATGTAGAGGGGGTCAAAATAAGACACTTTTCAGGCCTGTCTAAGACCCAAAAACAGAAGCATGGTAGGCTAACAAAGCATGCAAAATTACGGTAAATAGAAGAGATTATGAAACAAGTGCAAGATAGAGTTACCAAACATGGTTGAGCCCTTCTTCAATGTTGAAGAAGGGCTCAAAATAATCCTACTTACAGTTTATTACATGCTCAAAAACAGGTTATACACCAGCCAAATATACTATGCAAGAATCATGGCATACAAGGGGGTAAAGAGATAGGTGCTAGATGCTATCACCAAACAGCAAGGGGTCCTCAATCAAACATGAAGAGGACCCCAAAATAAGACTATTTGAAGTTTGGGTCGGAGCCCAAAAGTGCTTGCAAGCAAGGCTTAGATATGGATCAAGAAAAGGTTAGAAAAGGGAGAATGAGAACTCACCCTTGAAGACTAACTCTTGGCTGCCCTTTTGACTGAAAAACAGTGCCTCCTAGCCTCTGAGAAGACCTCCAAGCCGCTGGAAATGGAGTGGTGGTGGTGGTGCTAGGTGGTGGTGAAGGAATGGCCCAAGAACAAGGGTGTTTGGAGGTGGAATGAGAGAGATATATTGAGAGATGGAAGGATGTATATGTATATATCAGATATACATATATTTCTCTGGTTTTTTGTTCCAAAGTCTCCAACCCTAAGCCAAGGAGAAGAAGAGCTCTTATATAGACAAAATAAAGGCTCTAAGCTTCCCAAGGAAGCTAAATGAAAAGGGGCAAAGGGTGCAAATGGTCCAAGGCTTCTAGGAGAAGCTAAAACAGCTGGCCAAGCTTCCCCAAGAAGCTTGGCCAAAGGGTTCAAGGTTCTAGAAGGAAAGGGGGGTTCAAAGGTTCAAATGGGTGCAAAATAGGCACATGTATGCACGTGGATCTGGTTCTGTGCATCCCAGCTGGCACAGCTGGTATGCACCAGGCCTGGGGGGTGCAAAGGGGTCAGGTCGGCCAGAAAATTTGATCATCGGCCAAAATAAAGTGCCTGTCGGCACTATTTTCTGCCGGTCGGCTAAATAGAGTGCCGATAGGTGATTCCTAGGTCAAAAAAAGGCCAGTGGGTATGCAAATTGAAGCCCCGAAAGTTATCTTTCCAATGGCACAAACCTTGCATCAAAATTCCTCCTGTGCAAAAAGTTATGCCCTTTTCCGTAAAGCCGCGCAGACTCGATCCAACCGGGATGATGCCCAGCTTCAATCAATCATATCTCCTCCACCCTGACTTGGCTCTAGGAGATTCTTGAACCAAAAATGAAGCCCCGGAAGTCTTCTTTCCAATGGTAGTGGCCTCATAGCTTAACTCCAAGTATGCAATTGAATAAGCCTGATTTAGCGAGGGCCGCTCGACTTTCTTTTACCCGGATTCATGGCGAACTTCTTCTCCAACCTATTTTCTCCCCTCCTCTCCTCTTTTCTTCAAATCCAAACCCCTAAACAAAGTGTTTTGAAGGGTTCGCCTCTCTCCTTGCCGAAGGAATTGAATCTTTGCCCTGCACATCTCTCAACACCGAGCAAACCATCAGTAATGCCCAAGTCTTGAGGGCGGTCAAAAATGGGGTGTCTACAGGTAGCCCGACCACAAAGTCCACAGTAATGTGCTCCCATTTCCATTCAGGAATAGGGAGTGATTGCAGCATTCCTGCAGGTCTTTGATGTTCTGCTTTAATACGCTGACAATGCAGACATTTGGAGACATGGCTTGCAGACAATAGTGTTCCTTCAGATCATGGTACATTTTTGTATTGCCAGGGTGGCCTGCAAATCTTAAGCTATGAGCTTTTACCAATATCTTCTTCTTGAGTTCCGGAATGTCAGGTACACAAATTCGATTTCAAAATTTTAGTATCCCATTGCTTATAGTGAAATCAGGATCATGCGTACTCTTTTGCTCCTCGTACTTTTTCTTCAAAAGTTTATCTTCCCATTGGTGCGCTTTAATTTCTTCAATCAATGTAGGTTCTACGATTATGTTGGCGAGCAATCTATTGATCTTGCGGGAAACGAGAGAACATGCCAAACTTCTGGTCGTCTTTCGGCTCAGTGCGTCTGCCACTACGTTAGCTTTGCCTGGGCAGTGATGGATCTCTACATCATAGTCTTTCATAAATTCTAGCCATCATCATTGTCTCATATTCAGTTCCTTCTGCGTGAACAAATATTTAAGACTCTTGTGATCAGTGTAAATTTCACAAGTTGCACCGTAGAGATAATGATGCCAAATCTTGAAGGCAAAGATCACCGCAGCCAATTTCAGATCATGTGTTGGGTAGTTTTTCTCATGAGTCTTTAGTTGGCGTGAGGCATAAGCAATGACTTTTCCATTTTGCATAAGAACACAACCCAAACCATTGTATGAGGCATCACTATAAATTACGAACCCATATACTCCTGTAGGGAGTGCTAGTATAGGAGCTGACACAAGTCGATTTGTTAATTTTTGAAAGCAACGCTCTTGTTTGTTAATCCATTCAAAGAGTGTGTTCTTCTGAGTTAGCTGGGTCAAAGGTGATGCTATCTTTGAGAAATTTTGCACGAAGCGTTGATAATAGCCAGCTAGACCAAAGAAACTTCGAATTTCTGACACATTAGTAGGTTGTGGCCAATCTATGATTACTGTAACTTTTTGGGGGTCAACCAAGATGCCATCTTTGTTAATGACGTGACCAAGAAAGTGTACACTAGTGATCTAGAATTCGCATTTCTTTAACTTGACATAAAGCTTGTGATCACGTAGTGTTTGTAGAACCGTTCACAAGTGCTGCTCATGGTTTTCCGGTGACTTGGAGTATATGAGGATGTCATTAATGAAGACAATGACGAACTCATCAAGATAGGCTTTGAACACTGGGTTCATGAGGTCCATGAAGGCGGTTGGAGCATTTGTGATGCCAAAAGGCATGACAAGAAACTCGTAGTGCCCGTAACAGATTCCGAAGGTAGTCTTTTCGATGCTTTCCGTTTTGACTTTTAGTTGATGGTAGCCAGAACGCAAGTCAATTTTGGAGAATACCTGAGCGCCTTGAAGTTGATCGAACAAGTCATCGATTCGTGGTAGAGGGTACCAATTCTTAATGGTGACCTTGTTCAGCTCCCGGTAATCGATACATAACCTCATCGTGCCATCATTTTCTTCACGAACAATGCTAGAGCTCCCCAGGTTGAGGTACTAGGTTGAATGAAGCCTTTGTCCAGTAGTTCCTGAAGTTGAGTCTTTAACTCTTTCAATTCTGTCATCGACATGCGATAAGGAGCTTTTGATATTGGTTGTGTGTCAGGTTGGGTTTCAATGGTGAATTCGATTTCCTGGTCAACCGGGATACCAGGTTGATCTTCAAGAAAGACATCTGGAAATTCTCGAACCACGGGGATTGCATCAACGGTGGGGGCCTCTTTTTGTGTATCAATAACATAACAGATATAACTACAATAACCCTTTCTTAGAAGTCATTGGGCTGTCATGGAAAATATAAACAGAAAGGGTTGGAAAATCCAATTCCATCAAAGACAAGCTCGGGTTGGTTTGGTAACCTGAGGGGAACTGTAGACACCCCATTTTTGAATACCCACGAGACTCGGACGCTCAGTTCGGTGCACTCGATGATGAAAGTTGAATTGTGAATTCGCAGCGATTCGGAAACAATTAAGCTTCCAAAATAACCTCATATCTTCAACATTTACCTTATGGAAACCTGTGAGCCTTACTTTTGGACCTTTTCTCTTCATGAGCTAAGGTTGAACCAAAAAAATAGGGGAGGCCATCAAGGCCCGGCCGTGCATTGGTGATGGCCGGCCGTGGCTATGAACAGCCGGCTGGCCTTCGATGGCAATAAACACTGTTTTGGGCTGGAGGTCGCCAACTGTCCATTTTTTAAGATATTTGTCACTTTTTCAACTCGAATTCTATAAAACCAAGGCTCTGGGATTGTTTTGAGGGTTGAACGAATATCTAGGAGAGAGATATACACCCTTGAGAGCCTTGACTCCTCCTTCTTCCATTGCAAGGCAGCCTTTGAGCTAACCTAGTTTCCTTACACCACTATTACACACCATACACAGCCTTGTTTGATCATCCTAAAGCCTTGGTTGATCTTGAGGAAGTGTAATTCAAGGTTGAGAGTGCATTGAATTTGAGTTTGAAACTCTAAAAGCAAGCTAGCTTCTTGAAAGGTATAAGCTTACTTTCTCTTTCCTTGTTCTCATTTTTTGTTCTTTACTCCATCATCCATGCTGTTTTGATTATTTTTGAGTTTGTTTGAGGTGTTGGAGTTGAGTTTGAAGGGTTACCAAAAGGGTTTCTACACCTTTATTTCATAACCTAAACTCTTCTCCTTTTTACTCTCTTTCCTTGGTATTCATACTACTTTTTCAGAGTTTTGAAAGGCTAAAGTATGTGGTTTTGAGGTCCAAAAGTGGAGGGGTTAGCCAACCCCTCCTTAGACTTACTTACTAGCTTTAATTCTTATTTTTTTTGCTTATTCTTTTTTTGGTTTTTGTAGTGTAATTTCAGAACTATTTTTAGCCTTTTAAGGGTTGTTTTAGGGTTGCCATGGCCTTTAAAATTGTTTTTCGCTTTGGTTAGTTCACGTGTTGTCTCATAAATTGCATTCGTGGCTTATATTGTATTGTTCTAAGCTTTACCTTGCTTTATTTCCATGTTAAGAGTCTCACTCTAACTAATCGATCAACTATCTATCATTTGTATTTGAGAATGATTTCAACCGATCGAGGTTGCTCGAAACATATAAGAATGGCCTACACTCAATGACTTAATCTCTTAGGGGATTCATTGTCAACGGTGTAGCCTTTCTCTCATGTTTTAGAGAGACCTCTCGTTTGACGTTATTTCTTGTTTAGAGGACTCTTAACATTACATTTGGACAGATGGACTAATGAATAACAAGGCCTAATAAAAATGATTTAAAATTTGGTTCAACGCACTTAAGGAAAATGGCTTGAAAAGCTTGAACTTGGCCGGACGTTATGCCAAGCTTCTTATGTCAAGTGCCATCATGCATCAATTCATGGTGTTTTTGATGTCCTTGAGGTGTCCCAACTTCCCTTCTTTGAGCTCATTTCATGACAAAAAGGGAGGGGTGGTCCATTTGCATTACATTTATTGATTTTGTCCAAAATCATGTCCTAATGCATCAAGCAATTAATTGCTCATTGATGTCTTTAAGAATGATTCCATTCTTCTCTTGAGGCCCTCATATGATAGAGAAGAGTGGAAAGACAAACAGAGCTTGAAAATGCTCTATCTGCACTGATTTCACCTCAAAGCACAGAAACAGAATTTGCATCAAATCAATGCACGACCGGCCCTCTGTGGGCCCGGCCAGCCATTAGTAATGCACGGCCGACCATTGGTGTGTGGCCAGCAGTGCAATTTTACAGAAACAGATGCAATAGCTGAAGGTGAAACAGAGGCAGTCTGGGGTAGATAGAGCAGCTTTCAGGCGATGCGTATGCAACCTCCATCCATCTCCTTTGATATCCATATCAAATATGTTGCTATTTAATTGTTCAATTAGTTGTAACTAATTAGTCGTGTTGTAATATTTAATTAGCTTAGCCTAATTAATTTATTTTAATTAGGTTAGATAGTTAGTATTCATTTCAAGTGTTGTAATAATTAGCTTAGCTTAGCTTTGATTAGCTAGTTAGTTAGCGTTTATTCATTCGGACCCTCCTTCGCGAGGGCATAATATTGTAATAAGTGTGCGTGCGTGTGTGTGTGTGTGTATTCCAACCCCACAATTTTCTCCCTTTTATTTAATCACTTTCGATGGTTAGATTAGGGACAGGTTTCAATTAACATATCGCGTGCTTTCATCCATTCATTTGTATTGCATGCACCAAGGCTCGGCGCATCATTCAAACTGCATTGCAATTTCAATACTTCTTTGAATACGTGTTTTTATAGCATGTTATCAAATTGAATCATATGCCATATTAGTAGCCGAGCCTATTAAATTGCATATTGCATGTGTTGCATTAGACACTTAACATAGTTAGGA
This sequence comes from Camellia granthamiana, assembly GCA_036172215.1. Classification (NCBI taxonomy): domain Eukaryota; kingdom Viridiplantae; phylum Streptophyta; class Magnoliopsida; order Ericales; family Theaceae; genus Camellia; species Camellia granthamiana. The sequence goes on from CM069904.1 coordinate 125,484,970, forward strand.
TTATGCATCTTTCTAACTAGTTTTTGTTTTGGCTTGGAGTACTCGGTAAGCTTTTGCACTTTAGCATACTTGTACAAGTGTGATTACCATGAGGCCATGATAGCATGCTTGACATGAGGCTATGTGCTTACTTGTTAAACTGCTTGAATGCTTGTGGATGAAAACTTATTGTTTGAATTGGAACGATTCAAAGAATGTGCGTTTTAAGCCCACTTTGTTGTGGCAAATCATGTTTTAAGCCCACTGTGTTTGGTGGCAAATCTGCATCTTTAAGCCCACTTGAGGTAACAAATTCAAACTATTTTCGCAAAACAAACATGACTTGAAATGTTCCAATTCTTGCAATGTAGTCTATACTTGCTTTTGTGCGTTACATAGTAAAGTTAGTTTAATAACCAGAATAAGAATACATAATGTTTATAAAATATCATATCATGGTTAGTAGAGGCCTATCTTTTGATCGGGCGAGCGAGGGTGCTCATTTCATAACCTTCCCCTCTTATACCCAAGTTCCCGAGCCGAGGCAACTTTTGTGATGACAAACACGTGGCCTTTGGCACGAGTCAGGGTTTCCTAAATTTCCCAAAAATAAAATATTTACGTGGCGACTCTGTAATCTAGCAAAGTAGTCCAATATTGGCATTATTTGATTTAAAATCGATTTTCCAAAAAGATTTGCTAGATTTAGACTCTTTGGTATTTATCAGTTTCACATTGCACTTGTGAGACTAGATTCAGAACCGCGGGAGTCCGAACTGTGAGGCCTTTCTTTTCAAACCCTTTCCGAAAAGGCGGGGCGCGGAAAAAGGCAAGCCCACAGAAACCTTTTTGGCTTTACAATCAATAGAGGCGTGGTTGGTAGCTAGTCAATCCATACCTAAGATCACATCAAAGTTTTCAATGCGGAGGGTGTCACGACCCATCCCAGTCACTAGGGCTAGATTCGCAACTAACTAATTCTAAAATTTCTTAAATTAATTCCAAGTAATTAAATAATGCAGCGGATTAAAATAAAAGATATAGATAAATACCTAAAGCATTCATAGAAATTATTAGTTATGTAACGATGTAACATCAGTCAGATAATGATTACAAGAAAAAAAAACATGATATCCATATCAAATTTGAGGTTCTGATCCACAGAGTAAAACCATCATTCTTTAAATTTCTTCACCTGAAAGGGGTTTTAACAACTATAAGCACATGGCAAAGTGAGAAATATTATACTGAGAGCATGAGGGTATAAAATCACCATGGATAATTATTTAGGCTAAACGATAAATAGTTTGATTCGAATAAGTTATTTTTAATAACAAACATATAACACAAAATCATATAAACAAAATAATTATAACCACAGTACATAACAAAATAGAGGGTCAATGGATCCATGACAAACAGAGGGTCACGAAGTGACTAATCAGAGGGCCAAAGGTTATTTAAGTCCCCCAAGGCATGGGACTGTCAGAGGGTCACTAAAGTGACAATTCAGAGGGCTAGTAATTATTTAAGTCTCCTAAGGCATGGGACCTCCGTGGCGGTACTTATTCAAAACAAATGTTTATAAAATCATTGTCAAATATTTTCTAAAATTTAAACAAACATATATGTGGGTTTCAATTTAAGCAAATAGAGTTTAGAAAATAATCCACGTAATTAAAACATTAATATAACCATAAAACATAAATTATATAAAATGATTCATGGTAACTCAAAACATTCGTAAAATATGTTATGGTGACTCAAGGTATAATATTACTCACCTTATTATCGACCCTTAGCCTTTACTTCCCTATTATTGCTTACTAATATGCTGTACTTGTTTTGAATCTATGTATTTCTTTCTTGTTTCTTTCCAAAGCTCAGCGACTCTCTATTTATAGGGGGAAGTGTGCACAGTCATGGTAAATTTGACACCATGTGTCGCTCAAATCACTTGCCACTTGCTTCTTCCTTATTATGACTTATCCAAGTGCTTATCTAAATAGGCATATTCACCACCCTATGTGTTAGGGTGGTGACAGGCTGTATATATGCTCTCTTTTTTTTTTAATTAATTTTTTTTTTTATTATTAACATTTCACTTTATTAACCATTCAATATACACTCCAAATATATATATATATATATATGTGTGTGTGTGTGTGTGTGTGTGTGATTTTATTTAGGGTGTCACATTTCCCCCCTCCTAAATAGAAGTTTGTCCTCAAACTTGACATACCTTGGTTTTCGAAAAGGTGCGGATATTTGGTTCGCATTTGACTTTCTGTTTCCCACGTAGTTTCTTCGACACAATGATTTTGCCATAAAACCTTGACAAGAGGTATAATCTTGTTTCGGAGAATTTGATCATGACGATCGAAAATCTGCACTAGTTGTTCTTCATAAAATAGATTTTCTTGAACTTCGTGGCTCTCATAATTGACAACATGTTCTGGATCTCGAAGATATTGTTGAAGCATTGAAACGTGGAACACATTGTGAACATTGGACAGTTCTGGTGGAAGAGCAAGACGGTACGCTACAGGGCCAATTCTCTTCAGTATTTCAAATGGTCCGACGTAATGCGGATTCAACTTTCCTCGTTTTCCAAATCGAATGACTCTCCTTGTTGGTGAGACCTTTAAGAAAACGTCCTCTCTTACTTGAAATTCCAAATCTCGTCTCTGTGTATCCACATAGCTTTTCTGGCGACTTTGAGCTGTACGAATTCGTTATTGGATGAGTTGAATCTTATCACTCGTTATTTGCACGATTTCAGGGCCTAATAGTTTCCTGTCTCCGACTTCTGCCCAACATAGAGGTGACTGACATCTCCTTCCATACAATGCTTCGTATGGTGCCATACCAATACTTGCTTGGTAGCTGTTGTTATAGGCGAATTCCACTAAAGGCAGGTGTTCATCCCAATTACCCTTGAGGTCCAACACGCACATCCGTAGCATGTCTTCCAAAGTCTGGATTGTTCTTTCGGATTACCCATCTGTTTGCGGGTGATAAGTAGTGCTAAACATCAGTGTTATTCCCAAAGCTTCTTGCAATTCCAGAAGTGAGATACGAAGCGGGGGTCTCGGTCAAACACAATTGAAACTGGGGTACCATGCAATCGAATGATTTCTTTGATATATAGAGTGGCGAACTTAGTAAGGAAGTATATGATTCTGATTGGTAGGAAATATGCCAACTTCGTTAATCGGTCTACTATAACCCATATCGCATCATTCTTTGAAACTGATAGTGGCAGCCCGACCACAAAGTCCATAGTAATGTGCTCCTATTTCCACTCAGGAATAAAGAGTGGTTGCAGCATTCCTGCAGGTCTCTGATGTTCTGTTTTAACACGTTAACATTGCAAGCATTTAGAGACGTGGCTTGCTATGTCTTTTTTCATTCCTATCCACCAGTAGTGTTCTCTCAGATTGTAATACATCTTGGTGTTGCCAGGGTGGACTGCAAACCTCGAGCTATGAGCCTCCATCAATATCTTCTTCTTGAGCTCTGGTATGTCGGGTCCGCATATTCAATTTCGAAATTTTAGTATCCCATTGCTTATAGTGAAGTTAGAATTAGGAGTAGTTTTCTGCTCCTTGTACTTTTTCTTCAAAAGTTTGTCTTCACATTAGCGTGTTTTAATTTCTTCAATCAATGTGGGTTCCATGATTACGTTGGCAAGTAGTTCTTTCATCTTGCGGGGAACGAGAATACATGCCAATCTTCTGGTAGTCTTTCGACTCATTGTGTCTGCTACCATGTTAGCTTTGCCCAGATAGTAATGGATCTCTACATCGTAGTCCTTCATTAATTCTAGCCATTGATGTTGCCGCATATTCAGTTCCTTCTGTGTAAACAGATATTAAAACTCTTGTGATCGGTATAAATCTCACAGGTTGCACCGTAGAGACAATGACGCCAGATCTTGAGGGTGAAGATTACTGCAGCCAATTCTAAATCGAGAGTTGGGTAATTTTTCTCGTGAGTCTTTAGTTGTCGCAAGGCATATGCAATGACTTTCCCATTCTGCATAAGAACGCAACCCAAACCATTGTATGAGACATCGCTATAAATTACAAACTCATCAGTTCCTGTGGGGAGTGCCAACATAGGAGTTGTCACAAGCCTATTTTTCAACTCCTGAAAACAACGTTCCTGCTTGTCACTACATTCAAAGGGTGTGTTCTTCTGAGTTAACTGAGTCAAGGATGATGCTATCTTCGAGAAATCTTGAATGAAGCGTTGGTAATAGCTGGCTAGACCCAAGAAGCTTTGAATCTTGGACACGTTAGTAGGTCATGGCCAATCCATGATTGCTGTAACTTTTTGGGGGTCAACCGAGATACCATCTTTGTCGATGACGTGGCCGAGGAAGTGTATACTAGTGATCCAGAATTCGCATTTCTTCAACTTGGCATAAAGTTTGTGATCACGTAATGTTTGCAGCACTGTTCGTAAGTGTCGCTCATGATCCTCTGGTGACTTGGAGTATACGAAAATGTTGCCAATAAAGACGATAACGAACTCATCAAGATATAGTCTGAACACTCGGTTCATGAGGTCCATGAAGGCCGCTGGAGCATTTGTGACGCCAAATGGCATAACAATAAACTCATAGTGCCCGTAACGTGTTTTGAAGGCTGTCTTCTTAATGCTTTCTGTTTTGACTTTTAGTTGATGATAGTCGGAATGCAAGTCAATTTTGGAGAATACTTGGGCGCCTTGAAGTTGATCAAACAAATCGTCGATTCTTGACAAGGGTTATCGACTCTTTATAGTGACTTTGTTCAGCTCCCAGTAATCGATGCATAACCTCATTGTGCCATCGTTTTTCTTTACAAACAGCACTGGAGCTCCCCATGGTGAGATACTTGGTCAAATGAAACCTTTGTCCAGGAGTTCCTGGAGTTGGGTTTTTAGTTCCTTTAATTCTGCCAATGACATGCGATAAGGGGTTTTGGAGATCGGTTGTGTATTGGGTTGAGTGTCAATGGTGAATTCGAGTTCTCGATCAACTAAGGTACCAGGTAAGTCTTCAGGGAAAACATCAGGAAATTCTCCAACGACCGGTATTGAATCGAGTGTTGGGTCTATTTGTTAAGCGTCGACCGCATAACAAATACAACCACCACAACCTTTTTTCAAAAGTCGTTGAGCTATCACAAAGGATATCAAATACAAAGGGGTAGAAACTCCAGTTCCTTCGAAGACCAGCTCACTGTAGACACCCCATTTTTGACCGACCTTAAGACTCAGACGTCACCAGTTGAGCGCTTGGTGATGTTGCATGTTGTGCTCGTCCAGAAGTTTCAAAGTCGCGGCTGCGAGCCTTGCCTCCGGACTTCCGGGCTTTTCTGTACTCTGTCTCGGTTTGCGAACCAGGCTCGGTTTTCTCTATTTTTCTTCCTGAGGAGAGGGAGAGGTCTCGTAGATCGTCTCTCAATGGCCGTAGGCTATATTTCGTGGTCGCAGGCCATTTTTCCCATTTCGGAGCCCGGTTCCCGGTTTTCGGAGCCGTTAGGCCGTGTGCCTCGGTTCGGGACCGCCTAACTACCTCCGTTTGCTCCGGTTTTTGGCATGCATCTTATTTACTCCCTTTTGAGGGACACTGGGGTCCGAGAGACCAACTTCGTGGTCGAATACCACTTCCGGTGCCCAACAGTCAGTTTTCGGGGTCTCGAACTGCGCGTTTCGGCCCCCGAACCTTCATTTCGCATCGGTTTGGGCTCATTTTTGGTGGAGGCATTATTTTCATTATTAGGAAGCTTGTAGGAGGGTGGGAGGCCAGCAATTGTTCTGACAACCAACTTTTGATTGGTCAAAAGTGGTTCAGCATGAATCCGGGAAGGAGAAAGTCTGCGCGACTTCACCGAAACGGGCGTAACTCTTTGCACAAGAGGAATTAAGATATGAGGCCACCACCATTGGATATCTTACTTCTGGGGATTCATTTTTCACTCAAGAATCTCCTAAGTCCAAATCCAGGGGGAGGAGATATGGTTGATTGAAGTAGGGCATCACTCCGGTTGGACCGAAATCTGCGCGGCTTTACGAAAACTGGCATAACTTTTTCCACAAAAGGAATTTTGATGCAAGGTTTGCGCCATTGGAAAGCTAACTTCCGGGGCTTCAATTTGGACACTTTAATGGCCACCATTGGACTTCCCAATCACCCACCGGCCACTTTTCTTCCCGGCAGCCTATTTTTCTTGCCCTGAAAGTAGCTGGCCGGCCAGAAAATCTAGCTGGCCGGCCACCCTTTTTGTGAAATGACCTTTTTGCCCCTTTAAACTAGCCGGCCATGCCCCCCTCCCCAAGGGTGTCCCAGATGTGAATTTTGTTTTCCATTACACCCATGTCCGAGGGTTTGGCCATTTTGGGGGGAAACTTGACTAGTTTTCCCTCCCTTTTTTTCCCTCCATTTTTCCACCAATTTTGCCTACATATACACCACCTCAGGTCTGTTTTTAGGGTTAGAAAAAATTGTTGGAGAGTCTTGTATACACATCTCTCTCCCTCTCTACTTCCAAGCTCAAAAACAACCAAGTTCCAACCCATTTCTTCATCACCACCAAGCACCACCACCACCACTCCATTTCCAGCACCTTGGGAGGCTTTCCAGCAGCTAGGAGGTAGCAAATTTGGTCCAAGAAGCAGCCAAGGTTTTAGTCTTCAAGGGTAAGTCCACTTCCCCTCTTTACTAGCTCTATTTTGCAACAATTTCTTAACCTATTTTCTTGCTGTTTTGGGCTCCGACCCTAACTTAAAGGGGCATTTTTTTGAGCCATTCTTCATGTTTGTTTAAGGGCTCAACCCTTTTTGAGCCCCCCATTGTGAACTTGCTTCAATACCCTCTTGTATGCCATTATTTTGCATGGTATTTATAGCATATGTGTGATCTGTTTTGGGGCCTGATGTAAACTGAAAATAGGCCTATTTTGAGCTCCTCTACAACATTGTAGAAGGGCTCAACCTGGTTTGGGACCTCCATACATGACTTGCCATTGAACCCCTTTTGGGTCCCTATTTTTGCATGCTTTGTGAGCTTACCTTTCTTCTGTTTTTAGGCCATGATCAGAACTGAAAGTGGGCATGTTTTGACCCCCTTGTCATATTTCATTGAGGGTCTTTAGCTATTTGATGAATGTTTTGTGCACTTCATGTTATACCCTCTTATGGCCTTAATCTTGCATTGCATTTTGAGCATGTTTGCATACTGATTTGGAGGCTGTCATAAACTGTAAATGTTCATATTTTTGGTCCCTCTTCAGTGTTGTAAAAGGGTATTTTTCTGTTTGGGCATTGCATGTACCACTTGCTTCATTGCCTCCCTTGCGGAGCCATTTTTGTATGCCATTTCAGCCCTACTTGTGATTGCTGTTTGGCCATGTTTTATACTGTAAAGATGCTTATTTTGGGGCTTCCTTGCTTCTGCTTTTTCACTCCATGTCCAGATTATGCATGTTTAGTATAGCTGTAGGCCATTCCATGTGCCTAATTTCGCATTTCGGGATCATCTCATGCATTGGGTTTCGTTTTACCGGGTTTCGAGGCTGTTTTTCCCCTCATCTTGCCACTGATTTTTGCATGTTTGCATACCATATACCATGTTTTGCCATGTCTTGTTAGAGTGGCATTCCGTGCCGTAGGTTCGGTCCTCGATTTGCGTGCACGCGTGCACGCACTTCGAGTCGTCTCATTTTCATCTTATGGCCTCTCATGTGAGTGCGGCTGAGGTCCACTCATGTTAGTGTAAGTCCATATCGCATTGTGTATGCCATTTCATTCATAGCATTGCGTATGTTAGGATTGTATGTTAGCGCATTGTGCATGCCATGTTACCTCGTGCATCGTGTATGCCATTCCATAACATTTTGCATGTTAGGATTGTATCTTAGTTGCATTTCATGCATATCATGCATATTGCATCGTGTTCGGGATAGGAGTTAGCCTGGGCACGGGAAACGAGGTACGTTCCGTACTCCGAGTGACGGAACGTGTCTCAATTCCCCAGTCACCGACACTCCGGATCATCCATGATGGAGTTAGGTCTTGTTGTGTTTTCATGTGAATTCATCTCATGTTGAGTTGTGCAATTCGACTCCTCGGCCATCATGCATCGATATGCGTGATTGGTGGCACGAGGATCGAGGCATGCATATATTTGTGAAATACATTGCTATGCCCCTTTCCTGCTCTCTGTTGCAGCAAAATCAAGAATCAGCAAATTTTCGGGACTTGGCACGCATTTCAAGAAAAGGTGTAAACAGAGGCTAATTGGGGCATCCCAGTGGATTTCCGCGCAAAGGCAGCCCAAACATGCAGCATTCATCAGAATCAAGGCAGTCCCTGGCTTGCATGCCAGCTTTACAGCTTTCTTAGTTAATTTGTTAATTAATTAGGAATTTGTATTATTTGGACTGTAATATTTGTACATTATTTGGACTGTACTATTCTTTCATTCGGGACTGTATATTCTTTTGGACCCTCCGTGCGAGGGCATAATTGTAATAAGTGTGGGTGAGTGTGATGTATGTCTTCCAACCCCACGTCTTTCTTCCCTTTTATTTACCTGCTTATGATGGTTAGATTAGGGCATATTTCAATTAGCATACAGTATGATAGCACGTTTGCATTCATTCATCTGTTTTGCACGCACCGGGCTCGGCGCATCATACAAACTGCATTTGTATTTCAATTCCAAATTGAATACGTGTTAGTTGTAGCATTCCATATGCCATGTTTAGAATAGCCGAGCCTGCTATAGTTTGCATCTTTGCATGTGTTGCATTAGGCAATTCTGTGTATCTAGGATCATGCATGGATTTCTAATGAGTTTCTGTTTTGGCTTGGAGTACTCGGTGAGTTTTTATGCTTTAGCACCCTTGCATGCGTGTGAGTGTTGCCATGAATAGCATGCTTACCATGAGGCTAACTGCTTATGTGATATAACTGCCTTGAATGCCTGTGGGTGGAGGTTGTGTTACTTAAACTGGGACAATTCTTCAAATGTTTGTTTTAAGCCCACTAGATAGTGGCAAAATCATGTTTTCTTAAGCCCACCCGAGGGTGGCAAATCCACGTCTTAGCCTACTTGCGGGTAGCACCATCAAACCATTTTCAAACAAACAAACATGAAATGTTTTGTTCCAATTCAGGCGACTCAGTCTATACTTGTATGCTGTGCGCATCACATAGTAACCTAGGCTAATAACCGGAATAAGAACACACAATGTTTTCAAAAACAGATATCATGATTAGTAGAGGCCGGTCTTTGACCGGGCGAGCGGGGGTGCTCACGAAGTGACCTTCCCCAATCGTACCCAAGTTCCCGAGCCGAGGCAACTTTGGTGATGACGGACACGTGGCCTTTGGCACCGAGTCAGGGTTTCCTAAATTTCCCCATAAAAAATATTTAGGTGGCGACTCTGTATCTGGCAAAGCAGTCCATGTTTGGCACTTCTTTTCAAAAAAAAATCTATTTTCAAAATCGATTTGCCGGATTTGGACTCTTTGGTTCAAGATTAAGAACCGTGACAATCGAGTCCTTAAACTGTAGTGAGCCCAAATGAACAGAACGGGACTTAACCCTCCCGGGGCGTTCGGGGACGTCTACACTCACGTTGGTCGGGTAACTGAAGAAAGACCTTTTTTATCGTATAATCAATAGAGGCATGGTTGGTAGCAAGCCAATCCATTCCTAAAATTATGTCGAAGCTACTAATGTGGAGTGGAATCAGATCGACATACAAAGTTTCACCTTTTACGGATATAACACAGGACTTGTATATCTTTGTACTAAGTGTGGAGACACCAGATAGAAAAGCCACAGATAGAGCATATCCCAATGGTTCAGGTGTTGATGTTAACTTGGAAACAAAGTGTGGTGTAACAAATGAATGAGTGGAACCAGAGTCAAAGAAAACATGAGCTAAGTGACCACAGACAGAAAGTGTACTTGTCACGACGCTCTTCGTAGCATTGGAATTTCCGGGTACTAACGCAAAAACTCTCCCTTGGCGCCTCTGTTCCTTCTTCCCTCCTATGGCGGTTTCTGGTTTCTGAGCTAGTTCAGAGGTACCCATCATAGAGTTGGTGAATTTTGGGCAGTCTTTCATCACATGGCCAACTTGGCCACATCTATAACATGCTCCTATTGCCCGATAGCACTGTCCCTTATGAGCTTTTTCGCAACTCGGACAATTCAGAATAGTGCTACCCTTGGGAATAGTAAAACTTTAGTTGGCTGAACCAGTTGAACTAGTAGATCCGGGATTTACTTTCTTTGGTGGGGCTGCCCTTGATCCTCCGACTGGTTTCCAAAACCGCTTCTTCTGACCCATTTCACTTGAACGTGCGGTTTTAATTCCTTTTTCAGCGATGTATGCTCGATCCACCACCTCTGCATCGGTTGACAGTTTCAGAACCTCAAGCCTATTTTTGATTTTCGCATCTAATCCTGCTTCGAATTTCCTTGCTTTTCGAGCTTTTGTCGAAATAACATACGGTACAAATCGAGTTAGTTGTGTGAACTTACTTTCATATTCCGCCACCAACATTGTTCATTGCCTCAAATGTAGGAACTCAGATGCCTTCTGCTCCCGTAGTGATTCTGGAAAATACTTTTCATAGAACACCTCTAGGAATCGCGCCCAAGTCACAATCTCTTCTTTTTCTAAGGTGAGAAGCCGCCATTCCTGCGCATCTTCCTTGAAGGTGAAAGTGGCGAAGGATACTTTATGTTTTTCTGTACAGGGTAGGGCACGAAAAATCTTCTCCATTTCTTTAACCCAGCTTCAGCTATCAACGGGTTTGAACCTCCTGTGAATGTGGAAGGGTTCAGGTCTTGGAACTGTTTAATCGTAGTTGTCCCTTCTCGATGTTCTGGTGACCCATTGTTCTGCAAGGCTTGCAAGAAACTGGTAATAGCTCTTTCCATTGGATCGGCTCCATTGGATAATGACCCAGTACCATTTCCATCGTTAGTCATAGCTATAAAACAATTTTAATAAACGTGGTGCATGATTTTTATTAATTACCTAAATCAAAACATATTCACATAATCTACAAAACATAGACAATGTATACATTATTCATAAAACACCAGTTTTGTTCATGTATAATGGTGTTGGTACATCACTTGTAGTTATGTCAATTTAGTGCCTAACCCTCCATGACAAAACGGGTTAGAACTAGGTCATGGTCAGCTCACTTGGACACCAAACACAAGGAAAAAGAAAAAACAAAAACAACAAAAGAAAGGATTTTGTTATCAGGATCTTAGGTTGAAAATAGCCATGGGTACTGCAGTTACATGTGATGCTCAAACTCCCAACCACTTTGCTCGATACCAAAGCATCGTCATACGACCTCCACTCAGTATATAGGGATGCCTGCCTCGTAACCCCACAGTTGTCGTCCTGTGATACGCACTAGTACCTCCACATACGTCGTAATGTCACCAAAGTTAATCATCTGAGTATCAATTAGGTTTCGAGGGGGAGGGACTCTTGCTTGAATGTGATCACTTAAGAAGGCATTTCCTCGTCGAGCCATAAACCCTGATGGTAAAGGTACCACTAAATAACGAGGATATCTCTGACTCGGGGGCATGCCTACTACCCGTGTAGGTCCTAAAAACCTGTCTAAGGTACTCATAGCGTCAACCCTCCACTACTGTGTGTCTACTTCTGTGGGGACGACCCTTAAGTATACTGGTCGGCCCATGAGTCGGTTGAGGGTCGGGTTTGCCTGCCTAACTATTGCTTCTGAATCACCTATTTCCTCTGGTAAGTTTGGAACGTAATTGTTATTTTCAAAAATTCCTTCAACGTCCGAGGAATCAGGCCCGTACCAAAAAGAGTCGCCAAAGTTAAGTTCTGACATTGCCTACACCACAAGATGCCTAACTTAGCTATATAAAAAGACTTATCACTATAAGGACTAAGGTGAGACCATAAAGACTAAGGTAAGATTTTTTTTTTTTTTTTTTTTTTTACCATTGCTTTGATACCACTTTTGTCACGACCCATCCCAGTGACCAAGGCTGGATTCGTAACTATAAGCACATGGCAGAATGAGAAATATTATACTGAGAGCATGAGGGTATAAAATCATCATGGATAATTATTTAGGCTAAACGATGAATAGTTTGGTTCGAATAAGTTATTTTTAATAACGGACATATAACACAAAATCATATAAACAAAATAATTATAACCACGGTACACAACAGAACAGAGGGTCAATGGATCCATGACAGACAGAAGGTTACAAAGTGACTAATCAAAAGGCTAAAGGTTATTTAAGTCCCCCAAGACATGAAACTGTCAGAGGGTCACTAAAGTGACAATTTAGAGGGCCAGTAATTATTTAAGTCCCCTAAGGTATGGGACCTCCGTGGTGGTACTTATTCAAAACAAATGTTTATAAAATCATTTTCAAATATTTTCTAAAATTTAAACAAACATATCCATGGGTTTCAATTTAAGCAAATAGAGTTCAGAAAATAATCAACGTAATTGAAACATTAATATAACCATAAAACATAAATTATATAAATGATTCATGGTAACTCAAAACATTCGCAAAATATGTTATGGTGATGCAAGGTATAATATTACTCGCTTTATTATCGACCCTTAACCTTTACTTCCCTATTATTGCTTACTAGTATGCTGTACTTGTTTTGAATCTATGTATTTCTTTCTTGTTTCTTTCCAAAGCTCGGCGACTCTCTATTTATAGGGGGAAATGTGCACAGTCATGGTAAATTTGTCACCACGTGTCACTCAAATCACTTGCCACTTGCTTCTTCCCTATTATGACTTATCTAGGTGCTTATCTGAATAGGCATATTCACCACTCAATGTGTTAGGGTGGTGACAGGCCGTATATATCTTTTTCTTTTTAAAAAAAAAAATATATTTATTATTAACATTTCACTTTATTAGCCATTCAATATACACTCCAAATATATATATATATATATATGTATATGTGATATTTATTTAGGGTGTCACAAAGGGGAATCAAGTCTACATATAAGGTTTTGCCTTTTAAGGATATAGTACATGATCTATACACATCAGTACTACAGGCAGACTTACCAGAAGGAAAAGACACAGACAATATATATCCTAATGGTTCGGGTGTTGATGCCAACTTGACAGCAAAATGTGGTGCAACAAAAGAATGAGTTGACCTAGAGTCAATGAGGACGTGAGCTAAATGACCATAGACAGAAAGTATACCTGACACAATGTTTTCTGTAGCTTCTGGTTTTCCAGGTACTAAGGCAAAAGCCCTTCCTTGGCCTTTTTGGTCCTTCCTCTCTCCTCCAGGTCTTATGGGTTTTTTTACTGGGCTAGAGGGGTTGGCTATAGGATTGGTCAGCTTTGGACAATCCCTTAGCAAGTGGCCAACTTGACTGCATTTAAAGCATGCTCCCTTGTCTCGATGGCATTGTCCCCAATGAGCCTTCCCACAAGTAGAACAAATTGGAATAGTGCCACCTCGGGGGTTGGTGGGACCTTGATTGTTTAAACTGGTTGTGCCCATATTCACCCTTTTGCGAGGCGTAACACCGGGTCTTCTGTTGTTTCTTTCCTAGAATCGCTTCTTTTGGCTTGGTTCCCCGGAACGCGAGGCTTTCATCCCCTTTTCTGCAATGTACGCCCAGTCTACCACTTCTGCATAGGCTGGCAGTTTCAAGACCTCAAGCCTATCTTTAATTTCAACATCCAATCCTGCTTCGAATTTTCTTGCTTTTCGAGTTTTGGTGGGGATGACACATGTCGCAAACCGAGCGAGTTGTGTAAACTTGCTCTCGTATTTGGCTACCAACATGGTTCCTTGCTTTAGATATATGAATTCTAATGCCTTCTGTTCCCGCAATGAATCTGGGAAGTATTTTTCGTAAAATACTTCCAAGAATCTTGCCCAAGTTGCAATTTCTTCTTTCTCCAGAATGAGAAGCCACCATTTCTGTACATTATCTTTTAAACTGAAAGTGGCGAAAGTTACCTTCTGTCTTTTGGTGCAAGGTAGGGCGTGAAAAATCTTTTCCATGTCTTTAACCCAAGCGTCTGCTATCATTGGGTTTGGACCGCTGGTAAATGTGGTGGGTTTCAGATCCTGGAACTGTTTTATAATAACCGGCTCTCCTCGCCGTTCCGGCATCCCATTGTTAATGTTAGTTTGCGAGGCTTGCAAAAAGCTAGTAACCGCTCTTTCCATGATTCTTTCCATCGATTCAGTGCCACTGACTGATGACTCGCTTCCGTTACCATTATTGGCCATTCTATAAAGTAATAAACAAGGCATTACATCCATAACGCAGCATATATATATAAGCATGTATAGCGCAATCTATATCTATATAAAATACCAACTTTACTACTTTTACAATTAATATTACATCCATGTTTCAAAAGTCAGAATATGGTAGTATCTCATCCCTGTGGTGCAACAAAAAAACAAAAAGACAACAAAAAGGGATTAGAACACATCATGGTTAGCGTACAAAAAGGTTTTCTTCTACCAAATCTAAAATGGTGGGTCAAATGGGCCAAACAACCATGGGAAGTAGTGTTGCATAAAAAGCTCAAATTCCTATCCTAACTGGACTACACCAAAACACATCCACGCTGCCTGGACTGTAAAAATGGGGACGGACTATATGTATCTCAAAAATGCTCAATCAACAATCTAGTCGGGTGTCTCAATATATGATAGGTTATTACTAAAATCAACATTTTTTATATTAATAATCTCTGGTGGGTTAGGGACAGTGGTAAAAATGTAGCCCTCGAGGTATATATTTCCCCTTCTTGCCACAAAATATGAGGGTAAAGGGCCTACGATATATTGCGGGCGGTCATGTCCCGGGGCAACACCAAGGACACAAGTGGGTTCAAAAAAGCGCCTGCGCGTATAGGCACGACTCTGCCTTCATAGTAAATGTGGGACATCAGTAGGATCAATCTGTATATAGATTGGCCGACCCATCAATTGGGCAAGGCCTGAATGCAGTCCTCTAATTATATCCTCTAAATCTCCCCATCCTTCAGGTGAGACGGGGGCGGGGTGCTCTGCTAAAATCTCATCCAAATTAATGGCCCTGAGCTCCTTCCAAAATGCCTCGTTAAGGTTAATCTCGGACATTCCCACATCACTAGAAGAAACGTGAGATTTTACACAAAATAACTAACGTCGCAGGTAAATATTTATTTTATTTTATTATGTTTATCTAGCTATATAGATTTATTTATAACTTTTCGAACTTTCTGATCAAATTAAAATAGCAAAAATTTTTTTTTTTTGAATGAACCATTACTTTGATACCACCTTTGTCACGACCCAACCCCAGGGGCTTAGGACTGGAATCGTGACTTACTATTTTATTCTAATCATGGTAAATTAAATGGCGTAGGCGGAGGCAAAAGGAAATAAAAATAATTAAACATAAAATTTACTTCATTTTACTATTTTAATAAGAGAA